>QUOH01000018.1:324112-370761 GCA_010416925.1 Polistes metricus | reverse complement strand
TGCTCTAAAACCTGATTTAAAACGTTAGGTATTTAAAATATATAGGCTTTTTTAAAAAAAAAGGAAGGAATCTGTTCACAAAAACTTCAATTACTCGAAAACAAGCAATTTTTAAAACGTTTTAATATCTTTATTATAAAGCTCCTTAAATGCTCTAAAATCTTATGCTAAACGTACGTATTTAAATTTTATAGTTTTCTAAAAATAAAAAAAAGGAGTTTTATACATTAAATATAATTTCTCAAAGACAAAAATATTATAAAATGATTTCAAATAGCCAGTTTAAAGCTCATTAAATGCTTTATAAAATGGTTAAGCAAAAGTATTAAAATAAATAGGGTGTCTAAAAAAATGAAGTACTTTGTACACAAAAATTCCAATTACTCGTAAACAAGCAATTTTTTAAAACGTTTTAAATATCTTCATTTTAAAGCTCTTTAAATGCTCTAAATCTTATGCTAACCTACGTATTTAAATTTTATAGTTTTTCTAAAAATAAAAGAAAGTAGTTTTATACATAAACTATAATTTCTTAAGACAAAATTATTTTAAAATGTTTTGAAATAGCCATTTTAAAGCACATTTAATGTTTAAAAACAAATAACAAAAAAAGTATTTAAAATAAATAGGGTGTCTAAAAAAAATGGAGTACTTTTGTACACAAAAACTTTAATAACTCTAAATCTAACAAATTCTAAAATGTCATAAATAAATAGCCATATTTAAAGCACTTTTATGCTCTACAACTTGATTTAAAACTAAACTATTTAAATATATAGGGGTTTTCTGAAAAAACAGAAGGAATCTGTACACAAAAACTTCAATTACTCGAAAACAAGCAATTTTTAAAATGTGTTAATATTTTCATTTTAAAGCTCTTTAAATGCTTTTAAATCTTATGCTAACCTTTAATATTTAAAGCTTATAGTTTTATATAAAAATAAAAAGAAAAAAGTTGAACACATAACTTTTATTTATGAATGTGTAACTCATTTTAAAATATTTTAAAGAAGCTATTTTAAAAGCTTATTGAATGCTTAACAACATGATTTTAAGCAAATATATTTAAAATAAATAGGGTGTCTAAAAAAATGAAGTACTTTGTACACAAAAACTTTAATAAATCGAAAACTAACAAATTCTAAAATGTTAAAACATAGTCATATTAAAACTCTTTAATGCTCTAAAACATGATTTAAAAACTTAGGTATTTAAATATATAGGCTTTCTTAAAAAAAAGAAGGAATCTGTTCACAAAAACTTCAATTACTCGAAAACATGCATGTTTAAAACGTTTTAATATCTTCATTTTAAAGCTCTTTAAATGCTTTTAAATCTTATGCTAACCTTTAATATTTAAAACTTATAGTTTTTATAAAAATAAAAAGAAAAATGTTGAACACATAAACAATAATTTCTCAAAGACTAACTTTTTTTAAAATGTTTTAAGATAGCCATTTTAAAGCTCATTTAATTCCTAACTACATGATGTTAAGCAAAAGTATTTAAAATAAATAGGTTGTCTATAAAAATGAAGTACTTTGAACACAAAAAATTTAATAATTTGAAAACTAACAAAATCTAAAATGGTATAACAAGGTCATTTTAAATCTCTTTTAATGCTATACAACCCGATTAAAACTTAAATATTTAGAATATATAGGTTTTTTTTAAAAAAAAAGAAGAAATCCGTACACAAAAACTTTAATTACTCGAAAACAAGCAATTTTTAAAACGTTTTAATATTTTCGATTTAAAGCTCTTTAAATGCTCTAAAATTTTATGCTAACCTTAAGTATTTAAAACTTACAGTTTTTATAAAAATAAAAAGAAAGTAGTTAAAATCCATAAATTATAATTTCTCAAAGACAAAATTATTTAAAATGTTTTAAAGTAGCCATTTTAAATATCATTGAATGCTTAACAACATGATGTTAAGCAAATATATTTTAAATAAATAGGGTGTCTAAAAAAAATGAAGTACCTTGTACACAAAATCTTTAATAAATCGAAAACTAACAAATTCTAAAATGTTAAAACAGAGTCATATTAAAGCTCTTGTAATGCTCTAAAACCTGATTTAAAACTTAGGTATTTAAAATATATAGGCTTTTTTAAAAAAAAAGAAGGAAGGAATCTGTTCACAAAAACTTCAATTACTCGAAAACAAGCAATTTTTAAAACGTTTTAATATCTTTATTATAAAGCTCCTTAAATGCTCTAAAATCTTATGCTAAACTTACGTATTTAAATTTTATAGTTTTTCTAAAAATAAAAAGAAAGGAGTTTTATACATTAATTATAATTTCTTAAAGACAAAATTATTATAAAATGATTTTAAATAGCCATTTTAAAGCTCATTAAATGCTTTATAACATGATGTTAAGCAAAAGTATTTAAAATAAATAGGGTGTCTAAAAAATGAAGTACTTTGTACACAAAAATTCCAATTATTCGTAAACAAGCAATTTTTTAAAAACGTTTTAATATCTTCATTTTAAAGCTCTTTAAATGCTCTAAAATCTTATGCTAACCTTACGTATTTAAATTTTATAGTTTTTCTAAAAATAAAAAGAAAGTAGTTTTATACATAAACTATAATTTCTTAAAGACAAAATTATTTTAAAATGTTTTTAAATAGCCATTTTAAAGCACATTTAATGCTTAAAAACAAAATAACAAAAAAAGTATTTAAAATAAATAGGGTGTCTAAAAAAAATGGAGTACTTTGTACACAAAAACTTTAATAACTCTAAATCTAACAAATTCTAAAATGTCATAAAATAGCCATATTAAAGCACTTTTAATGCTCTACAACTTGATTTAAAACTAAACTATTTAAAATATATAGGGTTTTCTGAAAAAAAAGAAGGAATCTGTACACAAAAACTTCAATTACTCGAAAACAAGCAATTTTTAAAATGTGTTAATATTTTCATTTTAAAGCTCTTTAAATGCTTTTAAATCTTATGCTAACCTTTAATATTTAAAGCTTATAGTTTTTATAAAAATAAAAAGAAAAAAGTTGAACACATAAACTTTAATTTATGAATGTGTAACTTATTTTAAAATATTTTAAAGAAGCTATTTTAAAGCTCATTGAATGCTTAACAACATGATTTTAAGCAAATATATTTAAAATAAATAGGGTGTCTAAAAAAATGAAGTACTTTGTACACAAAAACTTTAATAAATCGAAAACTAACAAATTCTAAAATGTTAAAACATAGTCATATTAAAACTCTTTTAATGCTCTAAAACATGATTTAAAACTTAGGTATTTAAAATATATAGGCTTTCTTAAAAAAAAAGAAGGAATCTGTTCACAAAAACTTCAATTACTCGAAAACAAGCAATGTTTAAAACGTTTTAATATCTTCATTTTAAAGCTCTTTAAATGCTCTATAATCTTATGCTAAAATTAGGTATTTAAAGCTTATAGTTTTTATAAAATTAAAAAGAAAAGAGTTGAACACAAACTATAATTTTAAGTATTTAAAACTTATAGTTTTTATATAAATAAAAAGAAAGTAGTTGAACACATAAATTATAATTTTTAAAGAATAACTTATTTTAAAATGTTTTAAAATAGCCATTTTAAAGCTCAATGAATGCTTAACAACATGATGTTAAGCAAATGTATTTAAAAGTAAATAGGGTGTCTTAAAAAATAAAGTACTTTGTACACAAAAACTTTAGTAACTCGAAATCTAACAAATTCTAAAACGTTTATATCAAGGTCATATTAATGCTCTATTAATGCTCTACAACATGATTTAAACATAAGTATTTTAAATATATAGGTTTTTTTTTTAAAAAAAAAAGGGGATCTGTACCGAAAAACTTCAATTACTCGAAAACATGCAATTCTTAAAATGTTTTAATATTTTCATTTTAAAGCTCTTTAAATGCTCTAAAATCTTAAGCTAATTTTAAGTATTTAAAGCTTATAGTTTTTATAAAAATAAAAAGAAAAAAGTTGAACACATAAACTATAATTTATGAATGTGTAACTTATTTTAAAATATTTTAAAATAGCCATTTTAAAGCTCATTGAATGCTTTACAACATAATGTTAAGCAAAAGTATTTAAAAGTAAATAGGGTGTCTTAAAAAATTAAGTACTTTGTACACAAAAACTTTAATAACTCTAATTTAAAAAACAAATTCTAAAATGTCATAAAATAGCCATATTAAAGCACTTTTAATGCTCTACAACTTGATTTAAAACTAAACTATTTAAATATATAGGGTTTTCGGAAAAAAAGAAGGAATCTGTACACAAAACTTCAATTACTCGAAAACAAGCAATTTTTAATATGTGTTAATATTTTCATTTTAAAGCTCTTTAAATGCTTTTAAATCTTATGCTAACCTTTAATATTTAAGCTTATAGTTTTTAAAAAATAAAAAGAAAATAGTTGAACACATAAACTTTAATTTATGAATGTGGAACTTATTTTAAAATATTTTAAAGAAGCTATTTTAAAGCTCATTGAATGCTTAACAACATGATTTTAAGCAATATATTTAAAATAAATAGGGTGTCTAAAAAATGAAGTAATTTGTACACAAAAACTTTAAAAAATCGAAAACTAACAAATTCTAAATGTTAAAACATAGTCATATTAAAACTCCTTTGATGCTCTAAAACATGATTTAAAACTTAGGTATTTAAAATATATAGGCTTTCTTAAAAAAAAAAGAAGGAATCTGTTCACAAAAACTTCAATTACTCGAAAACAAAGCAATGTTTAAAACGTTTTAATATCTTCATTTTAAAGCTCTTTAAATGCTCTATAATCTTAGGCTAAAATTAGGTATTTAAAGCTTATAGTTTTTATAAAATTAAAAAGAAAAAAGTTGAACACATAAATTATAATTTATGAATGTGTAACTTATTTTAAAATATTTAAAATAGCCATTTTAAAGCTCATTGAATGCTTTACAACATGATGTTAAGCAAAAGTATTTAAAAGTAAATAGGGTGTCTTAAAAAATTTAGTACTTTGTACACAAAAACTTTAATAACTCTAAAACTTACAAATTCTAAAAAGTCATAAAAAAGCCATATTAAAGCACTTTAATGCTCTACAACAACTTGATTTAAAACTAAACTATTTAAATTATATAGGGTTTTCTGAAGAAAAAGACGGTATCTGTAAACAAAAATTTCATAACTCGAAACAAGCAATTTTTAAAATTGTTTTATATCTTCATTTTAAGCTCTTTAATGCTCTAAAATCTTATGCTAAAATTAAGTATTTAAAGCTTATAGTTTTTATAAAAATAAAAGAAAAAAGTTGAACACATAAACTATAATTTATGAATGTGTACTTATTTTAAAATATTTTAAAATAGCCATTTTAAAGCTCATTGAATGATTAACAACATGATGTTAAGCAAACATATTTATAATAAATAGGGTTTCTAAAAAAATTAAGTTCTTTATACACAAACATTAATAACTCTAAAACTAACAAATTCTAAAAAGTCATAAAAAGCCATATTAAAGCTTTTTATGCTCTACAACTTGATTTTAAACTAAACTTTTTAATATATAGGGTTTTCTGAAAAAAGAAGGAATCTGTACACATAAACTTTAATTACTCGAAACAAGCAATTTTTAAATGTGTTAATATTTTCATTTAAAGCTCTTTAAATGCTTTTAAAATCTTATGCTAACCTTAAGTATTAAAACTTACAGTTTTTATAAAAATAAAAAGAATGTAGTTAAATCCATAAATTATAATTTCTCAAGAACAAAATTATTTTAAAATGTTTTAAAATAGACATTTTAAAAAGCTCATTAAATGCTTTATAACATGATGTTAAGCAAAAGTATTTAAAATAAATAGGGTGTCTAAAAAAATGAAGTACTTTGTACACAAAAATTCCAATTACTCGTAAACAACAATTTTTAAAACGTTTTATTATCTTTATTATAAAGCTCGTTAAATGCTCTAAAATCTTATGCTAACCTTACGTATTTAAATTTTATAGTTTTCTAAAAATAAAAAGAAAGTAGTTTTTATACATAAACTATAATTTCTTAAAGACAAAATTATTTTAAATGTTTTAAAATAGCCATTTTAAAGCACATTTAATGTTTAAAAAAACAAAATAACAAAAAAAAAAAAGATTTAAAATAAATTGGGTGTCTAAAAAAATGGAGTACTTTGTACACAAAAACTTAAATAACTCTAAATCTAACAAATTCTAAAATGTCATAAAATAGCCATATTAAAGCACTTTAATGCTCTACAACTTGATTTAAACTAACTATTTAAAATATAGAGGGTTTTCTGAAAAAAAGAAGGAATCTGTACACAAAACTTTCAATTACTCGAAAACAAGCAATTTTTAAAATGTGTTTATATTTTTATTTTAGAGCTCTTTAAATGCTTTTAAATCTTATGCTAACCTTTATATTTAAAGCTTATAGTTTCATAAAAATAAAAAGAAAAAAGTTGAACACATAAACTTTAATTTATGAATGTGTAACTCATTTTAAAATATTTTAAAAGAAGCTATTTTAAAGCTTATTGAATGCTTAACAACATGATTTTAAGCAAATATATTTAAAATAAATAGTGTGTCTAAAAAAAATGGAGTACTTTGTACACAAAAACATTAATAAATCGAAAACTAACAAATTCTAAAATGTTAAAAAATAGTCATATTAAAACGCTTTTAATGCTCTAAAACCTGATTTAAAACTTAGGTATTTAAAATATTATCGGCTTTCTTAAAAAAAGAAGGAATCTGGTCACAAAAACTTCAATACTCGAAACAAGCAATGTTTAAAACGTTTAATATCTTCATTTTAAAGCTCTTTAAATGCTCTAAAATCTTATGCTAAAATTAGGTATTTAAAGCTTATAGTAGTTATAAATTAAAAAGAAAAGATTGACCACAAACTATAATCTTAAGTAGTTAAAACTTATAGTTTTTTTATAAAATAAAAAGAAAGTAGTTGAACACATAAATTATAATTTCTTAAAGAATAACTTATTTTAAATGTTTTAAATATCCATTTTAAAGCTCAATGAATGCTTAACAACATGATGTTAAGCAAATGTATTTAAAGTAAATAGGGTGTCTTAAAAATAAAGTTCTTTGTACACAAAAACTTAGTAACTCGAAATCTAACAAATTCTAAATGTTATATCAAGGTCATATTAAAGCTCATTAATGCTTTACAACATGATTTAACTTAAGTATTTTAAATATATAGGTTTTTTTTTTTAAAAAAAAGGGGGATCTGTACCGAAAAACTTCAATTACTCGAAAACATGCCATTCTTAAAATGTTTTAATTTTTCATTTTAAAGCTCTTTAAATGCTCGAAAATCTTAAGCTATTTTTAAGTATTTAAAACTTATAGTTTTTTATAAAATAAAAAGAAAGTAATTGAACACATAAACTAATTTCTCAAAGACAAACTTATTTAAAAATTGTTTTAAAATAGCCATTTTAAAGCACATTTAATGCTTAAAAACAAAGAACAAGAAAAAGTATTAAAATAAATAGGGTTTCTAAAAAAAATGAAGTATATGTACACAAAAACTTTAATAACTCGAAAACTAACTATTCTAAAATGTTATAACATAGTCATATTAAAGCTATTTTAATGCCTCTAAAACCTGAGTTTAAACTTAAATATTTAAAATATATAGGGTTTTTTAAAAAAAAGAAGGAATCTGTACACAAAAACTTTAATTACTCGAAAACAACAAGCAATTTTTAAAACGTTTTAATATTTTCATTATAAAGCTCTTTAAATGCTCTAAAATCTTATGCTAAAATTAAGTATTTAAAGCTTATAGTTTTTATAAAAATAAAAGAAAAAAGTTGAACACATAAACTGTAATTTATGAATGTGTAACTTATTTAAAAATATTTTTAAAAAGCCATTTTAAAGCTCATTGAATGATAAACAACATGATGTTAAGCAAATATATTTTAAATAAATAGGGTGTCTAAAAAAAATTAAGTACTTTGTACACAAAAACATTAATAATTCTAAATAACAAATTCTAAAATGTCATAAAATAGCCAGATTAAAGGCACTTTTAATGCTCTACAATCTGATTTTAAAATAAACTTTTTAAAATATATAGGGTTTTTCTGAAAAAAAGAAGAAATCTGTACACATAAACTTCATTTATTCGAAAACAAGCAATTTTTAAAACGTTTTAAAGTTTTATTTTAAAGCTCTTTTAATGCTCTAAAATCTTAAGCTAATTTTAAATATTTAAAACTTATAGTTTTTATAAAAATAAAAAGAAAGTAATTGAACACATAAACTATAATTTCTCAAAGACAATTATTTTAAAAATGTTTTAAAATAGCCATTAAAGCACATTTAATGCTTAAAAACAAAATAACAAGAAAAGTATTTAAAATAAATAGGGTTTCTAAAAAAAATGAAGTACTTTTTACACAAAAACTTTAATAACTCGAAATCTAACTAATTCTAAAATGTTATAACATAGTCATATTAAAGCTATTTTAATGCTCTAAAACCTGAGCTTAACTAAAGTATTTAAAATAATAGGGTTTTTTAATAAAAAGAAGGAATCCGTACACAAAAACTTTAATTATTTGAAAACAAGCAATTTTTAAAACGTTTTAATATTTCATTTTAAAAGCTCTTTAAATGCTTTAAAATCTTATGCTAACCATAAGTATTTAAGCTTATAGTTTTTAATAAAAATAAAAAGAAAAAAGTTGAACACATAAACTATAATTTATGAATGTGTAACTTATTTTAAAATATTTTAAAGAAGCTATTTTAAAGCTCATTTAATGCTTAACAACATGATGTTAAGCAAATATATTTAAAATAAATAGGGTGTCTAAAGAAATGAAGTACTTTGTACACAAAATCTTTAATAAATCGAAACTAACAAATTCTAAAATGTTAAAACATAGTCATATTAAAAATCTTTTAATGCTCTAAAACCTGATTTAAAACTTAGTATTAAAAATATATAGGCTTTCTTAAAAAAAAAGAAGTAATCTGGTTCAACAAAAACTTCAATTACTCGAAAACAAGCAATGTTTAAAACGTTTTAATATCTTCATTTTAAAGCTCTTTAAATGCTCTAAAATTTTATGCTAAAATTAGATATTAAAGCTTATAGTATTTATAAAATTAAAAAGAAAGAGTTGAACACAAACTATAATCTTAAGTATTTAAAACTTATACGTTTTTTTTAAAATTAAAAAGAAAAAAGTTTGAACACATAAACTATAATTTATGAATGTGTAACTTATTTTAAAATATTTTAAGAAGCTATTTTAAAGCGTCATGAATGCTTAACAACATGATGTTAAGCAAATATATTTAAATAAATAGTGTGTCTAAAGAAATGAAGTACTTTGTACACAAAATCTTTAATAAATCGAAAACTAACAAATTCTAAAATGTTAAAACATAGTCATAAAACTCTTTTAATGCTCTAAAACCTGATTTAAACTTAGGTAGTTAAAATATATAGGCTTTTTTAAAAAAAAAAAGGAATCTGTTCACAAAACTTTTAATTACTCGAAAACAAGCAATGTTTTAAACGTTTTAATATCTTCATTTTTAAGCTCTTTAAATGCCTCTAAAAATCTTATGCTAAAATATAGGTAATTTAAACGTATAGTTTTTAGAAAAATTAAAAAGAAAAGAGAGTTGAAATACAACTATAATTTTAAGTATTTAAAACTATAGTTTTTAGTGAAAATAAAAAGAAAGTAGTAGAACACATAAATTATAATTTCTCAAGAAGACTAACTGTAATTTTAAATGTTTTAAAATAGCCATTATAAAGCGCATTTAATGCTAACAACAGATGTGAACACAATATATTTAAAATAAATAGGGTGTCTAAAGAAATAAGTACTTTGTACAACAAAATCTTTAATAAATCGAAAACTAACAAATTCTAAAATGTAAAACATAGTCATATTAAAAACCTTTTAATGCTCTAAAACCTGATTTAAAACCTAGGTATTGAAAATATATAGGCTTCTTAAAAAAAAAGAAGAATCTGTTCACAAAAACTTCAATTACTCGAAAACAAGCAATGTTTAAAACGTTTTAATATCTTCATTTTAAAGCTCTTTAAATGCTCTAAAATCTTATGCTAAAATTAGATATTTAAAGCTTATAGTATTTATAAAATTAAAAAGAAAAGAGTTGAACACAAACTATAATCTTAAGTATTTAAAACTTATAGTTTTTATAAAAATAAAAAGAAAAAAGTTGAACACATAAACTATAATTTATGAATGTGTAACTTATTTTAAAATATTTTAAAGAAGCTATTTTAAAGCTCATTGAATGCTTAACAACATGATGTTAAGCAAATATATTTAAAATAAATAGTGTGTCTAAAGAAATGAAGTACTTTGTACACAAAATCTTTAATAAATCGAAAACTAACAAATTCTAAAATGTTAAAACATAGTCATATTAAAACCCCTTTAATGCTCTAAAACCTGATTTTAAACTTAAGTATTTAAAATATATAGGCTTTCTTAAAAAAAAAGAAGGAATCTGTTCACAAAAACTTCAATTACTCGAAAACAAGCAATGTTTAAAACGTTTTAATATCTTCATTTTAAAGCTCTTTAAATGCTCTAAAATCTTATGCTAACCTTAAGTATTCAAAACTTATAATATTAATAAAAATAAAAAGAAAGTAATTGAACACATAAACTATAATTTTTCAAAGACAAAATTATTTTGAAATGTTTTAAAATAGCCATTTTAAAGCACATTTAATGCTTAACAACATGATGTTAAGCAAATATATTTTAAATAAATAAGGTGTCTAAAGAAATGAAGTACTTTGTACACAAAATCTTTAATAAATCGAAAACAAACAAATTCTAAAATGTTAAAACATAGTCATATTAAAACTCTTTTAATGCTCTAAAACCTGATTTAAAACTTAGGTATTTAAAATATATAGGCTTTTTTAAAAAAAAAGAAGGAATCTGTTCACAAAAACTTTAATTACTCGAAAACAAGCAATGTTTAAAACGTTTTAATATCTTCATTTTAAAGCTCTTTAAATGCTCTAAAATCTTATGCTAAAATTAGGTATTTAAAGCGTATAGTTTTTATAAAATTAAAAAGAAAAGAGTTGAAGACAAACTATAATTTTAAGTATTTAAAACTTATAGTTTTTATAAAAATAAAAAGAAAGTAGTAGAACACATAAATTATAATTTCTCAAAGACTAACTTATTTTAAAATGTTTTAAAATAGCCATTATAAAGCTCATTTAATGCTTAACAACATGATGTTAAGCAAATATATTTAAAATAAATAGGGTGTCTAAAGAAATGAAGTACTTTGTACACAAAATCTTTAATAAATCGAAAACTAACAAATTCTAAAATGTTAAAACATAGTCATATTAAAAATCTTTTAATGCTCTAAAACCTGATTTAAAACTTAGGTATTTAAAATATATAGGCTTTCTTAAAAAAAAAGAAGGAATCTGTTCACAAAAACTTCAATTACTCGAAAACAAGCAATGTTTAAAACGTTTTAATATCTTCATTTTAAAGCTCTTTAAATGCTCTAAAATCTTATGCTAAAATTAGATATTTAAAGCTTATAGTATTTATAAAATTAAAAAGAAAAGAGTTGAACACAAACTATAATCTTAAGTATTTAAAACTTATAGTTTTTATAAAAATAAAAAGAAAAAAGTTGAACACATAAACTATAATTTATGAATGTGTAACTTATTTTAAAATATTTTAAAGAAGCTATTTTAAAGCTCATTGAATGCTTAACAACATGATGTTAAGCAAATATATTTAAAATAAATAGTGTGTCTAAAGAAATGAAGTACTTTGTACACAAATCTTTAATAAATCGAAAACTAACAAATTCTAAAATGTTAAAACATAGTCATATTAAAACCCCTTTAATGCTCTAAAACCTGATTTAAAACTTAGGTATTTAAAATAAATAGGCTTTCTTAAAAAAAAAAAAAGATCTGTTCACAAAAACTTCAATTACTCGAAAACATGCAATGTTTAAAACGTTTTAATATCTTCATTTTAAAGCTCTTTAAATGCTTTTAAATCTTATGCTAACCTTTAATATTTAAAACTTATAGTTTTTATAAAAATAAAAATAAAGAAGTTTAACACATAAACTAAAATTTCTCAAAGACTAACTTTTTTTAAAGTGTTTTAAAATAGCTATATAAAAGCTCATTTATTGCTTACCAACATGATATTAAGAAAAAGTATTTAAAATAAATAGGGTGTCTAAAAAAATGAAGTACTTTTTACACAAAAACTTTAATAACTCGAAAACTAACAAATTCTAAAATGTTAAAACATAGTCATATTAAAACCCCCTTAATGCTCTAAAACCTGATTTTTAACTTAAGTATTTAAAATATATAGGCTTTCTTAAAAAAAAAGAAGGAATCTGTTCACAAAAACTTCAATTACTCGAAAACAAGCAATGTATAAAACGTTTTAGTATCTTCATTTTAAAGCTCTTTAAATGCTCTAAAATCTTATGCTAAAATTAGATATTTAAAGCTTATAGTTTTTATAAAAATAAAAAGAAAGTAGTAGAACACATAAATTATAATTTCTCAAAGACTAACTTATTTTAAAATGTTTTAAAATAGCCATTATAAAGCTCATTGAATGCTTTACAACATGATGTTAAGCAAATGTATTTAAAAGTAAATAGGGTGTCTTAAAAAATAAAGTACTTTGTACACAAAAACTTTAGTAACTCGAAATCTAACAAATTCTAAAATGTTATATCAAGGTCATATTAAAGCTCTATTAATGCTCTACAACATGATTTAAACTTAAGTATTTTAAATATATAGGGTTTTTTTTTAAAAAAAAAAGGGGATCTGTACCGAAAAACTTCAATTACTCGAAAACATGCAATTCTTAAAATGTTTTAATATTTTCATTTTAAAGCTCTTTAAATGCTCTAAAATCTTAAGCTAATTTTAAGTATTTAAAACTTATAGTTTTTATAAAAATAAAAAGAAAGTAGTTATATCCATAAATTATATTTTCTCAAAGACTAACTTATTTAAAAATGTTTTAAAATAGCCATTTTAAAGCTCATTAAATGCTTTATAACATGATGTTAAGCAAAAGTATTTAAAAGTAAATAGGGTGGCTTAAAACATTAAGTACTTTGAACAAAAAAAATTTAATAATTTGAAAAGTAACAAAATCTGAAGTGGTATAACAAGGTCATTTTAAATCTCTTTTAATGCTATACAACCTGATTAAAACTTAAGTATTTAAAATATATAGGGTTTTTTTAAAAAAAAGAAGGAATTCGTACACAAAAACTTTAATTACTCGTAAACAAGCAATTTTTAAAACGTTTTAATATTTTCATTATAAAGCTCTTTAAATACTCTAAAATCTTATGCTAACCTTAAGTATTTAAAAGTTATAGTTTTTATAAAAATAAAAAGAAAGTAATTGAACACATAAACTATAATTTCTCAAAGACAAAATTATTTTAAAATGTTTTAAAATAGCCATTTAAAAGCACATTTAATGCTTAAAAACAAAATAACAAGAAAAAGTATTTAAAATAAATAGGGTTTCTAAAAAAAATGAAGTACTTTGTACACAAAAACTTTAATAACTCGAAAACTAACTAATTCTAAAATGTTATAACATAGTCATATTAAAGCTATTTTAATGCTCTAAAACCTGATTTTAAACTAAAGTATTTAAAATATATAGGGTTTTTTAAAAAAAAGAAGGAATCCGTACACAAAAACTTTAATTACTCGAAAACAAGCAATTTTTAAAACGTTTTAATATTTTCATTATAAAGCTCTTTAAATGCTCTAAAATCTTATGCTAAAATTAAGTATTTAAAGCTTATAGTTTTTATAAAAATAAAAAGAAAAAAGTAGAACACATAAACTATAATTTATGAATGTGTAACTTATTTTAAAATATTTTAAAGTGTAAACGTCTTATGCAGGTTCGTGCACGTTGGCGCCTGCACTAGTGTGAGTGCGTGCGGATGTTTATTTAGGATATCGGTATTCTTAAGATTAAGTGTGGGGAACCGAGGCTGTATGCGTCACCCATGGAGGGGGGCCGATGCTCCGTTGTTCGACGGAAAATTATAAAAGGGCAGTCGGACAATACGGGTGGTGGTAAGAAGTAGCAGTTAGTTAATCTTATGTTCTTATGTGCTGAGTAGTAGGAAGTAGGAGTGAGTTAGTCTTATGTTCTTATGTGTTTGGGAGTTTACAAATTTTAGAAGTGGGATTCAAACTCGCTAAATTAGAAATTCGCGATTCACGCGTGTGTTATGAAAAGTTGGATAAGATTCACGTTCAGTTTCGAGTTAAGACTTAAGGTCAAGTTTAAGATCCTCTAAGTTTTATGGACGTTCGGTAATTTTACGATTTATTGTGTTACGCGTCGTGTGTGAATTAGAGGTCTGTTAGTGAATTCGGGATCAAAGGATACTGGACGAAAACATTAAGATGAGTACACTGAAAGTGAACCAGCTTAAGGACATGCTCAGTGCAAAGAATTTAAGTACGACCGGAAATAAGACCGAGTTGGTTAAGCGGTTATTAGAGGCAGGAACGCCTGCTGCAGATTTATGTTTAACGTCGGGAGGCACTTGTGAAGAATCGGACGAGCAGACCGAAGTCATGTCGGTACAAGGTTTGAATTACGTACCACCCCCTAACCATGCATCTACGGAAATGGAATTGTTACGGCGGGCACGGGATTTAGCTGAGCGAGAAGCTGATCTCTTACGTAGGGAGTTGGAATTTTTAAGAAGGACGCCTCAGTCAGTGATAAGTGAAACGGAAAGATCCAGGGTGAAGAAGTGGCAAGATATTAAGGAGTTAATCGGTGAATTCGACGGCAGTGATATCGAATTTGACCGATGGGAGAAGCAGGTCAAAGGACTGCTTGCCAGTTACGATCTGGATGCACCTAGTTCTAAGGCCCTAGTTTGTAGCCGACTAAGAGGAAAGGCCTTAAAATGGTATCACTCGCGAGTGGATTGCGTTGATTTGAGTAGCAACGACCTTTTGCGCGAACTTAGGAAGATGTTTGGGCAGCAAGTTGATCCCCTAATTTTACGGCGCAAACTCGAGGCGAGAGTGTGGAAGCCTACCGAGAGTTTTACGGATTATGTACATGACAAGGTGACATTAGCTAATCGCATCCCGATTGATGAAAAAGAAATAATTAGCTACGTGATCGACGGTATCCCAAGCCAGGAGTTACGCACTCAGGCCAAGGTGCAATGTTATGCATCGTTGGAATCTATGATGACAGCATTCGCAAGTGTGTCGGCACCGAGGGAGACGCTTCATCGGCGACCGACGGGAGAAGGAAAAAGAAAACTGATCGACCATAAGAGGCCGTCGGAGGAAAATTATGCCAGATGCTTCAACTGTGGAGAGACAGGACATTTTACGGGGAACTGCCCCCGTCCGAAGAGGGAAAGAGACAGCTGCTACAAGTGCGGTAAACATGGACATCTTAGACCGGAATGCCCGGAGAAGGGTGGCGAGGTCCACAGCGTCACCAGGAACGTGACCACCGATGACGACTACATCAGGAAGATAACTTATGATGTCGATTCAGGCAATATACACTACATCTTAGTTTTAGACACCTTATTGGATTCCGGCAGTCCCGTGAGTTTCATAAAGAAAGGGTTAGTGATGGGACCGATCAACTCTGCGCCGGAACTCGGAAGTGAATATTATGGTATTAATCATAGTCGTCTGCAAGTACACGGCTCGATACAAGTTAGTTTAAAATTAGATGACGGCGAAAGGGTTGACACTCGTCTGTTGGTAGTACCGGATACTACAATGGTGAACTCCGTTATTTTAGGTCGCGACGCATTAAAAAGATGTGGATTAGTTTTTAGCAGAAAAGATAAGCGCTCCGAAGAAGAGGTAGTGATAGATCAGATTATGAATATAGAAATAGATGATTCCACCGATAATCAAACTACCGAATTAGACATTAATCCCGAAATCGCGGTGGAAAAACAAAATGAATTAAAGGAAATCTTAAAGGTAAATTACTTAGATGCACCTCGTCCGGAAAAGCCTAGAATAAGCATGGAGCCGAAATTAACATTACAAGAGCATAAGCCATTTCATTTATCTCCCCGTCGCTTATCGTTTGTCGAGAAAAACCAAGTTAGGGAAATAATAGGAGATTTGCTAGAAAGAGGAATAATTCGACTGAGCGAATCGGATTACGCGTCCCCTATTGTGTTAGTCAAAAAGAAAAACGGTAAGAATAGGATGTGCGTCGATTACCGCGCGTTAAATAAAGTCACAATAAGCGAACGCGATTTAAAAGCAATTAGGAATAAGGCAGAAGATAGAATGGCTGAGAAGCAAAATTATAACAAGAGGTATTATGATAAACGCCATCATAAGATACGGTCAGAATTTAATGTTGGTGATTATGTGGTGGTAAGGAATTTTGATAGCACTGTAGGGATTGGAAAAAAACTGATACCAAAATTTAGGGGTCCGTACGAAGTTATAAAAAAATTACGAAACGATAGATATGTAGTTGCCGATATAAGAGGCTTCCAAATATCTCAAAGACCGTATCAGGGAACATGGGAATATTGTAACATGCGTCCCTGGCGAGGAACAGAACAGGCCAAAGAATAGAGAGAGAAGAGAACAATCTCGAGTTTATATTTAGTATACTTTATCCTTATGATTAAAACTCAATTGTATTATGTTTCATTTCATTTTATTTCCTTTAAAGATAGTGTACCGACAGTTAAAAGTTTATATTTAGTATATTTTATTCTTATGATTAAAGTCCAATTGTATTAAGTTTCTTTTCATTTCCTTTTTAAGATTATCACCGATATCGCATCTCGCTTCATGTTCGTAAGAATGAATATTATTTTAGTTATTGATTAGATCAAACAAAAAAAAAAAAAAAAAAAAAAGAGCGGAAAAAGGAGAGAGTAATATTGTATCCGAGTAATTGTATTTCTTATGTATAGATTATCTTATATTTTTATCCTTTCAGACTATTACTTTTCTTTATGCGTTAATTTTTAATCGTATTCTTATGTTTGTATTCATGTACTTCTTATGTTTGTATCAACTTTATGTTCATGTTCATTTTACGTTGCGCCTTTATGTATGTGTGATGGTCTAGTGACCGAGGGCGGTCACCGTCAGGACTGGCCGATTGTAAACGTCTTATGCAGGTTCGTGCACGTTGGCGCCTGCACTAGTGTGAGTGCGTGCGGATGTTTATTTAGGATATCGGTATTCTTAAGATTAAGTGTGGGGAACCGAGGCTGTATGCGTCACCCATGGAGGGGGGCCGATGCTCCGTTGTTCGACGGAAAAGTATAAAAGGGCAGTCGGACAATACGGGTGGTGGTAAGAAGTAGCAGTTAGTTAATCTTATGTTCTTATGTGCTGAGTAGTAGGAAGTAGGAGTGAGTTAGTCTTATGTTCTTATGTGTTTGAGAGTTTACAAAAGTAGCTATTTTAAAGCTCATTGAATGCTTAAAAACATGATGTTAAGCAAAAGTATTTAAAATAAATAGGGTGTCTAAAAAAATGAAGTACTTTGTACACAAAAACTCCAATTACTCGTAAACAAGCAAAATTTAAAACGTTTTAATATTTTCATTTTAAAGCTCTTAAAATGCTCTAAAATCTTATGCTAACTTTAAGTATTCAAAACTTATAATTTTTATAAAAATAAAAAGAAAGTAGTTTAACACAAAAATTATAATTTCTCAAAGACTAACTTATTTTAAAATGTTTTAAAATAGCCATTATAAAGCTCATTGAATGCTTTACAACATGATGTTAAGCAAATGTATTTAAAAGTAAATAGGGTGTCTTAAAAAATAAAGTACTTTGTACACAAAAACTTTAGTAACTCGAAATCTAACAAATTCTAAAATGTTATATCAAGGTCATATTAAAGCTCTATTAATGCTCTACAACATGATTTAAACTTAAGTATTTTAAATATATAGGGTTTTTTTTTTAAAAAAAAAGGGGATCTGTACTGAAAAACTTCAATTACTCGAAAACATGCAATTCTTAAAATGTTTTAATATTTTCATTTTAAAGCTCTTTAAATGCTCTAAATTCTTAAGCTAATTTTAAGTATTTAAAACTTATAGTTTTTATAAAAATAAAAAAAAAGTAGTTATATCCATAAATTATATTTTCTCAAAGACTAACTTATTTAAAAATGTTTTAAAATAGCCATTTTAAAGCTCATTAAATGCTTTATAACATGATGTTAAGCAAAAGTATTTAAAAGTAAATAGGGTGGCTTAAAAAATTAAGTACTTTGTAGACAAAAAATTTAATAATTTGAAAAGTAACAAAATCTGAAATGGTATAACAAGGTCATTTTAAATCTCTTTTAATGCTATACAACCTGATTAAAACTTAAATATTTAGAATATATAGGATTTTTTTAAAAAAAAGAAGGAATCCGTACACAAAAACTTTAATTACTCGAAAACAAGCCATTTTTAAAACGTTTTAATATTTTATTTTAAAGCTCTTTAAATGCTCTAAAATTTTATGCTAACCTTAAGTATTTAAAACTTACAGTTTTTATAAAAATAAAAAAAAGTAGTTAAATCCATAAATTATAATTTCTCAAAGACAAATTATTTTAAAATGTTTTAAAATAGCAATTTTAAAGCTCATTAAATGCTTTATAACATGATGTTAAGCAAAAAGTATTTAAAATAAATAGAGTGTCTAAAAAAATGAAGTACTTTGTACACAAAAACTCCAATTACTTGTAAATAAGCAATATTTAAAACGTTTTAATATTTTCATTTTAAAGCTCTTAAAATGCTCTAAAATCTTATGCTAACTTTAAGTATTCAAAACTTATAATTTTTTTAAAAATAAAAAGAAAGTAGTAGAACACATAAATTTAATTTCTCAAAGACTAACTTATTTTAAAATGTTTTAAAATAGCCATTATATAGCTCATTGAATGCTTTAAAACATGATGTTAAGCAAATGTATTAAAAGTAAATAAGTGTCTTAAAAAATAAAGTACTTTGTACACAAAAAACTTTAGTAACTCGAGAAATCTAACAAATTCTAAATGTTATATCAAGGTCATATTAAAGCTCTATTAATGCTCTACAACATGATTAAACTTAAGTATTTTAAATATATAGGGTTTTTTTTTAAAAAAAAAGGGGATCTGTACCGAAAAACTTCAATTACTCGAAACATGCAATTCTTAAAATGTTTTAATATTTTCATTTTAAAGCTCTTTTAAATGTCTAAAATCTTAAGCTAATTTTAAGTTTAAAACTTATAGTTTTTATAAAAATAAAAAGAAAGTAGTTATATCCATAAATTATATTTTCTCAAAAACTAACTTATTTAAAAATGTTTTAAATAGCCATTTTAAAGCTCATTAAATGCTTTATAACATGATGTTAAGCAAAGTATTTAAAAGTAAATAGGTGGCTTAAAAAATTAAGTACTTTGTAGACAAAAATTTTATAATTTGAAAAGTAACAAAATCTGAAATGGTATAACAAGGTCATTTTAAATCTTTTTTAATGCTATACAACCTGATTAAAACTTAAATATTTAGAATATATAGGATTTTTTTTAAAAAAAGAAGGAATCCGTACACAAAAACTTTAATTACTCGAAAACAAGCCATTTTTAAAACGTTTTAATATTTAATTTTAAAGCTCTTTAAATGCTAAAATTTTATGCTAACCTTAAGTATTTAAAACTTACAGTTTTTATAAAAATAAAAAAAAGTAGTTAGTTAAATCCATAATTATATTTTCTCAAAGACTAACTTATTTAAAAATGTTTTAAATAGCCATTTTAAAGCTCATTAAATGCTTTATAACTGATGATGTTAAGCAAAAGTATTTAAAGTAAATAGGGTGGCTTAAAAAATTAAGTACTTTGTACACAAAACTGCAATTACTCGTAAATAAGCAATATTTAAAACGTTTTAATATTTTCATTTTAAAGCTCTTAAAATGCTCTAAAATCTTATGCTAACTTTAAGTATTCAAAACTTTATTTTTTATAAAAATAAAAAGAAAGTAGTAGAACACATAAATTATAATTTCTCAAAGACTAACTTATTTTAAATGTTTTTAAAATAGCCATTATATAGCTCATTGAATGCTTTACAACATGATGTTAAGCAAATGTATTTAAAAGTAAATAGGGTGTCTTAAAAAATAAAGTACTTTGTACACAAAAACTTTAGTAACTCGAAATCTAACAAATTCTAAAATGTTATATCAAGGTCATATTAAAGCTCTATTAATGCTCTACAACATGATTTTAAACTTAAGTATTTTAAATATATAGGGTTTTTTTAAAAAAAAAGGGGATCTGTACCGAAAAACTTCAATTACTCGAAAACATGCAATTCTTAAAATGTTTTAATATTTTCATTTTAAAGCTCTTTAAATGCTCTAAAATCTTGAGCTAATTTTAAGTATTTAAAACTTATATTTTTATAAAAATAAAAAGAAAGTAGTTATATCCATAAATTATATTTTCTCAAAGACTAACTTATTTAAAAATGTTTTAAAATGGCCATTTTAAAGCTCATTAAATGCTTTATAACATGATGTTAAGCAAAAGTATTTCAAGTAAATAGGGTGGCTTAAAAAATTAAGTACTTTGTACACAAAAAAATTAATAATTTGAAAAGTAACAAAATCTGAAATGGTATACAAGGTCATTTTAAATCTTTTTTAATGCTATACAACCTGATTAAAACTTAAATATTTAGTATATATAGGTTTTTTTAAAAAAAAGAAGGGAAATCCGTACACAAAAACTTTAATTACTCAAAAACAAGCCCACTTTAAAACGTTTTAATATTTTAATTTTAAAGCTCTTAAATGCTCTAAAAAATTTATGCTAACCTTAAGTATTTAAACTTACAGTTTTTATAAAATAAAAAAAAGTAGTTTAAATCGATAAATTATAATTTCCCAAAAGACAAATTATTTTAAAATGTTTTAAAATAGCCATTTTAAAGCTCATTATATGCTTTACAACATGATGTTAAGCAAATGTATTTAAAAGTAAATAGGGTGTCTTAAAAAATAAAGTACTTTGTACACAAAAACTTAGTAACTCGAAAATCTAACAAATTCTAAAATGTTATATCAGGTCATAATTAAAGCTCTATTAATGCTCTACAACATGATTTAAACTTAAGTATTTTAAATATATAGGGTTTTTTTTAAAAAAAAAAAGGGGATCTGTACCGAAAAAACTTCAATTACTCGAAAACATGCAATTCTTAAAATGTTTTAATATTTTCATTTTAAAGCTCTTTAAATGCTCTAAAATCTTAAGCTAATTTTAAGTATTTAAAACTTATAGTTTATTAAAATAAAAAGAAAGAAGTAGTTATATCCATAAATTATATTTTCTCAAGACTAAACTTATTTTAAAATGTTTTAAAATAGCCATTTTTAAAGCTCATAAATGCTTTATAACATGATGTTAAGCAAAAGTATTTAAAAAGTAAATATGGTGGCTTAAAAAATTAAGTACTTTGTACACAAAAAATTTAATAATTTGAAAAGTAACAAAATTGAAATGGTATAACAAGGTCATTTTAAATCTCTTTTAATGCTATTTAACCTGATTAAAACTTAAATATTTAGAATATATAGGGTGTTTTTAAAAAAAAAAACGAATCTGTACACACAAACTTCAAATACTCGAAAACAATCAATTTTTAAAACGTTTTAATATTTTCATTTTAAAGCTTTTTAAATGCTCTATAATCTTATGCTAACCTTAAGTATTCAAAACTTATAATATTAATAAAAATAAAAAGAAAGTAATTGAACACATAAACTATAATTTTTCAAAGACAAAATTATTTTGAAATGTTTTAAAATAGCCATTTTAAAGCACATTTAATGATTAAAAACAAAATAACAAGAAAAAGTATTTAAAATATATAGGGTGTCTAAAAAAATGAACTACATTGTACACAAAAACTTTAATAACTCGAAAACAAACAAATTCTAAAATGTTAAAACATAGTCATATTAAAACTCTTTTAATGCTCTAAAACCTGATTTAAAACTTAGGTATTTAGAATATATAGGCTTTCTTAAAAAAAAAGAAGGAATCTGTTCACAAAAACTTTAATTACTCGAAAACAAGCAATGTTTAAAACGTTTTAATATCTTCATTTTAAAGCTCTTTAAATGCTCTAAAATCTTATGCTAAAATTAGGTATTTTAAGCGTATCGTTTTTTTTTATAATATTAAAAAGAAAAGAGAGTTGAAGACATACTATAATTTTTAAGTATTTAAAACTTATAGTTTTATAAAAATAAAAAGAAAGTAGTTGAACACATAAATTATAATTTCTTAAAGAATAACTATTTTAAAATGTTTTAAAATAGCCATTTTAAAGCTCAATGAATGCTTAACCACATGATGTTAAGCAAATGTATTAAAAGTAAATAGGGTGTCTTAAAAAAATAAGTTCTTTGTACACAAAAACTTTAGTAACTCGAAATCTAACAAATTCTAAAATGTTATATCAAGGTCATATTAAAAGCTCTATTAATGCTTTACACATGATTTAAACTTAAGTATTTTAAATATATAGGGTTTTTTTTTTTAAAAAAAAAGGGGGATCTGTACCGAAAAACTTCAATTACTCAAAAACATGCCATTCTTAAAATGTTTTAATATTTTCATTTTAAAGCTCTTTAAATGCTCTAAAATCTTAAGCTATTTTAAGTATTTAAAACTTATAGTTTTTATAAAAATAAAAGAAAGACGTAATTGAACACATAAACTATAATTTCTCAAAGACAAAATTATTTTAAAATGTTTTAAAATAGCCATTTTAAAGCACATTTAATGCTTAAAAACAAAATAACAAGAAAAAATATTTAAATATATAAGGTGTCTAAAAAAAATGAAGTACATTGTACACAAAAACTTTAATAACTCGAAAACAAACACATTCTAAAATGTTATAACATAGTCATATTAAAGCACTTTTAATGCTTACAAACTTGATTTAAAACTAAACTATTTAAAATATAGAGGGTTTTCTGAAAAAAAAGAGAAATCTGTACACATAAACTTCAATTATTCGAAAAACAAGCAATTTTTAGAACGTTTTAATAGTTTTCATTTAAAGCTCTTTAAATGCTCTAAAATCTTAAGCTAATTTTAAGTATTTAAAACTTATAATTTTATATAATATATAAGAAAGTAGTTGAAAAAAGAACACAAAAATTAT
The DNA here is from genome assembly GCA_010416925.1 of Polistes metricus. NCBI lineage: Eukaryota > Metazoa > Arthropoda > Insecta > Hymenoptera > Vespidae > Polistes > Polistes metricus. The sequence goes on along the minus strand of QUOH01000018.1, from coordinate 347,428 downwards.
AATTTCTCAAAGGACAAAATTATTTTAAAATGTTTTAAATAGCCATTTTAAAGCTCAATTAAATGCTTATAACATGATGTTAAGCAAAAGTATTTAAAAGTAAATAGGGTGGCTGAAAAAAATAAGTACTTTGTAGACAAAAATTTAATAATTTGAAAAGTAACAAAATCTGAAATGGTATAACAAGGTCATTTTAAATCTTTTTTAATGCTATACAACCTGATTAAAACTTAAATATTTAGAATATATAGATTTTTTTAAAAAAAAGAAGGAATCCGTACACAAAATTTAATTACTCGAAAACAAGCCATTTTTAAAACGTTTTAATATTTTAATTTTAAGCTCTTTAAATGCTCTAAAATTTTATGCTAACTTAAGTATTTAAAACTTACAGTTTTTATAAAAATAAAAAAGAGTAGTTAAATCCATAAATTATAATTTCTCAAGACAAATTATTTTAAAATGTTTTAAAATAGCCATTTTAAAGCTCATTAAATGCTTTATAACATGATGTTAAGCAAAAGTATTTAAAATAAATAGAGTGTGTCTAAAAAAATGAAGTACTTTGTACACAAAACTCCATTACTCGTAAATAAGCAATATTTAAAACGTTTTTAATATTTTCATTTTAAAGCTCTTAAAATGCTCTAAAATCTTATGCTAACTTTAAGTATTCAAAAACTTATATAATTTATATAAAATAAAAGAAAGTAGTAGAACACATAAATTATAATTTCTCAAAGACTAACTTATTTTAAAATGTTTTAAAATAGCCATTATATAGCTCATTGAATGCTTTACAACATGATGTTAAGCAAATGTATTTAAAAGTAAATAGGGTGTCTTAAAAATAAAGTACTTTGTACACAAAAAACTTTAGTAACTCGAAATCTAACAAATTCTAAAATGTTATATCAAGGTCATATTAAAGCTCTATTAATGCTCTACAACATGATTTAAACTTAAGTATTTTAAATATTATAGAGTTTTTTTTTTTAAAAAAAAAAGGGGATCTGTACCGAAAAAACTTCAATTACTCGAAAACATGCAATTCTTAAAATGTTTTAATATTTTCATTCTAAAGCTCTTTAAATTCTCTAAATTCTTAAGCTAATTTTAAGTATTTAAAACTTATAGTTTTTATAAAAATAAAAAAAAAGTAGTTATATCCATAAATTATATTTTCTCAAAGACTAACTTATTTAAAAATGTTTTAAAATAGCCATTTTAAAGCTCATTAAATGCTTTATAACATGATGTTAAGCAAAAGTATTTAAAAGTAAATAGGGTGGCTTAAAAAATTAAGTACTTTGTACACAAAAAATTTAATAATTTGAAAGTAACAAAATCTGAAATGGTATAACAAGGTCATTTTAAATCTCTTTTAATGCTATACAACCCTGATTAAAACTTAAATATTTAGAAATATAGGTTTTTTTTAAAAAAAAGAAGGAATCCGTACAAAAAAACTTTAATTACTCAAAAAACAAGCCAATTTTAAAACGTTTTAATATTTTAATTTTAAAGCTCTTTAAATGCTCTAAAATTTTTATGCTAACCTTAAGTATTTAAAACTTACAGTTTTTATAAAAATAAAAAAAAAGTAGTTAAATCCATAAATTATAATTTCCCAAAGACAAAATTATTTTAAAATGTTTTTAAAATAGCCATTTTAAAGCTCATTAAATGCTTTATAACATGATGTTAAGCAAAAAGTATTTAAAAGTAAATAGGGTGGCTTAAAAAATTAAGTACTTTGTACACAAAAACTGCAATTACTCGTAAATAAGCAATATTTAAAACGTTTTAATATTTTCATTTTAAAGCTCTTAAAATGCTCTAAAATCTTATGCTAACTTTAAGTATTCAAAACAATTATTTTTTATAAAAATATAAAGAAGTAGTTGAACACATAAATTATAATTTCTCAAAGATTAACTTATTTAAAAATGTTTTAAAATAGCCATTATAAAGCTCATTAAATGCTTATAACATGATGTTAAGCAATGTATTTAAAAGTAAATAGGGTGTCTTAAAAAATAAAGTACTTTGTACACAAAAACTTTAGTAACTCGAAATCTAACAAATTCTAAAATGTTATTCAAGGTCATATTAAAGCTCTATTAATGCTCTACAACATGATTTAAACTTAAGTATTTTAAATATATAGGGTTTTTTTTTTAAAAAAAAAGGGGATCTGTACTGAAAAACTTCAATTACTCGAAAAACATGCAATTCTTAAAATGTTTTAATATTTTCATTTTAAAGCTCTTTAAATGCTCTAAATTCTTAAGCTAATTTTAAGTATTTAAAAACTTATAGTTTTTATAAAAATAAAAAAAAAGTAGTTATATCCATAAATTATATTTTCTCAAGACTAACTTATTTAAAAATGTTTTAAAATAGCCATTTTAAAAGCTCATAAATGCTTTATACATGATGTTAAGCAAAGTATTTTAAAAGTAAATAGGGTGGCTAAAAAATTAAGTACTTTGTAGACAAAAAATTTTATAATTTGAAAAGTAACAAAATCTGAAATGGTATAACAAGGTCATTTTAAATCTTTTTTAATGCTATACAACCTGATTAAAACTTAAATATTTAGAATATATAGGATTTTTTAAAAAAAAGAAGGAATTCGTACACAAAAACTTTAATTACTCGAAACAAGCCATTTTTAAAACGTTTTAATATTTTAATTTTAAAGCTTTTTAAATGCTCTAAAATTTATGCTAACCTTAAGTATTTAAAACTTACAGTTTTTATAAAAATAAAAAAAAAGTAGTTAAATCCATAAATTATAATTTCTCAAAGACAAAATTATTTTAAAATGTTTTAAAATAGCCATTTTAAAAGCTCATTAAATGCTTTATAACATGATGTTAAGCAAAAGTATTTAAAATAAATAGAGTGTCTAAAAAATGAAGTACTTTGTACACAAAAACTCCAATTACTCGTAAATAAGCATATTAAAACGTTTTAATATTTTCATTTTAAAGCTCTTAAAATGCCTAAAATCTTATGCTAACTTTAAGTATTCAAAACTTATATAATTTTTATAAAAATAAAAAAAAAGTAGTAGAACACATAAATTATAATTTCCCAAAGACAAAATTATTTTAAAATGTTTTAAAATAGCCATTTTAAAGCTCATTAAATGCTTTACAACATGATGTTAAGCAAATGTATTTAAAAGTAAATAGGGTGTCTTAAAAAATAAAGTACTTTGTACACAAAAACTTTAGTAACTCGAAATCTAACAAATTCTAAAATGTTATATCAAGGTCATATTAAAGCTCTATTAATGCTCTACAACATGATTTAAACTTAAGTATTTTAAATATATAGGGTTTTTTTTTAAAAAAAAAAGGGGATCTGTACCGAAAAACTTCAATTACTCGAAAACATGCAATTCTTAAAATGTTTTAATATTTTCATTTTAAAGCTCTTTAAATGCTCTAAAATCTTAAGCTAATTTTAAGTATTTAAAACTTATAGTTTTTATAAAAATAAAAAGAAAGTAGTTATATCCATAAATTATATTTTCTCAAAGACTAACTTATTTAAAATGTTTTAAAATAGCCATTTTAAAGCTCATTAAATGCTTTATAACATGATGTTAAGCAAAAGTATTAAAAGTAAATAGGGTGGCTTAAAAAATTAAGTACTTTGTACACAAAAACTGCAATTACTCGTAAATAAGCAATATTTAAAACGTTTAATATTTTCATTCTAAAGCTCTTTAAATGCTCTAAATTCTTAAGCTAATTTTAAGTATTTAAAACTTATAGTTTTTATAAAAATAAAAAGGAAGTAATTGAACACATAAATTATATTTTCTCAAAGACAAAATTATTTTAAAATGTTTTAAAATAGCCATTTTAAAGCTCATTAAATGCTTTATAACATGATGTTAAGCAAAAGTATTTAAAAGTAAATAGGGTGGCTTAAAAAATTAAGTACTTTGTAGACAAAAAATTTAATAATTTGAAAAGTAACAAAATCTGAAATGGTATAACAAGGTCATTTTAGATCTTTTTTAATGCTATACAACCTGATTAAAACTTAAATATTTAGAATATATAGGATTTTTTTAAAAAAAAGAAGGAATCCGTACACAAAAACTTTAATTACTCGAAAACAAGCCATTTTTAAAACGTTTTAATATTTTAATTTTAAAGCTCTTTAAATGCTCTAAAATTTTATGCTAACCTTAAGTATTTAAAACTTACAGTTTTTATAAAAATAAAAAAAAAGTAGTTAAATCCATAAATTATAATTTCTCAAAGACAAAATTATTTTAAAATGTTTTAAAATAGCCATTTTAAAGCTCATTAAATGCTTTATAACATGATGTTAAGCAAAAGTATTTAAAATAAATAGAGTGTCTAAAAAAATGAAGTACTTTGTACACAAAAACTCCAATTACTCGTAAATAAGCAATATTTAAAACGTTTTAATATTTTCATTTTAAAGCTCTTAAAATGCTCTAAAATCTTATGCTAACTTTAAGTATTCAAAACTTATAATTTTTATAAAAATAAAAAGAAAGTAGTAGAACACATAAATTATAATTTCTCAAAGACTAACTTATTTTAAAATGTTTTAAAATAGCCATTTTAAAGCTCATTAAATGCTTTATAACATGATGTTAAGCAAAAGTATTTAAAAGTAAATAGGGTGGCTTAAAAAATTAAGTACTTTGTACACAAAAAATTTAATAATTTGAAAAGTAACAAAATCTGAAATGGTATAACAAGGTCATATTAAAGCTCTATTAATGCTCTACAACATGATTTAAACTTAAGTATTTTAAATATATAGGGTTTTTTTTTAAAAAAAAAGGGGATCTGTACCGAAAAACTTCAATTACTCGAAAACATGCAATTCTTAAAATGTTTTAATATTTTCATTTTAAAGCTCTTTAAATGCTCTAAAATCTTAAGCTAATTTTAAGTATTTAAAACTTATAGTTTTTATAAAAATAAAAAGAAAGTAGTTATATCCATAAATTATATTTTCTCAAAGACTAACTTATTTAAAAATGTTTTAAAATAGCCATTTTAAAGCTCATTAAATGCTTTATAACATGATGTTAAGCAAAAGTATTTAAAAGTAAATAGGGTGGCTTAAAAAATTAAGTACTTTGTACACAAAAAATTTAATAATTTGAAAAGTAACAAAATCTGAAATGGTATAACAAGGTCATTTTAAATCTCTTTTAATGCTATACAACCTGATTAAAACTTAAATATTTAGAATATATAGGTTTTTTTTAAAAAAAAGAAGGAATCCGTACACAAAAACTTTAATTACTCAAAAACAAGCCATTTTTAAAACGTTTTAATATTTTAATTTTAAAGCTCTTTAAATGCTCTAAAATTTATGCTAACCTTAAGTATTTAAAACTTACAGTTTTTATAAAAATAAAAAAAAAAGTAGTTAAATCCATAAATTATAATTTCCCAAAGACAAAATTATTTTAAAATGTTTTAAAATAGCCATTTTAAAGCTCATTAAATGCTTTATAACATGATGTTAAGCAAAGTATTTAAAAGTAAATAGGGTGGCTTAAAAATTAAGTACTTTGTAGACAAAAAATTTAATAATTTGAAAAGTAACAAAATCTGAAATGGTATAACAAGGTCATTTTAGATCTTTTTAATGCTATACAACCTGATTAAAACTTAAATATTTAGAATATATAGGATTTTTTAAAAAAAAGAAGGAATCCGTACACAAAAACTTTAATTACTCGAAAACAAGCAATTTTTAAAACGTTTTAATATTTTAGATTTAAAGCTCTTTAAATGCTCTAAAATTTTATGCTAACCTTAAGTATTTAAAACTTACAGTTTTTATAAAAATAAAAAAAAAGTAGTTAAATCCATAAATTATAATTTCTCAAAGACAAAATTATTTTAAAATGTTTTAAAATAGCCATTTTAAAGCTCATTAAATGCTTTATAACATGATGTTAAGCAAAAGTATTTAAAATAAATAGAGTGTCTAAAAAAATGAAGTACTTTGTACACAAAAACTCCAATTACTCGTAAATAAGCAATATTTAAAACGTTTTAATATTTTCATTTTAAAGCTCTTAAAATGCTCTAAAATCTTATGCTAACTTTAAGTATTCAAAACTTATAATTTTTATAAAAATAAAAAGAAAGTAGTAGAACACATAAATTATAATTTCTCAAAGACTAACTTATTTTAAAATGTTTTAAAATAGCCATTTTAAAGCTCATTAAATGCTTTACAACATGATGTTAAGCAAATGTATTTAAAAGTAAATAGGGTGGCTTAAAAAATTAAGTACTTTGTACACAAAAAATTTAATAATTTGAAAAGTAACAAAATCTGAAATGGTATAACAAGGTCATATTAAAGCTCTATTAATGCTCTACAACATGATTTAAACTTGAGTATTTTAAATATATAGGGTTTTTTTTTAAAAAAAAGGGGATCTGTACCGAAAAACTTCAATTACTCGAAAACATGCAATTCTTAAAATGTTTTAATATTTTCATTTTAAAGCTCTTTAAATGCTCTAAAATCTTAAGCTAATTTTAAGTATTTAAAACTTATAGTTTTTATAAAAATAAAAAGAAAGTAGTTATATCCATAAATTATATTTTCTCAAAGACTAACTTATTTAAAAATGTTTTAAAATAGCCATTTTAAAGCTCATTAAATGCTTTATAACATGATGTTAAGCAAAAGTATTTAAAAGTAAATAGGGTGGCTTAAAAAATTAAGTACTTTGTACACAAAAAATTTAATAATTTGAAAAGTAACAAAATCTGAAATGGTATAACAAGGTCATTTTAAATCTCTTTTAATGCTATACAACCTGATTAAAACTTAAATATTTAGAATATATAGGTTTTTTTTAAAAAAAAGAAGGAATCCGTACACAAAAACTTTAATTACTCAAAAACAAGCCATTTTTAAAACGTTTTAATATTTTAATTTTAAAGCTCTTTAAATGCTCTAAAATTTTATGCTAACCTTAAGTATTTAAAACTTACAGTTTTTATAAAAATAAAAAAAAAGTAGTTAAATCCATAAATTATAATTTCCCAAAGACAAAATTATTTTAAAATGTTTTAAAATAGCCATTTTAAAGCTCATTAAATGCTTTATAACATGATGTTAAGCAAAAGTATTTAAAATAAATAGGGTGTCTAAAAACATGAAGTACTTTGTACACAAAAACTCCAATTACTCGTAAATAAGCAATATTTAAAACGTTTTAATATTTTCATTTTAAAGATCCTAAAATGCTCTAAAATCTTATGCTAACTTTAAGTATTCAAAACTTATAGTTTTTATAAAAATAAAAAGAAAGTAGTTATATCCATAAATTATATTTTCTCAAAGACTAACTTATTTAAAAATGTTTTAAAATAGCCATTTTAAAGCTCATTAAATGCTTTATAACATGATGTTAAGCAAAAGTATTTAAAAGTAAATAGGGTGGCTTAAAAAATTAAGTACTTTGTACACAAAAACTGCAATTACTCGTAAATAAGCAATATTTAAAACGTTTTAATATTTTCATTTTAAAGCTCTTAAAATGCTCTAAAATCTTATGCTAACTTTAAGTATTCAAAACTTTTATTTTTTATAAAAATATAAAGAAAGTAGTTGAACACATAAATTATAATTTCTCAAAGACTAACTTATTTTAAAATGTTTTAAAATAGCCATTATAAAGCTCATTAAATGCTTTATAACATGATGTTAAGCAAAAGTATTTAAAAGTAAATAGGGTGTCTTAAAAAATAAAGTTCTTTGTACACAAAAACTTTAGTAACTCGAAATCTAACAAATTCTAAAATGTTATATCAAGGTCATATTAAAGCTCTATTAAAGCTTTACAACATGATTTAAACTTAAGTATTTTAAATATATAGGGTTTTTTTTTTAAAAAAAAAAGGGGGATCTGTACCGAAAAACTTCAATTACTCAAAAACATGCCATTCTTAAAATGTTTTAATATTTTCATTTTAAAGCTCTTTAAATGCTATAAATCTTAAGCTAATTTTAAGTATTTAAAACTTATAGTTTTTATAAAAATAAAAAGAAAGTAATTGAGCACATAAACTATAATTTCTCAAAGACAAAATTATTTTAAAATGTTTTAAAATAGCCATTTTAAAGCACATTTAATGCTTAAAAACAAAATAACAAGAAAAAGTATTTAAAATATATAAGGTGTCTAAAAAAATGAAGTACATTGTACACAAAAACTTTAATAACTCGAAAACAAACAAATTCTAAAATGTTATAACATAGTCATATCTAAGCTTTTTTAATGCTCTACAACCTGATTTAAAACTTAAATACTTAAAATATATAGGATTTAAAAAAAAAAAAATAGGGATCTGTACACAAGAACTTCACTTACTTGAAAACAAGCAATTTTTAAAATGTGTTAATATTTTCATTATAAAGCTCTTTAAATGCTCTAAAATCTTATGCTAAAATTAAGTATTTAAAGCTTATAGTTTTTATAAAAATAAAAAGAAAATAGTTGAACACATAAACTGTAATTTATGAATGTGTAACTTATTTAAAAATATATTAAAATAGCCATTTTAAAGCTCATTGAATGATAAACAACATGATGTTAAGCAAATATATTTAAAATAAATAGGGTGTCTAAAAAAAATTAAGTACTTTGTACACAAAAACATTAATAATTCTAAATCTAACAAATTCTAAAATGTCATAAAATAGCCATATTAAAGCACTTTTAATGCTCTACAACTTGATTTAAAACTAAACTATTTAAAATATATAGGGTTTTCTGAAAAAAAAGAAGAAATCTGTACACATAAACTTCAATTATTCGAAAACAAGCAATTTTTAAAACGTTTTAATAGTTTCATTTTAAAGCTCTTTAAATGCTCTAAAATCTTAAGCTAATTTTAAGTATTTAAAGCTTATAATTTTTATAAATATATAAAGAAAGTAGTTGAACACAAAAATTATAATTTCTCAAAGACTAACTTATTTTAAAATGTTTTAAAATAGCCATTTTAAAGCTCAATGAATGCTTAACAACATGATGTTAAGCAAATGTATTTAAAAGTAAATAGGGTGTCTTAAAAAATAAAGTACTTTGTACACAAAAACTTTAGTAACTCGAAATCTAACAAATTCTAAAATGTTATATCAAGGTCATATTAAAGCTCTATTAATGCTCTACAACATGATTTAAACTTAAGTATTTTAAATATATAGAGTTTTTTTTTTAAAAAAAAGGGGATCTGTACCGAAAAACTTCAATTACTCGAAAACATGCAATTCTTAAAATGTTTTAATATTTTCATTCTAAAGCTCTTTAAATGCTCTAAATTCTTAAGCTAATTTTAAGTATTTAAAACTTATAGTTTTTATAAAAATAAAAAGGAAGTAATTGAACACATAAACTATAAATTCTCAAAGACAAAATTATTTTAAAATGTTTTAAAATAGCCATTTTAAAGAACATTTAATGCTTAAAAACAAAATAACAAGAAAAAGTATTTAAAATAAATAGGGTTTCTAAAAAAAATGAAGTACTTTGTACACAAAAACTTTAATAACTCGAAAACTAACTAATTCTAAAATGTTATAACATATTCATATTAAAGCTATTTTTATGCTCTAAAACCTGATTTTAAACTAAAGTATTTAAAATATATAGGGTTTTTTTAAAAAAAAGAAGGAATCCGTACACAAAAACTTTAATTATTTGAAAACAAGCAATTTTTAAAACGTTTTAATATTTTCATTTTAAAGCTCTTTAAATGCTTTAAAATCTTATGCTAACCTTAAGTATTTAAAGCTTTTAGTTATTATAAAAATAAAAAGAAAAAAGTTGAACACATAAACTGTAATTTATGAATGTGTAACTTATTTAAAAATATTTTAATATAGCCATTTTAAAGCTCATTGAATGATAAACAACATGATGTTAAGCAAATATATTTAAAATAAATAGGGTGTCTAAAAAAAATAAGTACTTTGTACAAAAAAACATTAATAATTCTAAATCGTACAAATTCTGAAATGTCATAAAGTAGCCATATTAAAGCACTTTTAATGCTCTACAACTTGATTTAAAACTAAACTATTTAAAATATATAGGGTTTTCTGAAAAAAAAGAAGAAATCTGTACACATAAACTTCAATTATTCGAAAACAAGCAATTTTTAAAACGTTTTAATAGTTTCATTTTAAAGCTCTTTAAATGCTCTAAAATCTTAAGCTAATTTTAAGTATTTAAAACTTATAATTTTTATAAATATATAAAGAAAGTAGTTGAACACAAAAATTATAATTTCTCAAAGACTAACTTATTTTAAAATGTTTTAAAATAGCCATTTTAAAGCTCAATGAATGCTTAACAACATGATGTTAAGCAAATGTATTTAAAAGTAAATAGGGTTTCTAAAAAAAATGAAGTACTTTGTACACAAAAACTTTAATAACTCGAAAAATAACTAATTCTAAAATGTTATAACATATTCATATTAAAGCTATTTTAATGCTCTAAAACCTGATTTTAAACTTAAGTATTTAAAATATATAGGGTTTTTTTAAAAAAAAGAAGGAATCCGTACACAAAAACTTTAATTACTCGAAAACAAGCAATTTTTAAAACGTTTTAATATTTTCATTATAAAGCTCTTTAAATGCTCTAAAATCTTATGCTAAAATTAAGTATTTAAAGCTTATAGTTTTTTATAAAAATAAAAAGAAAAAAGTTGAACACATAAACTATAATTTCTCAAAGACAAAATTATTTAAAAATGTTTTAAAATAGCCATTTAAAAGCACATTTAATGCTTAAAAAAAAAATAACAAGAAAAAGTATTTAAAATAAATAGGGTTTCTAAAAAAAAAAGTACTTTTTACACAAAAACATTGATAATTCTAAATCTAACAAATTCTAAAATGTCATAAAATAGCCATATTAAAGCACTTTTAATGCTCTACAACTTGATTTAAAACTAAACTATTTAAAATATATAGGGTTTTCTGAAAAAAAAAGAAGAAATCTGTACACAAAAACTTTAATTACTCGAAAACAAGCAATGTTTAAAACGTTTTAATATCTTCATTTTAAAGCTCTTTAAATGCTCTAAAATCTTAAGCTAATTTTAAGTATTTAAAACTTATAATTTTTATAAATATATAAAGAAAGTAGTTGAACACAAAAATTATAATTTCTCAAAGACTAACTGATTTTAAAATGTTTTAAAATAGCCATTTTAAAGCTCAATGAATGCTTAACAACATGATGTTAAGCAAATGTATTTAAAAGTAAATAGGGTGTCTTAAAAAATAAAGTACTTTGTACACGAAAACTTTAGTAACTCGAAATCTAACAAATTCTAAAATGTTATATCAAGGTCATATTAAAGCTCTATTAATGCTCTACAACATGATTTAAACTTAAGTATTTTAAATATATAGAGTTTTTTTTTAAAAAAAAAAGGGGATCTGTACCGAAAAACTTCAATTACTCGAAAACATGCAATTCTTAAAATGTTTTAATATTTTCATTCTAAAGCTCTTTAAATGCTCTAAATTCTTAAGCTAATTTTAAGTATTTAAAACTTATAGTTTTTATAAAAATAAAAAGGAAGTAATTGAACACATAAACTATAATTTCTCAAAGACAAAATTATTTTAAAATGTTTTAAAATAGCCATTTTAAAGAACATTTAATGCTTAAAAACAAAATAACAAGAAAAAGTATTTAAAATAAATAGGGTTTCTAAAAAAAATGAAGTACTTTGTACACAAAAACTTTAATAACTCGAAAACTAACTAATTCTAAAATGTTATAACATATTCATATTAAAGCTATTTTAATGCTCTAAAACCTGATTTTAAACTTAAGTATTTAAAATATATAGGGTTTTTTTAAAAAAAAGAAGGAATCCGTACACAAAAACTTTAATTACTGGAAAACAAGCAATTTTTAAAACGTTTTAATATTTTCATTATAAAGCTCTTTAAATGCTCTGAAATCTTATGCTAAAATTAAGTATTTAAAGCTTATAGTTTTTATAAAAATAAAAAGAAAAAAGTTGAACACATAAACTGTAATTTATGAATGTGTAACTTATTTAAAAATATTTTAAAATAGCCATTTTAAAGCTCATTGAATGATAAACAACATGATGTTAAGCAAATATATTTAAAATAAATAGGGTGTCTAAAAAAAAATAAGTACTTTGTACACAAAAACATTAATAATTCTAAATCGTACAAATTCTGAAATGTCATAAAGTAGCCATATTAAAGCACTTTTAATGCTCTACAATCTGATTTTAAACTAAACTTTTTAAAATATATAGGGTTTTCTGAAAAAAAAGAAGAAATCTGTACACATAAACTTCAATTATTCGAAAACAAGCAATTTTTAAAACGTTTTAATAGTTTCATTTTAAAGCTCTTTAAATGCTCTAAAATCTTAAGCTAATTTTAAGTATTTAAAACTTATAGTTTTTATAAAAATAAGAAGAAAGTAATTGAACACATAAACTATAATTTCTCAAAGACAAAATTATTTAAAAATGTTTTAAAATAGCCATTTAAAAGCACATTTAATGCTTAAAAACAAAATAACAAGAAAAAGTATTTAAAATAAATAGGGTTTCTAAAAAAAATTAAGTACTTTGTACACAAAAACATTAATAATTCTAAATCTAACAAATTCTAAAATGTCATAAAATAGCCATATTAAAGCACTTTTAATGCTCTACAACTTGATTTAAAACTAAACTATTTAAAATATATAGGGTTTTCTGAAAAAAAAAAAGAAATCTGTACACATAAACTTCAATTATTCGAAAACAAGCAATTTTTAAAACGTTTTAATAGTTTCATTTTAAAGCTCTTTAAATGCTCTAAAATCTTAAGCTAATTTTAAGTATTTAAAACTTATAATTTTTATAAATATATAAAGAAAGTAGTTGAACACAAAAATTATAATTTCTCAAAGACTAACTTATTTTAAAATGTTTTAAAATAGCCATTTTAAAGCTCAATGAATGCTTAACAACATGATGTTAAGCAAATGTATTTAAAAGTAAATAGGGTGTCTTAAAAAATAAAGTACTTTGTACACAAAAACTTTAGTAACTCGAAATCTAACAAATTCTAAAATGTTATATCAAGGTCATATTAAAGCTCTATTAATGCTCTACAACATGATTTAAACTTAAGTATTTTAAATATATAGAGTTTTTTTTTTAAAAAAAAAGGGGATCTGTACCGAAAAACTTCAATTACTCGAAAACATGCAATTCTTAAAATGTTTTAATATTTTCATTCTAAAGCTCTTTAAATGCTCTAAATTCTTAAGCTAATTTTAAGTATTTAAAACTTATAGTTTTTATAAAAATAAAAAGGAAGTAATTGAACACATAAACTATAATTTCTCAAAGACAAAATTATTTTAAAATGTTTTAAAATAGCCATTTTAAAGAACATTTAATGCTTAAAAACAAAATAACAAGAAAAAGTATTTAAAATAAATAGGGTTTCTAAAAAAAATGAAGTACTTTGTACACAAAAACTTTAATAACTCGAAAACTAACTAATTCTAAAATGTTATAACATATTCATATTAAAGCTATTTTAATGCTTTAAAACCTGATTTTAAACTTAAGTATTTAAAATATATAGGGTTTTTTTAAAAAAAAGAAGGAATCCGTACACAAAAACTTTAATTACTGGAAAACAAGAAATTTTTAAAACGTTTTAATATTTTCATTATAAGGCTCTTTAAATGCTCTAAAATCTTATGCTAAAATTAAGTATTTAAAGCTTATAGTTTTTATAAAAATAAAAAGAAAAAAGTCGAACACATAAACTGTAATTTATGAATGTGTAACTTATTTAAAAATATTTTAAAATAGCTATTTTAAAGCTCATTGAATGATAAACAACATGATGTTAAGCAAATATATTTAAAATAAATAGGGTGTCTAAAAAAAATTAAGTACTTTGTACACAAAAACATTAATAATTCTAAATCTAACAAATTCTAAAATGTCATAAAATAGCCATATTAAAGCACTTTTAATGCTCTACAACTTGATTTAAAACTAAACTATTTAAAATATATAGGGTTTTCTGAAAAAAAAGAAGAAATCTGTACACATAAACTTCAATTATTCGAAAACAAGCAATTTTTAAAACGTTTTAATAGTTTCATTTTAAAGCTCTTTAAATGCTCTAAAATCTTAAGCTAATTTTAAGTATTTAAAGCTTATAATTTTTATAAATATATAAAGAAAGTAGTTGAACACAAAAATTATAATTTCTCAAAGACTAACTTATTTTAAAATGTTTTAAAATAGCCATTTTAAAGCTCATTAAATGCTTTATAACATGATGTTAAGCAAAAGTATTTAAAAGTAAATAGGGTGGCTTAAAAAATTAAGTACTTTGTACACAAAAACTCCAATTACTCGTAAATAAGCAATATTTAAAACGTTTTAATATTTTCATTTTAAAGCTGTTAAAATGCGCAAAAATCTTATGCTAACTTTAAGTATTCAAAACTTTTAATTTTTATAAAAATATAAAGAAAGAAAGTAGTTGAACACATAAATTATAATTTCTCAAAGACTAACTTGTTTTAAAATGTTTTAAAATAGCCATTATAAAGCTCATTAAATGCTTTATAACATGATGTTAAGCAAATGTATTTAAAAGTAAATAGGGTGTCTTAAAAAATAAAGTACTTTGTACACAAAAACTTTAATAACTCGAAAACTAACTAATTCTAAAATGTTATAACATAGTCATATTAAAGCTATTTTAATGCTCTAAAACCTGATTTTAAACTTAAGTATTTAAAATATATAGGGTTTTTTTAAAAAAAAGAAGGAATCCGTACACAAAAACTTTAATTACTCGAAAACAAGCAATTTTTAAAACGTTTTAATATTTTCATTATAAAGCTCTTTAAATGCTCTAAAATCTTATGCTAAAATTAAGTATTTAAAGCTTATAGTTTTTATAAAAATAAAAAGAAAAATGTTGAACACATAAACTGTAATTTATGAATGTGTAACTTATTTAAAAATATTTTAAAATAGCCATTTTAAAGCTCATTGAATGATAAACAACATGATGTTAAGCAAATATATTTAAAATAAATAGGGTTTCTAAAAAAAATTAAGTACTTTGTACACAAAAACATTAATAATTCTAAAACTAACAAATTCTAAAAAGTCATAAAATAGCCATATTAAAGCTTTTTTAATGCTCAACAACTTGATTTTAAACTAAACTTTTTAAAATATATAGGGTTTTCTGAAAAAAAAGAAGAAATCTGTACACATAAACTTCAATTATTCGAAAACAAGCAATTTTTAAAACGTTTTAATAGTTTCATTTTAAAGCTCTTTAAATGCTCTAAAATCTTAAGCTAATTTTAAGTATTTAAAACTTATAGTTTTTATAGAAATAAAAAGAAAGTAATTGAACACATAAACTATAATTTCTCAAAGACAAAATTATTTTAAAATGTTTTAAAATAGCCATTTAAAAGCACATTTAATGCTTAAAAACAAAATAACAAGAAAAAGTATTTAAAATAAATAGGGTTTCTAAAAAAAATGAAGTACTTTGTACACAAAAACTTTAATAACTCGAAAACTAACTAATTCTAAAATGTTATAACATAGTCATATTAAAGCTATTTTAATGCTCTAAAACCTGATTTTAAACTAAAGTATTTAAAATATATAGGGTTTTTTTAAAAAAAAGAAGGAATCCGTACACAAATCTTTAATTATTTGAAAACAAGCCATTTTTAAAACGTTTTAATATTTTCATTTTAAAGCTCTTTAAATGCTCTAAAATCTTATGCTAAAATTAAGTATTTAAAGCTTATAGTTTTTATAAAAATAAAAAGAAAAAAGTTGAACACATAAACTGTAATTTATGAATGTGTAACTTATTTAAAAATATTTTAAAGAAGCTATTTTAAAGCTCATTGAATGCTTAACAACATGATGTTAAGCAAATATATTTAAAATAAATAGGGTGTCTAAAGAAATGAAGTACTTTGTACACAAAATCTTTAATAAATCGAAAACTAACAAATTCTAAAATGTTAAAACATAGTCATATTAAAACTCTTTTAATGCTCTAAAACCTGATTTTAAACTTAAGTATTTAAAATATATAGGGTTTTTTTAAAAAAAGAAGGAATCCGTACACAAAAACTTTAATTACTCGAAAACAAGCAATTTTTAAAACGTTTTAATATTTTCATTATAAAGCTCTTTAAATGCTCTAAAATCTTATGCTAAAATTAAGTATTTAAAGCTTATAGTTTTTATAAAAATAAAAAGAAAAAAGTTGAACACATAAACTGTAATTTATGAATGTGTAACTTATTTAAAAATATTTTAAAATAGCCATTTTAAAGCTCAATGAATGTTTAACAACATGATGTTAAGCAAATGTATTTAAAAGTAAATAGGGTGTACTTAAAAAATAAAGTACTTTGTACACAAAAACTTTAGTAACTCGAAATCTAACAAATTCTAAAATGTTATATCAAGGTCATATTAAAGCTCTATTAATGCTTTACAACATGATTTAAACTTAAGTATTTTAAATATATAGGGTTTTTTTTTTAAAAAAAAAGGGGGATCTGTACCGAAAAACTTCAATTACTCGAAAACATGCCATTCTTAAAATGTTTTAATATTTTCATTTTAAAGCTCTTTAAATGCTCTAAAATCTTAAGCTAGTTTTAAGTATTTAAAACTTATAGTTTTTATAAAAATAAAAAGAAAGTAATTGAACACATAAACTATAATTTCTCAAAGACAAAATTATTTTAAAATGTTTTAAAATAGCCATTTAAAAGCACATTTAATGCTTAAAAACAAAATAACAAGAAAAAGTATTTAAAATAAATAGGGTTTCTAAAAAAAATGAAGAACTTTGTACACAAAAACTTTAATAACTCGAAAACTAACTAATTCTAAAATGTTATAACATAGTCATATTAAAGCTATTTTAATGCTCTAAAACCTGATTTTAAACTTAAGTATTTAAAATATATAGGGTTTTTTTAAAAAAAAGAAGGAATCCGTACACAAAAACTTTAATTACTCGAAAACAAGCAATTTTTAAAACGTTTTAATATTTTCATTATAAAGCTCTTTAAATGCTCTAAAATCTTATGCTAAAATTAAGTATTTAAAGCTTATAGTTTTTATAAAAATAAAAAGAAAAAAGTTGAACACATAAACTGTAATTTATGAATGTGTAACTTATTTAAAAATATTTTAAAATAGCCATTTTAAAGCTCATTGAATGATAAACAACATGATGTTAAGCAAATATATTTAAAATAAATAGGGTTGTCTAAAAAAAAATAAGTACTTTGTACACAAAACATTAATAATTCTAAATCGTACAAATTCTGAAATGTCATAAAGTAGCCATATTAAAGCACTTTTAATGCTCTACAATCTGATTTTAAACTAAACTTTTTAAAATATATAGGGTTTTCTGAAAAAAAAGAAGAAATCTGTACACATAAACTTCAATTATTCGAAAACAAGCCAATTTTTAAAACGTTTTAATAGTTTCATTTTAAAGCTCTTTAAATGCTCTAAAATCTTAAGCTAATTTTAAGTATTTAAAACTTATAGTTTTTATAAAAATAAGAAGAAAGTAATTGAACACATAAACTATAATTTCTCAAAGACAAAATTATTTAAAAATGTTTTAAAATAGCTATTTAAAAGCACATTTAATGCTTAAAAACAAATAACAAGAAAAAGTATTTAAAATAAATAGGGTTTCTAAAAAAATTAAGTACTTTGTACACAAAAACATTAATAATTCTAAATCTAACAAATTCTAAAATGTCATAAAATAGCCATATTAAAGCACTTTTAATGCTCTACAACTTGATTTAAAACTAAACTATTTAAAATATATAGGGTTTTCTGAAAAAAAAAAAAAGAATCTGTACACATAAACTTCAATTATTCGAAAACAAGCAATTTTAAAACGTTTTAATAGTTTCATTTAAAGCTCTTTAAATGCTCTAAAATCTTAAGCTATTTAAAACTTATAATTTTTATAAATATATAAAGAAAGTAGTTGAACACAAAAAATTATAATTTCTCAAAGACTAACTTATTTTAAAATGTTTTAAAATAGCCATTTTAAAGCTCAATGAATGCTTAAACAACATGATGTTAAGCAAATGTATTTAAAAGTAAATAGGGTGTCTTAAAAAATAAAGTACTTTGTACACAAAACTTAGTAACTCGAAATCTAACAAATTCTAAAATTTTATATCAAGGTCATATTAAAGCTCTATTAATGCTCTACAACATGATTTAAACTTAAGTATTTTAAATACATAGAGTTTTTTTTTTAAAAAAAAAGGGGATCTGTACCGAAAAACTTCAATTACTCGAAAAACATGCAATTCTTAAAATGTTTTAATATTTTCATTCTAAAGCTCTTTAAATGCTCTAAATTTCTTAAGCTAATTTTAAGTATTTAAAACTTATAGTTTTATAAAAATAAAAAGGAAGTAATTGAACACATAAACTATAATTTCTCAAAGACAAAATTATTTTAAAATGTTTTAAAATAGCCATTTTAAAGAACATTTAATGCTTAAAAACAAAATAACAAGAAAAAGTATTTAAAATAAATAGGGTTCTAAAAAAAATGAAGTACTTGTACACAAAAACTTTAATAACTCGAAAACTAACTAATTCTAAAATGTTATAACATATTCATATTAAAGCTATTTTAATGCTCTAAAACCTGATTTTAAACTTAAGTATTTAAATATATAGGGTTTTTTTAAAAAAAGAAGGAATCCGTACACAAAAACTTTAATTACTGGAAAACAAGCAATTTTTAAAACGTTTTAATATTTTCATTATAAAGCTCTTTAAATGCTCTAAAATCTTATGCTAAAATTAAGTATTTAAAGCTTATAGTTTTTATAAAAATAAAAAGAAAAAAGTTGAACACATAAACTGTAATTTATGAATGTGTAACTTATTTAAAAATATTTTAAAATAGCCATTTTAAAGCTTATTGAATGATAAACAACATGATGCTAAGCAAATATTTAAAATAAATAGGGTGTCTAAAATAAATTAAGTACTTTGTACACAAAAACATTAATAATTCTAATCTAACAAATTCTAAAATGTCATAAAATAGCATATTAAAAGCACTTTTAATGCTCTACAAACTTGATTTAAAACTAAACTATTTAAAATATATAGGGTTTTCTGAAAAAAAAGAAGAAATCTGTACACATAAACTTCAATTATTCGAAAACAAGCAATTTTTAAAACGTTTTTAATAGTTTCATTTTAAAGCTCTTTAAATGCTCTAAAATCTTAAGCTAATTTTAAGTATTTAAAGCTTATAATTTTTATAAATATATAAAGAAAGTAGTTGAACACAAAAATTATAATTTCTCAAAGACTAACTTATTTTAAAATGTTTAAAATAGCCATTTTAAAGCTCAATGAATGCTTAACAAACATGATGTTAAGCAAATGTATTTAAAAGTAAATAGGGTGTCTTAAAAATAAGTACTTTGTACACAAAAACTTTAGTAACTCGAAATCTAACAAATTCTAAAATGTTATATCAAGGTCATATTAAAGCTCTATTAATGCTCAACAACATGATTTAACTTAAGTATTTAAATATATAGAGTTTTTTTTTTAAAAAAAAAGGGGATCTGTACCGAAAAACTTCAATTACTCGAAAACATGCAATTCTTAAAATGTTTTAATATTTTCATTCTAAAGCTCTTAAATGCTCTAAATTCTTAAGCAAGTTTAAGTATTAAAACTTATAGTTTTTATAAAATAAAAAGGAAGTAATTGGAACACATAACTATAATTTCTCAAAGACAAAAATTATTTTAAATGTTTTAAAATAGCCATTTTAAAGAACATTAATGCTTAAAACAAAATAACAAGAAAAAGTATTTAAATAAATAGGGTTTTAAAAAAAATGAAGTACTTGTACACAAAAACTTTAATAACTCGAAAACTAACTAATTCTAAAATGTTATAAACATATTCATATTAAAGCTATTTTAATGCTCTAAAACCTGATTTTAAACTAAAGTATTTAAAAATATATAGGGTTCTTTCAAAAAACGAAGGCATCCGTACACAAAAACTTTAATTATTTGAAAAACAAGCAATTTTTTAAAACGTTTAATATTTTCATTTAAAGCTCTTTAAATGCTTTAAAATCTTATGCTCACCTTAAGTATTTAAAGCTTATAGTTCTTATAAAAATAAAAAAGAAAAAAGTTGAACACATATAAACTATAATTTATGAATGGTAACTTATTTTAAAATATTTTAAAGAAGCTATTTTAAAGCTCATTGAATGCTTAAAACCATGATGTTAAGCAAATATATTTAAAATAAATAGGGTGTCTAAAGAAATGAA
Source organism: Polistes metricus (assembly GCA_010416925.1). Taxonomy (NCBI): domain Eukaryota; kingdom Metazoa; phylum Arthropoda; class Insecta; order Hymenoptera; family Vespidae; genus Polistes; species Polistes metricus. The sequence continues at coordinate 326,923 of QUOH01000018.1, read as the reverse complement.
GTACTTTGTACACAAAAACTTAATAAATCAAAAACTAACAAATTCTAAAATGTTAAAACATAGTCATATTAAAAACTCTTTTAATGCTCTAAAACCTGATTTAAAACTTAGGTATTTAAAATATATAGACTTTCTTAAAAAAGAAGGAATCTGTTCACAAAAACTTTCAATTACTCGAAAACAAGCAATGTTTAAAACGTTTTAATATCTTCATTTTAAAGCTCTTTAAATGCTCTAAAATTCTTATGCTTAAACTTAGATATTTAAAGCTTATAGTATTTATAAAATTAAAAAGAAAGAGTTGAACACAAACTATAATCTTGAGTATTTAAAACTTATAGTTTTTATAAAAATAAAAAAGAAAGTAGTTTGAACACATAAATTATAATGTCTTAAAGAAAAACTTATTTTAAAATGTTTTAAAATAGCCATTTTAAAGCTCAATGAATGCTTACAAACATGATGTTAGCAAATGATTATTTAAAAGTAAATAGTGTGTCTTAAAAATAAAGTACTTTGTACACAAAAATTTAGTAACTCGAAATCTAACAATTCTAAAATGTTATATCGAAAGTCATATTAAAGCTTTATTAATGCTCTACAAATGATTTACACTTAAGTATTTTAACTATATAGAGTTTTTTTTTAAAAACAAAAAGGGGATCTGTACCGAAAAACTTAAATTACTCGAAAACATGCAATTCTTAAAATGTTTTAATATTTTCATTCTAAAGCTCTTTAAATGCTCTAAATTCTTAAGCTAATTTTACGTATTTAAAACTTATCGTTTTTATAAAAAAATAAAACGGGAAGTAATTGACACACAAAACTATAATTTCTCAAAGACAAAATTATTTTAAAATGTTTTAAAATAGCCATTTTAAAGAACATTAATGCTTAAAAACAAAATAACAAGAGAAAACGTATTTAAAATAAATAGGGTTTCTAAAAAACATGAAGTACTTTGTACACAAAAACTTTAATAACTCGAAAACTAACTAATTCTAAACTGTTATAACATATTCATATTAAAGATCTTTTAATGCTTTAAAACCTGATTTTAAAACTTAAGTATTTAAAATATATAGGGTTTTTTTAAAAAAAAGGCCGGAATCCGTACACAAAAACCTTTAATTACTGGAAAACAAGAAATTTTTAAAACGTTTTTAATATTTTCATTATAAGGCTCTTTAAATGCTCTAAAATCTTATGCTAAAATAAGTATTTAAAGCTTATAGTTTTTATAAAAATAAAAAGAAAAAAAACATGAACACATAAACTGTAATTTATGAATGTGTAACTTATTTAAAAAATTTTAAAATAGCTATTTTAAAGCCTCATTGAATGATACAACAACATGATGTTAAGCAAAATATATTTAAAATAAATAGGGTGTCTAAAAAAACATTAAGTACTTTGTACACAAAAACATTAATAATTCTAAATCTAACACAAATTCTAAAATGTTCATAAAAAAGCCATATTAAAGCACTTTTAATGCTCTACACTTGATTTCAAAACTAAACTATTTAAAATATATAGGGTTTCTGAAGAAAAAAAAAAAGAAGAAATCTGTACACATAAACTTCAATTATTCGAAAACAAGCAATTTTTAAAACGTTTTAATAGTTTCATTTTAAAGCTCTTTAAATGCTCTAAAATCTTCAGCTAATTTTAAGTATTTACGCTTATAATTTTTATAAATATATAAAGAAAGTAGTTGAACACAAAACTTATAATTTCTCAAAGACTAACTTATTTTAAAAGTTTTAAAATAGCCATTTTAAAGCTCATTAAATGCTTTATAAACATGATGTTAAGCAAAAGTATTTAAAAGTAAATAGGGTGGCTTAAAAAATTAAGTACTTTGTACACAAAACCTCCAATTACTCGTAAATAAAGCAATATTTAAAAAAACGTTTTAATATTTTCATTTTAAAGCTGTTAAAAGCGCAAAAAATCTTATGCTAACTTTAAGTATCAAAACTTTTAATTTTTATAAAAAATATAAAGAAAGTAGTTGAACACCATAAATTATAATTTCTCAAAGACTAACTTGTTTTAAATGTTTTTAAAAATAGCCATTATAAAGCTCATTAAATGCTTTATAACATGATGTAACGCAAAAGTATTTAAAAGTAACTAGGGTTGCTTAAAAAATTAAGTACTTTGTACACAAAAACTTTAATAACTCGAAAACTCACCAAACTAATTCTAAAATGTTATAACCTAGTCATATTAAAGCTATTTAATGCTCTAAACCCTGATTTTAAAACTAAGTTTTAAAATATATAGGGTATTTTTTAAAAAAAAGGTAGGAATCTGTACACAAAAACTTCAATTACTCGAAAAGAAGCAATTTTTCAAACGTTTTAATATTTTCATTTTAAAGCTCTTTAAATGCTTTAAAATCTTATGCTAACCTTAAGTATTTAAAGCTTATCGTTTTTTATAAAAATAAAAAGAAAAAAGTTGAACACATAAACTATAATTTATGAATGTGTAACTTATTTAAAAATTTTTTAAAATAGCAATTTTAAAGCTCATTGAATGATAAACAACATTGATGTTAAGCAAATATATTTAAAACAAATAGGGTGTCTAAAAAAAATTAAGTACTTTGTACACAAAAACATTAATATTCTAAAACTAACAAATTCTAAAAAGTCATAAAATAGCCATATTAAAGCTTTTTAATGCTCAACAACTTGATTTTTAAACTAAACTTTTTTAAAATATATAGGGTTTTCTGAAAAAAAAAGAAGAAATCTGTACACATAAACTTCAACTATTCGAAAACAAGCAATTTTT
>QUOH01000018.1:283125-319012 GCA_010416925.1 Polistes metricus | reverse complement strand
AAGAATTTAAGTACGACCGGAAATAAGACCGAGTTGGTTAATCGGTTATTAGAGGCAGGAACGCCTGCTGCAGATTTATGTTAACGTCGGGAGGCACTTATGAAGAATCGGACGAGCAGACCGAAGTCATGTCGGTACAAGGTTTGAGTTACGTACCACCCCCTAACCCCCCACCTACGGAAATGGAATTGTTACGGCGGGCACGGGGTTTAGCTGAGCGAGAAGCTGATCTCTTAAGTAGGGAGTTGGAATTTTTAAGAAGGACGCCTTAGTCAGTGATAAGCGAAACGGGAAGATCCAGGGTGTAGAAGTGGCAAGATATTAAGGAGTTAATCGGTGAATTCGACGGCAGTGATATCGAATTCGACCTATGGGAGAAGCAGGTCGAAAGGACTGCTTGCCAGTTACGATCTGGATGCGCCTAGTTCTAAGGCCCTAGTTTGTAGCCGACTAAGAGGAAAGGCCTTAAAATGGTATCACTCGCGAGTGGATTGCGTTGATTTGAGTAGCAACGACCTTTTGCGCGAGCTTAGGAATATGTTTGGGCAGCAAGTTGATCCCCTAATTTTACGACGCAAACTCGAGGCGAGAGTGTGGAAGCCTACCGATAGTTTTACGGATTATGTGCATGACAAGGTGACATTAGCTAATCGCATCCCGATTAATGAAAAAGAAATAATTAGCTACGTAATCGACGGTATCCCAAGCCAGGAGTTACGCACTTAGGCCAAGGTGCAATGTTATGCATCGTTGGAATCTATGATAACGGCATTCGCAAGTGTATCGGCACCGAGAGAGACGCTTCATCGGCAACGACGCGGAGATCTTCCGTCGGGCGGTAGGAGTGGACCTTCTTCCCAGGGTAACGAGAAGACGAAGGGTGCGAACGAGAGAAGGTGCTATAATTGTAACGAATTCGGGCACTTGATGGGAAATTGTCCAAGGCCAAGGAGGGAGCGTGGAACATGTTTTAAATGCGATAATTTTGGTCATCGGGCCAGTCAGTGCCAGCCAAGAGAAGAACAAATTAATTGTGTCGCGATAACGCAGGAAGAGGACAACAACAACTTTCTGCGTGAAGTAGAACTGCGTATTAGTAAGGAGAAAAATAATTTAAGTATGCGGTTGGAAGCGCTCTTAGATTAAGGAAGTCCTAATTGTTTTATTAAGGACCGGTTATTCCGCGCGAATGTATATTTACTAAGATTGATTCGAATCGGTTCTGCGGGATAAATAGTAGCGGTTTGGAAGTGATCGGCTGTGTAAATGCGATATTAGTTTTCGGCGATAAAGAGTACGAAATTACGTTACGGGTCGTACCAGATAAGACGATGCGCAGCGCGTTAGTTTTAGGTCGAGACTCTATGTTAGTAGCTAAGCTATTTTTAAGCGAAGAAAAAGAGATCGCCGATATTATGTGTATAGAGGTAGATCGCGATAACGATTCCGGCTCGTCGCAGGAAATGGAAATTAGTGAAGACCTTCCGTCGGATATAAAAGTACAGGCACGTGAAATCTTTGACAGATGTTACATTAAAGCGCAAAGACCGTCTAGTCAGCCGTTGAAAATACAATGAAGCTCATGTTAAAGGACGATAAACCATTCTCATGTGCACCACGTAGACTATCGTATAGCGAAAAAGACGTGCTAAAGAATATCTTAAGAGAGTTTCTTGACAATGGAGTAATTAGGGAAAGCACCTCGGAGTATGCATCATCGATTGTGCTGACGAAGAAGAAAAACGGACAGGTGCGATAATGTGTTGATTTTAGGAGGCTAAATAAAGTTACGTTTCGCGATAATTTTCCTCTTCCGTTGATAGAAGACCAACTTGCTTTATTAAGCGGGAAAAAATATTTTACAACTCTCGATTTAAAAGATGGATTTTTCCATATTAGGATGGACGAGGGATCGATTAAATATACCTCGTTCGTTACGCCAATGGGACAGTATGAGTATTTAAGAATGCCTTTCGGTTTAAAAGGTGCGCCTCTCCGATTTCAACGTTATGTTACGGAAATATTTAGGGAACACATTCACACCGGTGAAGTTTCGGTATATCTAGATGATTTCCTTGTAGCGACGGAAACAATGGAACATCATCTTTGGTTATTGGAAAGAGTCTTTAAGTTGCTCGTCGCAAACAAGCTCGAATTACGATTAGATAAATGTCGTTTCTTCCAGACGAAAATAGATTATTTAGGATATACGGTGACGTGCGACGTTAATAAACCGATGGATCACGGGCTCGATGCGGTAAAGAGATTCCCGATCCCGAAGGACGTCCGGGACGTACAGAGCTTTTTAGGTTTGTGCTCTTACTTCCGTAAATTTGTGGAGAATTTTTCAATTATTGCCAACCCCTTTACGATTTGACTAGGAAAGATGTAAAATTTCAATTTGGGGACGTCGAGGAACAAGCGTTCACAAAACTTAAAGAGAAGCTAATGCACCTGCCAGTATTAAGTATTTATTCACCACGTGATGAGACAGAATTGCATTGTGACGCGAGTAATATAGGTTTTGGGGCGATTTTAATGCAGAGGAAGTCTGACCGTAGATTGCATCCTCTATTTTATTTTTCGAAAAGAACGTCCAAAACGGAGTCGAAATATCATAGTTTCGAATTAGAAACGCTTGCGATTATTTATGCGTTACGTCGTTTTCGACCGTACCTATTAGGTATTAAGTTTAAGATTTTTACCGATTGCCAAGCGTTAAGTCTAACTTTAAATAAAAAGGAAACGCACCTTCGGATAGCGCGATGGGTATTAGAGATGCAAAGTTACGATTATGTACATGAACACCGATCTGGTTCTCGTATGCCGCATGTAGACGCGTTAAGCCGGCAAGTATTAGTGGTAGAAGTTAATTCTTTCGATAAGAACGTTGCTTTGTGCCAGGACGACGATTCTGTGATAAAAGCGATACGTAGTGAGTTAGAACGAACCGAAAGTAAATTTTACGAGTTAAGAACGGTTTGGTATACCGTAAGCATCACGATCGGATTTTATTTTATGTACCCGCGTTGTTAGATGCGACCATGGGAACACGCGTAAGAAAGAGACTAAAGAAATATATTATTTTCATTTTTATGTTGTTAATCTTAAAAGCGTGCGAGTTCGGAGGCCGAACTGTGTCAGGATGGCCGAACTGTAACGGAGTAATATTAGTTTAGGATAAGCTATAGGATAATCTAATCTTAGTTTGTTTTACGATAGAATAGAAAACTTATGGAACTGTAGAATTCGTTAGAAAGGGTCCTCTTAAGAAAGGAATATAATATTTATTTCCGATCAAGTAACGTCTGGTGGTCTAGACTGTGGAGATTACGAGAACGTTTTGTACGCACTCCCACTCCGGGGTGTTACGTAGATTTGGAAGAAAGACGGTTGATGACCAATAATGGATCGGAAAAGGAACTAGGACCGCCTTGGGTACCCTTTCCCCCTCCGTCGGCGATAGGACCGATGCATAAGAAAGAGAGTTAGTCTTACGATTGCGCTTCGAAAAGTATTATGATTGCACTAGAGTTATGTATTATGATAAAGTATTAAGAAGCCTTATGGTATTATGTCGAGATATTAAGTGATCGTATTATGTTGAAGTGTTATGTGTTCTTATTGAGTTATTATTAGTTCTTATGTATTATGTGTTACGTCTTTTATGCTTTATGTTTTCTTACTTTTATGATTATGTTATTTTGAAGCCTTATGTTTAAGTGATTTTATGTATGATTTAATATATGTGTACTCATAACTATTAATCCTGACAAACTGTTATCTAAATAGTAACGCCCTTTAATCCTTGCATCCAGAAGAAGATCTATCATCATTCTCAATCAATTTTTTGTTTTCGTTTACACATGTTTATTTCAGAGAAAACTATCCCTCCTATTTATATTAAGTTCACAAGAACTATCGAAGCGAAGGAATTCCAAAAATTATCGAAAAACAGGCTATAATTTAACAGAATCTAGGAATAAATCAGGGTAGTAATCAAAGCCGTGAAAAGAACAGAATTCGGAAAAGAAACCAATCTCCACGCTGATCTATGTTGTAACAAAATAGCAGAATAAATCGTTAATAGTAAACAAACTCCTGTCTTTTGCTCTGTCCTTACAACATGGACGCTTGAAAGAGTAAAATTTTATTATCAAGTAGTTTGGGAAGGCGCGTGCATGTGTCCGTGCACAGTACGGAAATTGAAGATCCTTACATGACTATACGAATATATATATATACAGCATTCCTAAGACAAATAATTCACAAAAGTTACAACACTTTTAGTTATAAAAGCGCATTCAAATAGCTCAAACCTTATATCAGTCAGATATTTCTCGTAATGCAATTAGGTTTCTAACCAATCGGAGTTATTACTGTATCCAATAATAATTACGAGTCATCTTCAGTAAATTCTAACGTCATGTAGTTAAAAAGGATCGGTAAGAATTAAAGTCAGCTAGTAAGTAAAATGTAATCAACCTATAAGAACAAATACCCTATAAATCCAGTTTTTGATTAGTTATTAAATCCATATCCTGTATTTAGTGAAACTGATAGTAATTATTAAGTCTGTATTTTGAGCGATGAAATAATTACAATAAATCAATTTTTTTAAGGAAATTAACCTATATCAGTAACTCTGTAAATTAATTTGAATTTTATTTGCAATCTTTATTCAATGGGGGTGGGGGAGGAAAGAGAAGAGGAAAGGTGAAAATATTCTCTCTCCCTTAGTTACACTTAATTTGTAGTATTTAAGTATACAATGCAACAAATTGGCCCTTACTTCCGAAAGTAATTCATGCACAAGAGCAAAAAAAAAAAATTACTAACACTTGATATAAAATTATAATTTTATGACAGTGATAATTATTTAATAATTTTTATAACGGATTATTTATTCCCATGAGTCAAGCTCGCTACCTCTTTTTCTACTTAAACAATTCTCAAGCTTATAGGAGTAGATTAATTGACACAATTTCAGTGAAAATGAATAGAACCTTTCTCTAAATATGTTCGGTTAAATTAGGGCATTTGACCGATTCGTATTGCGCGCCGAATAGGTCAGATAGCGACGACGTTGGGATATTAAATTGGTTAGAATTACATTCTAAATAGGATCGGTTACGGTTGCCTTAGTTGAGTTATGAGGGCACGAGGGGGCATTAGAGATACATGTAGGACCGCCTTAGCATGCCAGGTACATGCGAGTGCGTCTTGAGGCATGTGAGAGGGGAGATGGGTGCGTAGGCCCTGGCTCGAGAGCGCAAGCGACAGACCGATTCTGGATATTGAAAAGGACTATTCGTTTGCTGATAAGGTACAGTGGCGCCATATTGGTTTCTTTGAAGTAAGAGCTGTTTCTTGTGGTGTGCTTTCGAGTTGTCGACTGGTAAGTTTGAAAGGGTTGGGCATAGCCGCAACCGTGTGTTTTTTACTAAGTTTGAGGGGGTTGTGCGTAGACACAACCATGCACTTGTCCAAGTTGAAGGGGTTTTGCATAGACTCAACCGCGCTCGTTATTAAGTTCGATGGGGTCGTGCAAGCACACGACCGCACTGTTTTAATTCGTTCTGTTGGAGTTGTGCAAAGGCACAACTACGCTTGTCACCGACAGTCACGGTGCCTATTTACAGTATTTACCAGTCGACCTGCCGAGGATAAATTTGTGAAGTAAAAGGCTACCCCACGTGGAAGGTGCTGGTAACGAGATTAACGTTTTTTGAAGACCCGATAACGCATCTAAGTAGGCTACGATAAGTTACATATTTGTAGTGGAGACGAAGGTAAGAGAGTTCTCTAGTCTAAGAAGAAATAAGAGACTACTATTTACTGTATTATATGATTAAATAAAGTTATAGCTTGCCCCGGCTTTTCTCTCAACTTCGTGAGAGTTTTTATGCCGAAGCAAGTGTTTCATACCGCGTAAAATTGTGTTGATTGATTTATCTATCCTTCCCTATCTCACTTATTCATGCGTCGAATTAACCGAACTCACGATATTAATATCGAATTGCTTCTAGTCTTATATTCTACAAACAAAATAACTATTATAATCCTGACACAGGAGGAAAATATCAAGATTCAATATCAAAAAGTTATTGGTACATGAAAGTATTGTGAAAAAAATATTTCGTAATTCGCGCGACTTTAATTTTTTGGTTTAATTTAAAACAGAAATTTTTGGAATAAAAAAAATGAATGATTCAAGAACCACATATTTACGAACATATTTTTAACAAATGTAATAAAGCATATGTACAACATTTAAAAGAAATAGAATTGTGTTCCTTCTAAACAAATTAGCTTTTACCATTGTTTCCTAACACTTTACCATTTAGTGTTACAAAAGGATTAAAAAAAAATAATTAAGTATAATTTAAATGAAAAAATACTAATGACTTTGAAATCCTGTAAAAAAAATTTATTTTGAGAAACAATGTCTCCTATCAGATACAGCCCCTAAAATAGTGTAACATTGTCCTAAGCATTTTTTTCGTAAAATAAAAAATAATTAGGTTATATTACCAGCTCATAATTGCTATAGATTACCCTGTATTTACTTATAGATTACGTTAATGTTATAGTTAGATTATATGTAAATGTGAAATGTACAACAGATTTTCATTTCCGTTAAAGTATAATAAATATAAAATAATTGCAAATATATATATATATATATATATATATATATATATATATAAAGGTATCAACGTTAATTAGGTTTATTTGCGGGGAAGAAAAAACGAATGAAAAAGTAAAAGGATAAGTCACATACCAAAGACGACCGTACATGCTATGCCTTTATATTATAAGTACATACGTTTTAACTCTTGCGACCCCGTTGCGGTTACTTCCAAGTAAATAATTAAGTGAGTGTCAATATGTTCGTGATTCACATTTTCAAAAAGTAGCAATTTAAGATTCTTACGTCACAAGTCTACCAAGTGGAGAAGTGAATAAAATTATAAAAGGTCGAATAACACGTACTCGTTTTTTTTTACTAAATGATTAGGATTTAATCTAAATTTAATATCACTATTACCACTATTACCACTATTATCTTTATTATCTTCATTACCATTACTATCTTTATTATTATTATTATCCTTATTATTATTATTATCATTATTATCATTATTATCATTATTATCATTATTACTATTTACACATTATTTTACAATTATTAAACAATTAGTTATTTAATTTTAATTATTTATACTTAAATAACCTCAATGTTTACCGTTATAATTTCGTATTAATACTTCTATTTCAAACTGCCGCTTTATTTCCCTTGCAAATTTTGCAATTTTTTTTATTATTATCTACACAACTAATTTTTCTGATAACTTTTTGTATTTATTTGATAGTTTATTAGTTGATAAATGAAATTATATTTATCTATTTATGAAATTAATAGTTAAATTATTGAATTTGGAATTTTCCTTCTTATTTAAAATCCACAATCACTTAGTTGCCTACCCAATATTAACCCTTGTCAGTCGTAAGTCACCTCTCACGTGACAGCAATACTTTGTCGCTGCGGTCGTAAGTCACGTGAGATGTGACAAGACGAAACATGGCGAAACTCGCTCTGTGTGAAATGCAGGCACTATTGTTTTATTAGTTAAATATCCGTAACAGAGCAATTGACATCTCCAGTATATATATAGTATAGTATAGTAATATATATACATAGCAAACAAACTTATATGCGCAGGAGAAAAATTGCAAAGAAAGACTTGAGCGCCAGATCAATTTGGCTAAATTGGAAAAACATTTCGTATGAGGAAATGCTTCCTTTTTTTGGTGTGATTTTGAATGTGGGTACAATCTATTTAAATGATATAAAAAATTATTTTTCCAAAGACTTCACGTGCAATATTCCATTTTTCGTTAAGATTTTTAAGAGGAAGCGTTCTTTCAAATTTGTTGGATGCTCCATTTACATCAAAATCTGAACAATAATAATTATCCAAGTACAAGATTTGCGAAAGTCAAAAACTTTCTAGACTATATTGATTTAAAGTTTAGACAAAACTTTGTTCCCGGCCAAGAAATATGTGTTGATTAAACTGTAGTACCATTCAAAGGAAGATTCAGTTATTTAACGTACAGTCCCAATAAACCAACTAAATGGGGAATACGAATGTATGTTTTGGCGGATTCAAATACTGGATATGTGTATTCGATATTGCCCTACATTGGATGGATCTCTTACGTCGAAGTCTTCACTTCGTCCGGAACTTCCTGTCAGTGCGAGGATCGTTTTGCATTTGTACAATAATCTACTCGAATCAATCCCTAATTCCGAAGGATATCATCTTCATGTCGACAGATACTATACCAGTATTCAACTAGCTGAGGAATTGCTTAAAATGAAATGCTATTTAATAATTACAATAAAAAGTAATAGAAAATTTCTGACAACACAAATAAGAAAACCGACTTCTAAAATTAAGACTATTATCAAATTCCGTTCAAGAAAAAGAAAGCTGTTAGCTTTATCATGGCGAGACAAACGAATTATTACCATACTTAGCTCATATGATGCTGCGTCAATGAAAACTGTATCAAGAATGACACGCGATGGCAATCGGGTAGAGCTTAAGAAACTCGAAATGATATTAAATTATAACAAATTTATGGGCGAAGTGGACCGTTCAGATCATTTTTGGATCTATTTATTGTTTTTTACGCAAATCAATAAAATGATGGCGGAAAGTTTTTTTGTGGACAATTGAAGTATCCTCCTTGAATTTTTATCTTCTTCTTCTTCTTCTTTCTTTAGTTTAGGCAAATTGCCTGTTCCTTAACGACGTTTTTCTGCCTGTTGCACTGTTAAATTGTCGCACCATCGTTTTCGTGGGCGTCCAGTGCTTCTGCGGCCTGCCGGTGACTTATCCCGTGCAATTCTGACAATTCTTCTGTTGTCCATTCTATTGATGTGCTCGTTCCATTCTTTTTTCCTTTTTAGTATCCATTCGTTGATATTTTCCACTTTGCATGTTCTTCTTATATCTTCGCTTCTCTCACGATCCAGCAGTGTTTTTCCAACTATTCTGCGAAGAACTCACATTTCGGTTGTCTCTAGTAACTGTTTCGTTTTCGCTGTGTCTGGTCGAGTTTCTGCGGTATATGACATAATAGGTCTCACTGTTGCCTTGTAGATTTTTGCTTTGGCTTCTATGTCCATGTATTTGTTTCGCCATATTGTGTCATTCAAACAACCCGCTATTCTGGATGCGTTCATTGTCTGTTCTCTTACCTCTGCTTCAACATCACCGTATCCTGAGATTTCTATTCCTAGGTACTTAAATGTCATTTCCTGCTGAATAACCTTCCCTTCAATTTCCAGTTTGCATCTTAACGGTGTCTTTGATGTTGTCATGCATTTAGTTTTCTGGGCCGATATTTTAATATTGAATGATTTTGCTATGAAGTTAAATCGGTGTAGTAGACGTTGTAGATCATCCTCATTTTCGGCCACTAATACAGCGTCATCAGCATAGCATAGGATGATTATTTCTTCGTTGCCGTATTTATATCCTTCTAGCAGTCTTACATTTCTTATTATTTCGTCCATAATGATATTAAAAAGCAGGGGACTAAAGGAATCCCCTTGTCGGATACCACGACCTGCATCAATCGGTTCAGTCAAGGCACCATTTATCTTTGCTTGGATCTTATTGTTTCTATAGATGTCCTCTATGGTCTTGATAAGATTATTCGGAATTTATCGGTTATAGAGGAGGTGTATAACATCCTTTAACTGCACTCGGTCGAATGCCTTTTCCAAATCAATGAAACACATATATGCTGGTCTGTTGTATTCAATTGATTTTTCTTTTATCTGTCTTATGATGAAAACCGCGTCTGTGCACGATCTGCCTGATCTGAATCCCTGCTGTTCGTCTTCTAGATTCGTTAAGCTGTTAATTTTATTCGTTATAATCTTTGTCGTTAGTTTCAATGAAGTGTTTAAAAGATTTATTCCCCTGTAATTTGTAAGTAAATTTTTGTCTCCTTTTTTAAACATATCTATAGTTGTGCTAGTTCGCCATTATTCAGGTATTTCGTGTTGGCATAGTATTTTTTGGATTAGAATGTTAATTGTTGTGTGAGACGTTGGCCACCATATTTTAGTAATTCGTTTGGGATGCCATCTTGCCCTGAGCTCTTCCTATTCTTTAGTTTTCGAATAGCTGTTTCTACATCACTGGACTCAATTTGTATGTCGCTTTTAGTTATTAATTCTGGCGTATTTATTTCCGCTTGAGGTTCTTCTGATTTATAGAGCTCTGTTAGATAGTTAATCCAATTTTCTCTAGTGATCTGATTTGTTTCGATCATTTCGTTGACCTCCTTTCTTTGATTTCTAATAAATCGCCAGATTTGTTTTTGGAGTCCATAGAAGTCACTCTCCATTCTTTTCGAAAAAATCTCCCAATAATTTTGGTTTGTTTGCCTTACTAATGTCGCTGTTTGATTCCGGATTCGTCTGTACATTTCGTATGATTCAGGTGTTCGTAATGTCCTATAGTTAAGGTATGCCATTTTCTTTTTTTTGCATATTTCCTTAATCTCTGGGCGGAACCAAGGAGTCTTGATCATTCTAGCCCGGTTTTTTACAGTTCGTGTTCCCAGGGCTTCGTATGCAGCTTCTAAAATGTTGGTTCTTAGTTTCTTCCAGGCTATGTTTATGTTATCTTCTTCTTTTATTGGGTCTTTTTCGATTTTTTCTTTCAACCTGTTCTCGTATAGTTGTTTGGTTGGTAAGTTCCATAGTGACTCGATGTTTATTTTCGATTCTTGAGTTGCTCGTGCAAGATTCCTTTGGGGTTTAAACTTCATTCTTATTTTTGCTAATAGCAGGCTATGATCGCTTCCTACATTCGCGGAGTTTAATGTCCTAACATCTAATATTTGGTTCGGTTGGACGTATCTGTTAGTAACAATGTAATCAATTGTAGACCTGAAGCCTCTGGTGTTGCTGTATGTAAATTTATATTGTTCCTTATGATTGTAAAATGTATTATTAATCCTTAGCTCGTTAAATGTGCATAGCTGTGTCATTAGTTCTCTATTGTCATTTAACACGTTTTCGTCGAACCTTTGTTTTATTCCAGGTATTATTTCATTTCCGATGCGAGCGTTGAAATCTCCAAGGATTATCATTTGTTGGTTACTTGGTAATGATCCGACTAAATTTTGTAGTTGGTCGTAGAAGGCTTCTCTCTCTTCTTTTGGTTTATTATCCTCGGGTGCATAGATTGACACTACATTTAGTTTTTGTCTTTCCGCCTCCATTTTTATTAGCAAGATACGTGAAGATATATAATTGCATTCTTTTATGTTGTTCTGATACTTTTTTGATATTGCGATGGCTACCCCTTCTTTTGCCCTGGTTTGTTTTTCGACTCCACTATATATCACCAGGTAGTCGTCATATTTTATTTGCCCTTTGCCTTTCTTTTTTGTTTCTTGTAAGGCGCAAATATCAATATTGTTGTCTTTTAGTTCCTTCAGGGTCTCCTGGTCTTTGTTGTTAAAGGATTTTATGTTCCAGGTAGCCAAGCGCAATATATGTTTTTTTTTCCATTCCTTAGTCCTCTTACTTGCATGGGTCGTCATCGTTAAATCCGTCCTGTTCCGAGGCAAAATTTTGTCCTTTTGAGCAGATTTCCTTTTTTACGTTGGGTAGGGAGCTAGCCTGACCCAACAACCTTCCTCCTTTTCCCGGGCTTAGGACCGGCAACATGATCGCTGATTTCGATGTTCCATCGATCATGCAGGCGGAGTTATTTTTTAAAATAACAATTTTAACATAACAGTTTTAAAATAACAATTTTAACATAACAATTTTAAAATAACAATTTTGTTTTTTAAAATAACAATTTTAAAGCTTTTTTAATGCCTAATAACATGATATTTTAATGCCTAATAACAAGCAAAAGTATTTAAAATATATAGGGTTTCTTAAAAAAAAAGGAGGAATCTGTACACAAATACTTTAATTACTCGAAAGCTAACAAATTTTAAAATGTTATAACATGAACATAAGTATTTAAATATTATAGATTTTTTTAAAAAAAAAAGCAGTAGCTGTACACATAAAATTAAATTTCTCAAAGACCTACTTATTTTAAAATGTTTTACAATTGCCATTTTAAAGCACTTTCAATGCCCAACAACATGATGTTAAGCAAAAGTATTTAAAATAAATAGAGTGTCTAAAAAAAAGGAGTACTTTGTACACATAATATGTAATAACTCGAAAACTAACAAATTCTAAAATCTTATAACATGGTCATTTTAAAGCGCTTTTAATGCTTTACATCCAAATTTAAAACTTAAGTATTTAAAATGTATAGTGTTTTAAAAAATAAATAAGGAATCAGTAAACAAAAACAACAACTCGAAAACAAGCAAATAGTAAAATGTATTAATATTGTCATTTTAAAGCTCTTTAAATGCTCAAAAATAGTATGGTAAACTTAAGTATTTAAAATTTATAGGTTCTCTAAAAAAAAAAGAAACACACTTTACACATAAACTTTAATTTCACAAAAACAAACTTATTTTAAAATGTTTTAAAATAGCCATTTTAAAGTTCAATTATTGCTTAATATCATGAGGTTAGGCAAAAATATTTAAAATACATAGGGTGTCTAAAAAAAAGAAGTACTTTGTACACAAAAACTATAATAACTCGAAAACTAACAAATTCTAAAATGTAATAACATGGTCATTTTAAAGGTCTTTTAATGCTTTACATCCAGATTTAAAACTTAAGTATTTAAAATGTATAGTGTTTTAAAAAATAAATAAGGAATCAGTAAACAAAAACAACAACTCGAAAACAAGCAAATTTTAAAATGTTTTAATATTGTCATTTTAAAGCTCTTTAAATGCTCAAAAATAGTATGGTAAACTTAAGTATTTAAAATTTATATGTTCGCTAAAAAAAAAAGAAACAAACTTTACACATAAACTTTAATTTCACAAAAACAAACTTATTTTAAAATGTTTTAAAATAGCCATTTTAAAGTTCAATTATTGCTTAATATCATGAGGTTAGGCAAAAATATTTAAAATACATAGGGTGTCTAAAAAAAAGAAGTACTTTGTACACAAAAACTATAATAACTCGAAAACTAACAAATTCTAAAATGTAATAACATGGTCATTTTAAAGGTCTTTTAATGCTCTACAACCTGATTTAAAACTGAAATATTTAAAAAATATAGGGTTTTTAAAAAATAAATAAGGAATAAGTAATCAAAAAATTAAACAACTCAAAAACAATCAAATTTTAAAATGTTTTGATATTGTCATTTTAAATCTCTTTCAATGCCCAACAACATGATGTAAAGCAAAAGAATTTAAAATACATAAGGTGTCTATAAAAAAAGGAGAACTTTGTACACAAAAACGTTAATAACTCGAAAAATAACAAATTCTGAAATGTTATACAATGGTCAATTTTAAGCTATTTTAATGCTCTACAACCAGATTTGAAACTGAAGTATTTAAAATTTATAGGGTTTTAAAAAAAAAAGAAGGAATATGCACACATAAACTTCAATTACTCGAAAACTAGCATATTTTAAAATGTTTTATTATGTTCATTTGTAAGCCCTTTATATGCTCTAAAATCTTATGCTGAGCATAAGTATTTAAAAATTATAGGTTTTCTAAAAAAAAAAGAAACCAGCTGTTCACATAAATTTTACTTTCTCGAAGACAAACTTATTTTAAAATGTTTTAAAATAGCCATTTTAAATCTTTTTCAATGCCCAACAATATGATGTTAAGCAAAATAATTTAAAATACATAGGGTGTCTAAAAAAAATGAGTACTTTGTACACAAAAACGTTAATAACTCGAAAACTAAAAAATTCTAAAATGTTATACCATGGTCAAATTAAAGCTCTTTTAATGCTCTACAACCAGATTGGAAACTGAAGTATTTAAAATATATAGGGTTTTTAAAAAAAAAGAAGGAATCTGTACACAAAAACTTTATTTACTCGAATACTAATATATTTTATATTGTTATAACATGGTCATTTTAAAGCTCTTTAAATGCCCAACAATATGATGTTAAGCAAAATAATTTTAAATACAAAGGGTGTCTAAAAAAATGGAGTACTTTGTACACAAAAACGTTAATAACTCGAAAACTAACTAATTCTGAAATGTTATACCATGGTCATTTTAAAGCGCTTTTAATGCTCTAAAACCAGATTTAAAAACTAAGTATTTAAAATATATAGGGTTTTAAAAAAAAAAGTTTAAATATGCACACATAAACTTCAATTACTCGAAAACTAGCATATTTTAAAATGTTTTATTATGTTCATTTGTAAGCTCTTTATATGCTCTAAAATCTTATGCTGAACATAAGTATTTAAAAAATTATAGGTTTTCTAAAAAAAAAAGAAACAAGCTGTTCACATAAATTTTACTATCTCAAAGCCAAACTTATTTTAAAATGTTTTAAAATAGCCATTTTAAATCTTTTTCAATGCCCAACAATATGATGTTAAGCAAAATAATTTAAAATACATAGGGTGTCTAAAAAAAATGAGTACTTTGTACACAAAAACGTTAATAACTCGAAAACTAAAAAATTCTAAAATGTTATATCATGGTCAAATTAAAGCTCTTTTAATGCTCTACAACCAGATTGGAAACTGAAGTATTTAAAATATATAGGGTTTTTAAAAAAAAAGAAGGAATCTGTACACAAAAACTTTATTTACTCGAATACTAATATATTTTATATTGTTATAACATGGTCATTTTAAAGCTCTTTAAATGCCCAACAATATGATGTTAAGCAAAATAATTTAAAATACAAAGGGTGTCTAAAAAAATGGAGTGCTTTGTACACAAAAACGTTAATAACTCGAAAACTAACTAATTCTGAAATGTTATACCATGGTCATTTTAAAGCGCTTTTAATGCTCTAAAACCAGACTTAAAACCTAAGTATTTAAAATATATAGTGTTTTAAAAAATAAATAATGAATCAGTAAAAAAAACTTCAACGACTCGAAAACAAGCAAATTTTAAAATGTTATAACATGGTCATTTTAAAGATCTTTTAATGCTCTAAAACCAGATTTTAAAATTTAATATTTAAAAATTATAGGGTTTTTAAAAAAAAAGAAGGAATCTGTACAGTAAAACTTCAATTACTCGAAAACAAGCATATTTTAAAATGTTTTAATATGTTCAATTTTAAGCTCTTTATATGCTCTAAAATCATATGCTTAACATAAGTATTTAAAACTTATGGATTTTCTAAAAAAAAAAAAGAAACTATCTGTACACATAAATTTTAATTTCTCAAAGACAAACTTATTTTAAAATGTTTAAAAATAGCTATTTTAAAGCTCTTTTAATGCATAACAACATAATGTTAAACAAAAGTTCTTGAAATACATAGGTTGTCTAAAAA
This sequence comes from Polistes metricus, assembly GCA_010416925.1. Classification (NCBI taxonomy): domain Eukaryota; kingdom Metazoa; phylum Arthropoda; class Insecta; order Hymenoptera; family Vespidae; genus Polistes; species Polistes metricus. Next base: position 303,537 of record QUOH01000018.1, on the reverse strand, counting down.
AAAAAGAGTACTTTCTACACAAAAACATTAATAACTCAAAAACTAACAAATTCTAAAATATTATAACATTGTCATTTTAAAGCGCTTTTAATGCTCTACAACCTGATTTAAAACTTAAGTATTTAAAATATATAGAGTTTTTAAAAAAAAAGAAGGAATCTGTACAAAAAACTTCAATTTCTCGTAAAACTAACAAATTTTAAAATATTTTAATATGTTCAATTTTAAGCTCTTTATATGCTCTAAAATCTTATGCTAAACTTTAGTATTTGAAACTTATAGGTTTCCTAAATAAAAAATGAAACAAGATGAACACATAATTTTTACATTCTCAAAGACAATCTAATTTTAAAATGTTTTAAAATATCTATTTTAAATATCTTTCAATTCCCAACAAAATGATGTTAAGCAAAAGAATTTAAAATACATAGGGTGTCTATAAAAAAACAAGTACTTTGTACACAAATATATTAATAACTCGAAAACTAACAAATTCTAAAATGTTATAACATGGTCACTTTAAAGCTCTTTTAATGCTCTACATCCAGATTTAAAACTTAAGTATTTAAAATGTATAGTGTTTTAAAAAATAAATAAGGAATCAGTAAACAAAAACTTCAACAACTCGAAAAAAAGCAAATTTTAAAAAGTTTTAAAATAGCCATTTTAAAGCTCTTTTAATGCATAACAACATGACTTTAAGAAAAAGTTTTTGAAATACATAGGGTGTCTAAAATAGAAGGAGTACTTTGTACACAAAAACATTAATAACTCAAAAACTAGCAAATTCTAAAATGTTATAACATGGTCATTTAAAACCTCTTTTAATGCTCTAAAATCATATGCTGATCATAAGTTTTTAAAAATTATAGGTTTTCTAAAAAAAAAAGAAAAATGATGTACACCTAAATTTTACTTTCTCAAAGACAAACTTATTTTAAAATGTTTTAAAATAGCCATTTTAAACCTCTTTTAATGCCTAAAAACATGATGTTAAGCAAAAAAATTTAAAATACATAGGGTGTCTATAAAAAAAGAAGTACTTTGTACACAAATATATTAATAACTCGAAAACTAACAAATTCTAAAATGTTATAACATGGTCACTTTAAAGCTCTTTTAATGCTCTACATCCAGATACAAAACTTCAGTATTTAAAATGTATAGTGTTTTAAAAAATGAATAAGGAATCAGTAAACAAAAACTTCAACAACTCGAAAAAAAGCAAATTTTAAAATGTTTTAATATTGTCATTTTAAAGCTCTTTGAATGCTCTAAAGTAGTATACTAAACTTAAGTATTTAAAACTTATAGGTTCTCTAAAAAAAAAAAAGGAACAAGCTTTACACATATACTTTAATTTCAAAAAGACAAACTTATTTTTAAATGTTTTAAAATAGCCATTTTAAAGCTCTTTTAAAGCCTAATAACATGATGTTAAGCAAAAGTATTAAAAATAAATAGGGTGTCTAAAATAAAAGAAGTACTTTGTACACATAATCTGTAATAACTCGAAAACTAACTAATTCTAAAATGTTATAACATGGTCATATTAAAGCGCTTTTAATGATCTACAACCTGATTTAAAACCTCATAATTTAAAATATATAGGGTTTAAAAAAAAAAAAAGGAATATGCACACATAACTTCAATTACTCGAAAACTAGCATTATTTAAAATGTTTTAATATGTTTATTTTTAAGCTTTTTATAAGCTCTAAAATCTCATGCTGAACATAAGTATTCAAAAATTATAGTTTTTCTAAAAAAAAAAAGAAACAAGCGTGTCATATAAGTTTTACTTTCTCATAGACAAACTTATTTTAAAATGTTTAAAAATAACCATTTTAAAGCTTTTTTAAGGTAGTAATCTGGTAACTTATGCCTATTTTCATGACTTTTTTGGAGGGTGGTTTTTTATAGAAAAATGAAAATGAATTATCTTGAATATTTAGAGTGTTTTAATTTACATATTGAAAATATAAAAAAAAATTTATTTGAAAAAATTTAATAGTTTATAACTATTAATATTGTCACTCGAAGTTGGAACCTTAAAAAAAATGCACATGGGTGGCCCGGGCGATTTTGGCTCTTGATGTCATCTGAAATCAAATATTCTTGATTATTCCTAATCTATAGAATATAGAATATACATCTCATTCTGGTCGGATCTACCGAAGTAAATTTCAAGCGTAAATCACAAAATGGCGGACTTTGAAAAAAAAAGTCCTTTTATTTTAGCAAAGAAAGGGTTGTAAAATAAAAAGTTACAAGTGGAAAAAATTCTCTTTAGTACCGACGAGAACTATACGTGTGTAGAACAGCCTGTTAAAATTTGAAAGCAATCGGTTCAGTAGAAAAAAAGTTAGGACCCGGGCCGACCAGAAAAACAATGTTTTGAGAAAAACGCGTTTAAAGTTCAACAACAAATTTTCCTAAGTAAATTTATACTTACGTCCATCGGACGTCGGTTGAACTCCGAGGCGCTCTAGGAAACTCGTTATAACTCCCGAAATATTTCGAATTTCTGTCTGAAATTTTCACAGTATATTCTCAAGACATTGCACTTTCAAATTAAGCAAAAAAAAAATTATCGATTTTTTGAACTCAAGTTACCAGACTACTACCTTAATGCATAACAACATGATGTTAAACAAAAGTTCTGAAATACATAGGTTGTCTAAAAAAAAAAGAGTACTTTCTACACAAAAACATTAATAACTCAAAAACTAACAAATTCTAAAATATTATAACATGGTCATTTTAAAGCGCTTTTAATGCTCTACAACCTGATTTAAAACTTAAGTATTTAAAATATATAGGGTTTTTTAAAAAAAAAAAGGAATCTGTACACAAAAACTTCAATTTCTCGTAAAACTAACAAATTTTAAAATATTTTAATATGTTCAATTTTAAGCTTTTCATATGCTCTAAAATCTTATGCTAAACTTTAGTATTTGAAACTTATAGGTTTCCTAAATAAAAAATGAAACAAGATGAACACATAAATTTTACATTCTCAAAGACAATCTAATTTTAAAATGTTTTAAAATATCTATTTTAAATATCTTTCAATTCCCAACAAAATGATTTTAAGCAAAAGTATTTAAAATAAATAGGGTGTTTTAAAAAAAGAAGGAATCTGTACACAAAAACTTTATTTACTCGAATACTAATATATTTTATATTGTTATAACATGGTCATTTTAAAGCTCTTTAAATGCTCAAAAATCGTATGATGAACATAAGTATTTAAATCTTATAGGTTTTCTAAAAAGAAAAAAAACAATCTGTACACATGAATTTTAATTTCTCAAAGACCAACCTGTTTTAAAATGTTCTAAAATAGTTATTTTAAAGCTCTTTTAATGCCCAAAAACATGATGTTAAACAAAAGTATTTAAAATACATAGGGTGTCTAAAAAAAAGAAGTACTTTGTACACAAAAACTATAATAACTCGAAAACTAACAAATTATAAATGTTATAACATGGTCAAATTAAAGCGCTTTTAATGCTCTACAACCTGATTAAAAACTTAAGTATTTAAAATATATAGGGTTTTTAAAAAAAAAAGAAGGAATCTGTACAAAAAAATTTTAATTTCTCAAAGACAAACTTATTTTAAAATGTTTTAAAAAAGCTATTTTAAATCTCTTTCAATGCCAAACATCATGATGTTAAGCAAAAGAATTTAAAATACATAGGGTGCCTAAAAAAATGTAGTTCTTTGTACACAAAAAAATTAATTACTCGAAAACTAAGAAATTCTAAAATGATATAACATTGTCATTTTAAAGCGCTTTTAATGCTATAAAACCTGATTTAAAACTTAAGTATTTAAAATATATAGGGTTTTAAAAAAAAAAGATGAAATATGCACACATAAACCTCAATTACTCGAAAACTAGCATATTTTAAAATGTTTTATTATGTTCATTTGTAAGCTCTTTATATGCTCTAAAATATTATGCTGAACATAAGTATTTAAAACTTATGGATTTTCTAAAAAAAAAAAAGAAACTATCTGTACACATAAATTTTAATTTCTCAAAGACAAACTTATTTTAAAATGTTAAAAAATAGCTATTTTAAAGCTCTTTTAATGCATAACAACATGATGTTAAACAAAAGTTCTTGAAATACATTGGTTGTCTAAAAAAAAAAGAGTACTTTCTACACAAAAACATTAATAACTCAAAAACTAACAAATTCTAAAATATTATAACATGTTCATTTTAAAGCGCTTTTAATGCTCTACAACCTGATTTAAAACTTAAGTATTTAAAATATATAGGGTTTCTAAAAAAAAAGAAGGAAACTGTACACAAGAACTTCAATTTCTCGAAAAACTAACAAATTTTAAAATGTTAAAACATGGTCATTTTAAAGCTCTTTTAATGCTATAAAATCGTATGCTGAACACAAGTATTTGAAACGTATAGGTTTTCTAAAAAAAAAAGAAACCATCTGCACACATAAAATTAAATTTCTCGAAGACCAACTTATTTTAAAATGTTTTACAATTGCAATTTTAAAGCATTTTAATGCCCAGCAAGATAATGTTAAGCAAAATAATTTATAATACATAGAGTGTCTAAAAAAAGGAGTACTTTGTACACAAGAAAACATTAATAACTCGAAATCTAACGAATTCTAAAATATTATAACATGGTCATTTTAAAAGTCTTTTAATGCTCTACAACCTGATTAAAAACTTAACTATTTAAAATATATAGGGTTTTTTAAAAAAAGAAGGAATCTGTACACAAAAAATTTATTTACTCGAAAAGTAATAAATTTTATATTGTTATACCATAGTTATTTTAAAGCTATTTAAATGCTCTAAAATAGTATTCTTAACTTAAGTATTTAAAATTTATAGGTTTTCTAAAAAAAAAAAGAAAAAAGCTTTACACATAAACTTTAATTTCACAAAAACAAACTTATTTTAAAATGTTTTAAAATAGCCATTTTAAAACTCTTTTATTGCTTAATAACATGATGTTAAGCAAAAGTATTTAAAATACATAGGGTGTCTAAAAACAAGAAGTGCTTTGTACACAAGAACTATAATAACTCGAAAACTATCAAATTCTAAAATGTTATAACATGGTCACTTTAACACGTTCACGCCGGGGTGACACACCGGTGGGTCGCACGTGTCTGTTCTGTGGGGCGGCGTGACCCACCGGAGGGTCGCACTTGTCCGTTCCCGTTGGGCGGGGTGACCCATTCGTGGGTCGCACTTTACTATTCCGTGGGGCGGCGTTGCTAGCAACGATACTGCACCGCCCCACGAAGCGAATCGTGGTTAGACGCTCCCGCCTCAGGCGGCAGAACGCAGTTTTTCGCCCCGGCGTGAACGTGTTAAAGCCCTGATAATGCTCTACATCCAGAATTAAAACTTAAATATTTAAAAATTGTAGGGTTTTTTAACACTAGAACTACCAGACCAGTCAAAATGACTGGTCGCGCAACTTCATTATTTAATTCCCACCTCACGTTACATTTTTTTCTCAAAATTATATGATGACTTTTCTAGATATAAGGAATGGTTTGTAAAAATAATTTTTATTTTTTTATAACTTAAACAGAATTCGAATAAATTTTGGCATTTGCTACTTCTACCAATACCAGTCATTTTGACTGGTACTTCTTAAATTCGATATAAATTTGAAAATATCTGTTTTTTGAAATCAACACCGTCGATTAGATATTTAGACGAATGTATTATTCTTTGTTGTAATATTTTCTCTCATGTTACTGCTTATCTGGCGATAATACATAGTGATATAATCGTTGCCGTAGTGTATCGAAATAATAGAATCGATGTAGTTTTACGCGATCATTCTTTATTTCATAGTCGTGGGATTAGCATCTATTTTTTAGTTATATAGCGATTTTTTGTAATCCATAAAAAATGGCAAAACGTATAAAAACCTCTGATTTGCTTCGAAAAATAAACAATATTTCAATGGAAGCTTCTGATATCGAGGATGAAGAAAGTGACCAAGAAGATATTGAAACAGTTTATAGTGGTAATAATGATAAGTTTGATGAGTTTGAAGTGCCACGCTTGTTGGCACTATACGTAGCAACAAAAGAGAATTGCCAAAAATTTGTAAAATAAAGAAGGATACTATGACTCGTTTTTCATCACTACTCTATAAATCAAATAATATTACCCTTACAATTTACAAAAGTAAACCGAAAAAGAAAGTTTTTATATTGAGTTCTAAACCTAAATGTATCAAAATTGGTAAAAGTAATAAAAAGTTACCCGAGACGGTTGAATTTTATAATAAAACTAAATTTGGAGTGGACATTACAGACCAAATGGCAAAAAAATATAGCGTAAAATCCGGATCTAGAAGATGGCCGCTCCAAGTATTTTTTAACATTTTAGATTTGGCTGGCATAAATTCCTGGATCTTATATAAGGAAACCACAGGTGAGAAAATATCTAGACAAGACTTCTTGTTTCAACTAGCAATGAACTTGCCATTGAATATGTACAATCAAAATCACGCAAACAAGAAACTACTGCTCCAAGTACATCAACGAGTTCACCTTCTTCACGTAAATGGTGTCAAATAGGTTTCTGCAATAATAATAAGACTACTGTCATTTGTAATTTCTGTAAAAAATATGTTTGCAAACAATGCACTACAAAGATAAATTACTTTTGTAAGAAATGTGACGAATCATAATCAGGTAAATAATAATCATTTTAATATTTTATATTAAAAATAATTAATAATAATTTTTTTTTCTATTTCAGATTCTATTACATTTTTAATAATAAAATACTTCTTATATTTACTTTATTGTATGTTTATTTTCTTCTTTTAGTTTCTAAAAGTTCTATTTATACTTGTTAGTATCATTAAAAATGTTGTTATTATAATTAAATTATTATATTTTTAAAAATTGTCATCGTATAGATGTATTTCCATACCCTTATATTCATTCTATATGATAATATAAAACAAAACAATAAAAAAATTCTTCTGTTTTTACGATTATAAATGACCAGTCATTTTGACTGGTCTTGGTAGAAGTAGCATTGTTTTTTTTCCGGTAGTTCTAGTGTTAAAAAAAAGAAGGAATCTGTACAGAAAAACTTTAATTACTCGAAAACAAGCATATTTTAATATGTTTTAATATGTTCATTTTCAAGCTCTTTATATACTCTAAAATGTTATGGTAAACTTTAGTATTTAAAACTTATAGGTTTTCTAAAAAAAAAAGAAAGTAGTTGAACACATAAATAAGAATTTCTCAAAGACAAACTAATTTTAAAATTTTTTAAAATAGCAATTTTAAAGCTTTTTTAATGCCTAATAACATGATGTTAAGCAAAAGTATTTAAAATATATAGGGTTTCTTAAAAAAAAGGAGGAATCTGTACACAAATACTTTAATTACTCGAAAACTAACAAATTTTAAAATGTTATAACATGGTCATCTTAAAGCTCTTTTAATGCTCTAAAATCGTATGCTGAACATAAGTATTTAAAACTTATAGGTTTTCTAAAAAAAAAAGAAAGTAGTTGAACACATAAATTTTAATTTCTCAAAGACCAACTTATTTCAAAATGTTTTAAAATAGTTATTTTAAAGCTCTTCTAATGCAAAACAACATGATGTTTAGCAAAAGTTTTTGAAATACATAGGGTGTCTAAAAAAGAAGGAGTACTTTGAACACAAAAACATTAATAACTCGAAATCTAACAAATTCTAAAATGTTATAACATTGTCATTTTAAAGATCATTTAATGCTCTACAACCAGATTTTAAAATTAAATATTTAAAAAATATAGGGTTTTTTAAAAATAAATAAGGAATAAGTAATCAAAAAATTAAACAACTCGAAAACAAACATATTTTAAAATGTTTTAATATGTTCAATTTTAAGCTCTTTATATGCTCTAAAATCTTATGAGGAACATAAGTATTTAAAACTTATAGGTTTTCTAAAAAAAAAAGATACCATCTCTACACATAAAAATAAATTTCTGAAGACCAACTTATTTTAAAATGTTTCACAATTGCCATTTTAAGGCTTTTTTAATGCCCAACAACATGACGTTAAGCATATTAATAATAAATACATAGGGTGTCTAAAAAAAAAGGAGTACTTTGTACAAAAAAAAAAATTAATAACTCGAAAACAACAAATTCTAAAATGTTATAACATGGTCATTTTAAAGATTTTTTAATGCTCTAAAACCAGATTTTAAAATTAAATATTTAAAAAATATAGGGTTTTTAAAAAAAATAATAAGGAATAAGTAATCAATTAATTAAACAACTCGAAAACAAGCGAATTTTAAAATTTTTTAATATTGTCATTTTAAAGCTCTTTAAATGCTCTAAAGTAGTATGCAAAACTTAAGTATTTAAAACTTATAGGTTTTCTAAAAAAAAAAAAGAAACAAGCTTAACACAATAAACTTCAATTTCACAAAGACAAACCTTTTTAAAATGTTTTGAAAATAGCTATTTTAAAGCTCTTTTAAAGCTTAATAACGTGATGTTAAGCAAAAGTATTTAAAATACATAGAGTGTTTAAAAAAAAAGAAGTACTTTGTACACATAAACTATATAACTCGAAAACTAACAAATTCTTAAATGTTATAACATGGTAATTTTAAAGATCTTTTTATGCTTTACAACCAGATTTAAAACTTAAATATTTAAAAATATAGGGTTTTTAAAACATAAATACGGAATAAGTAATCAAAAATTAAACAACTCGAAAAAAAGCAAATTTTAAATGTTTTAATATGTCTTTTAAAGCTCTTTTAATGCATAACAACATGATGTTAAGCAAAAGTATTTAAAATACATAGGGTGTTTAAAAAAAAGAGTAACTTTGTACACAAAAATATAATAACTCGAAAACTAACAAATTCTAAAATATTATAACATTGTCATATTAAAGCGCTTTTAATGCTCTACAACCTGATTTAAAACTTAAGTATTTAAAATATATGGAGTTTTTAAAAAAAAGAAGGAATATGCACACATAACTTCAATCACTCGAAACTAGCATTATTTAAAATTTTTTATATGTTCATTTTTAAGCTCTTTATATGCACTAAAATCTTATGCTGAACATAAGTATTCAAAAATTAGAGGTTTTCTAAAAAAAAAAGAAACAAGCTGTACACATAAATGTTACTTTCTCAAAGACAATCTTATTTTAAAAAGTTTTAAAATAGCTATTTTAAATATCTTTTAATGCACAAAGACGTGATGTTAAGCAAAAGAATTTAAAATACATAAGGTGTCTATAAAAAAAAGAAGTACTTTGTACACAAAAACATTAATAACTCGAAAACTAACATATTCTAAAATGTTATAACTTGGTCATTTTAAAGCGCTCTTAATGCTCTAAAACCTGATTTAAAACTTAAGTATTTAAAATATATAGGGTTTTTAAAAAAAAGAAGGAATATGCACACATAAACTTCAATTACTCGAAAACTAGCACATTTTAAAATGTTTTAATATGTTCATTTTAAGCTCTTTTAATGCTATAAAATCGTATGCTGAACACAAGTATATAAAACTTATAGGTTTTCTAAAAAAGAAACCATCTGTACACATAAAAATAAATTTCTGAAGACCAACTTATTTTAAAATGTTTCACAATTGCCATTTTAAGGCTTTTTTAATGCCCAACAACATGACGTTAAGCATATTAATAATAAATACATAGGGTGTCTAAAAAAAAAGGAGTACTTTGTACAAAAAAAAAAATTAATAACTCGAAAACTAACAAATTCTAAAATGTTATAACATTGTCATTTTAAAGATCTTTTAATGCTCTAAAACCAGATTTTAAAATTAAATATTTAAAAAATATAGGGTTTTTAAAAAATAAATAAGGAATAAGTAATCAAATAATTAAACAACTCGAAAACAAGCGAATTTTAAAATTATTTAATATTGTCATTTTAAAGCTCTTTAAATGCTCTAAAGTAGTATGCAAAACTTAAGTATTTAAAACTTATAGGTTTTCTAAAAAAAAAAAGAAACAAGCTTAACACATAAACTTCAATTTCACAAAGACAAACCTTTTTAAAATGTTTTGAAAATAGCTATTTTAAAGCTCTTTTAAAGCTTAATAACGTGATGTTAAGCAAAGTATTTAAAATACATAGAGTATTTAAAAAAAAAAGAAGTACTTTGTACACATAAACTATAATAACTCGAAAACTAACAAATTCTTAAATGTTATAACATGGTAATTTTAAAGATTTTTTATGCTTTACAACCAGATTTAAAACTTAAATATTTAAAAAATAGGGTTTTTAAAACATAAATACGGAATAAGTAATCAAAAAATTAAACAACTCGAAAAAAAGCAAATTTTAAAATGTTTTAATATTGTCTTTTAAAGCTCTTTTAATGCATAACAACATGATGTTAAGCAAAAGTATTTAAAATACATAGGGTGTTTAAAAAAAAGAAGTACTTTGTACACAAAAACTATAATAACTCGAAAACTAACAAATTCTAAAATATTATAACATTGTCATATTAAAGCGCTTTTAATGCTCTACAACCTGATTTAAAACTTAAGTATTTAAAATATATGGAGTTTTTAAAAAAAAAGAAGGAATATGCACACATAACTTCAATCACTCGAAAACTAGCATTATTTAAAATTTTTTATATGTTCATTTTTAAGCTCTTTATATGCACTAAAATCTTATGCTGAACATAAGTATTCAAAAATTAGAGGTTTTCTAAAAAAAAAAGAAACAAGCTGTACACATAAATGTTACTTTCTCAAAGACAATCTTATTTTAAAAAGTTTTAAAATAGCTATTTTAAATATCTTTTAATGCACAAAGACATGATGTTAAGCAAAAGAATTTAAAATACATAAGGTGTCTATAAAAAAAAGAAGTACTTTGTACACAAAAACATTAATAACTCGAAAACTAACAAATTCTAAAATGTTATAACTTGGTCATTTTAAAGCGCTTTTAATGCTCTAAAACCTGATTTAAAACTTAAGTATTTAAAATATATAGGGTTTTTAAAAAAAAAGAAGGAATATGCACACATAAACTTCAATTACTCGAAAACTAGCACATTTTAAAATGTTTTAATATGTTCATTTTTAAGCTCTTTATATGCTCTAAACTCTTATGCTAAACATAAGTTTTTAAAAATTATAGGTTTTCTAAAAAAAGAAAGAAACCATATGTACACATAAATTTTTATTTCTTAAAGACCAACTTATTTTAAAATGTTTTAAAATATCTATTTTTAATATCTTTCAATGCCTAACAAAACGATGTTAAGCAAAAGAATTTAAAATACATAAGGTGTCTAAGAAAGAAGGAGTACTTTGTACACAAAAACATTGATAACTCGAAAACTAACAAATTCTAAAATGTTATAACATGGTCATATTAAAGCGCTTTTAATGCTCTACAACCTGATTTGAAGCTTAAGTATTTAAAATATATAGGGTTTTTTAAAAAAAAAAGGAATCTGTACACATAAACTTCAATATCTCGTAAAACTAACAAATTTTAAAATGTTATAACATGGTCATTTTAAAGCTCTTTTAATGCTATAAAATCGTATGCTGAACACAAGTATATAAAACTTATAGGTTTTCTAAAAAAAAGAAACCATCTGTACACATAAAAATAAATTTCTGAAGACCAACTTATTATAAAATGTTTCACAATTGCCATTTTAAGGCTTTTTTAATGCCCAACAACATGACGTTAAGCATATTAATAATAAATACATAGGGTGTCTAAAAAAAAAGGAGTACTTTGTACAAAAAAAAAAATTAATAACTCGAAAACAACAAATTCTAAAATGTTATAACATGGTCATTTTAAAGATTTTTTAATGCTCTTAAACCAGATTTTAAAATTAAATATTTAAAAAATATAGGGTTTTTAAAAAATAAATAAGGAATAAGTAATCAAATAATTAAACAACTCGAAAACAAGCGAATTTTAAAATTTTTTAATATTGTCATTTTAAAGCTCTTTAAATGCTCTAAAGTAGTATGCAAAACTTAAGTATTTAAAACTTATAGGTTTTCTAAAAAAAAAAAAGAAACAAGCTTAACACATAAACTTCAATTTCACAAAGACAAACCTTTTTTAAAATGTTTTGAAAATAGCTATTTTAAAGCTCTTTTAAAGCTTAATAACGTGATGTTAAGCAAAAGTATTTAAAATACATAGAGTATTTAAAAAAAAAAGAAGTACTTTGTACACATAAACTATAATAACTCGAAAACTAACAAATTCTTAAATGTTATAACATGGTAATTTTAAAGATCTTTTTATGCTTTACAACCAGATTTAAAACTTAAATATTTAAAAAATATAGGGTTTTTAAAACATAAATACGGAATAAGTAATCAAAAAATTAAACAACTCGAAAAAAAGCAAATTTTAAAATGTTTTAATATTGTCTTTTAAAGCTCTTTTAATGCATAACAACATGATGTTAAGCAAAAGTATTTAAAATACATAGGGTGTTTAAAAAAAAGAAGTACTTTGTACACAGAAACTATAATAACTCGAAAACTAACAAATTCTAAAATATTATAACATTGTCATATTAAAGCGCTTTTAATGCTCTACAACCTGATTTAAAACTTAAGTATTTAAAATAAATGGGGTTTTTAAAAAAAAAGAAGGAATATGCACACATAACTTCAATCACTCGAAAACTAGCATTATTTAAAATTTTTTATATGTTCATTTTTAAGCTCTTTATAAGCACTAAAATCTTATGCTGAACATAAGTATTCAAAAATTAGAGGTTTTCTAAAAAAAAAAGAAACAAGCTGTACACATAAATGTTACTTTCTCAAAGACAATCTTATTTTAAAAAGTTTTAAAATAGCTATTTTAAATATCTTTTAATGCACAAAGACATGATGTTAAACAAAAGAATTTAAAATACATAAGGTGTCTATAAAAAAAAGAAGTACTTTGTACACAAAAACATTAATAACTCGAAAACTAACAAATTCTAAAATGTTATAACTTGGTCATTTTAAAGCGCTTTTAATGCTCTAAAACCTGATTTAAAACTTAAGTTTTTAAAATATATAGGGTTTTTAAAAAAAAAGAAGGAATATGCACACATAAACTTCAATTACTCGAAAACTAGCACATTTTAAAATGTTTTAATATGTTCATTTTTAAGCTCTTTATATGCTCTAAACTCTTATGCAAAACATAAGTTTTTAAAAATTATAGGTTTTCTAAAAAAAGAAAGAAACCATATGTACACATAAATTTTTATTTCTTAAAGACCAACTTATTTTAAAATGTTTTAAAATATCTATTTTTAATATCTTTCAATGCCTAACAAAACGATGTTAAGCAAAAGAATTTAAAATACATAAGGTGTCTAAGAAAGAAGGAGTACTTTGTACACAAAAACATTGATAACTCGAAAACTAACAAATTCTAAAATGTTATAACATGGTAATATTAAAGCGCTTTTAATGCTCTACAACCTGATTTGAAGCTTAAGTATTTAAAATATATAGGGTTTTTTAAAAAAAAAAAGGAATTTGTACACATAAACTTCAATATCTCGTAAAACTAACAAATTTTAAAATGTTATAACATGGTCATTTTAAAGCTCTTTTAATGCTATAAAATCGTATGCTGAACACAAGTATATAAAACTTATAGGTTTTCTAAAAAAAAGAAACCATCTGTACACATAAAAATAAATTTCTGAAGACCAACTTATTTTAAAATGTTTCACAATTGCCATTTTAAGGCTTTTTTAATGCCCAACAACATGACGTTAAGCATATTAATAATAAATACATAGGGTGTCTAAAAAAAAAGGAGTACTTTGTACAAAAAAAAAAATTAATAACTCGAAAACAACAAATTCTAAAATGTTATAACATGGTCATTTTAAAGATTTTTTAATGCTCTAAAACCAGATTTTAAAATTAAATATTTAAAAAATATAGGGTTTTTAAAAAATAAATAAGGAATAAGTAATCAAATAATTAAACAACTCGAAAACAAGCGAATTTTAAAATTTTTTAATATTGTCATTTTAAAGCTCTTTAAATGCTCTAAAGTAGTATGCAAAACTTAAGTATTTAAAACTTATAGGTTTTCTAAAAAAAAAAGAAACAAGCTTAACACATAAACTTCAATTTCACAAAGACAAACCTTTTTAAAATGTTTTGAAAATAGCTATTTTAAAGCTCTTTTAAAGCTTAATAACGTGATGTTAAGCAAAAGTATTTAAAATACATAGAGTATTTAAAAAAAAAGAAGTACTTTGTACACATAAACTATAATAACTCGAAAACTAACAAATTCTTAAATGTTATAACATGGTAATTTTAAAGATTTTTTATGCTTTACAACCAGATTTAAAACTTAAATATTTAAAAAATATAGGGTTTTTAAACATAAATACGGAATAAGTAATCAAAAAATTAAACAACTCGAAAAAAAGCAAATTTTAAAATGTTTTAATATTGTCTTTTAAAGCTCTTTTAATGCATAACAACATGATGTTAAGCAAAAGTATTTAAATACATAGGGTGTTAAAAAAAAAGAAGTACGTCGCACACAAAAACTATAATAACTCGAAAACTAAAAAATTCTAAAATCTTAAAACATTGTCATTTTAAAGCTCTTTAAATGCTTTACAACCTTATTTAAAACTTAAGTATTTAAAATATATGGAGTTTTTAAAAAAAAAGAGGAATATGCACACATAACTTCAATCACTCGAAACTAGCATTATTTAAAATTTTTTATATGTTCATTTTTAAGCTCTTTATATGCACTAAAATCTTATGCTGAACATAAGTATTCAAAAATTAGAGGTTTTCTAAAAAAAAAAGAAACAAGCTGTACACATAAATGTTACTTTCTCAAAGACAATCTTATTTTAAAAAGTTTTAAATAGCTATTTTAAATATCTTTTAATGCACAAAGACATGATGTTAAGCAAAAGAATTTAAAATACATAAGGTGTCTATAAAAAAAGAAGTACTTTGTACACAAAAACATTAATAACTCGAAAACTAACAAATTCTAAAATGTTATAACTTGGTCATTTTAAAGCGCTTTTAATGCTCTAAAACCTGATTTAAAACTTAAGTATTTAAAATATATAGGGTTTTTAAAAAAAAGAAGGAATATGCACACATAAACTTCAATTACTCGAAAACTAGCACATTTTAAAATGTTTTAATATGTTCATTTTTAAGCTCTTTATATGCTCTAAACTCTTATGCTAAACATAAGTTTTTAAAAATTATAGGTTTTCTAAAAAAAGAAAGAACCAGATGTACACATAAATTTTTATTTCTTAAAGACCAACTTATTTTAAAATGTTTTAAAATATCTATTTTTAATATCTTTCAATGCCTAACAAAACGATGTGAAGCAAAAGAATTTAAAATACATAAGGTGTCTAAGAAAGAAGGAGTACTTTGTACACAAAACATGATAACTCGAAAACTAACAAATTCTAAAATGTTATAACATGGTAATATTAAAGCGCTTTTAATGCTCTACAACCTGATTTGAAGCTTAAGTATTTAATATATAGGGTTTTTTAAAAAAAAAAGGAATTTGTACACATAAACTTCAATGCTCGTAAAACTAACAAATTTTAAAAATGTATAACATGGTCATTTTAAAGCTCTTTTAATGCTATAAATCGTATGCTGAACACAAGTATATAAAACTTATAGGTTTCTAAAAAAAGAAACCATCTTTACACATAAAAATAAATTTCTGAAGACCAACTTATTATAAATGTTTCACAATTGCCATTTTAAGGCTTTTTTAATGCCCAACACATGACGTTAAGCATATTAATAATAAATACATAGGGTGGGCTAAAAAAAGGAGTACTTTGTACAAAAAAAAAAATTAATAACTCGAAAACAACAAATTCTAAAATGTTATACAATGGTCATTTTAAAGATTTTTTAATGCTCTTAAACCAGATTTTAAAATTAAATATTTAAAAAATATAGGGTTTTAAAAAATAAATAAGGAATAAGTAATCAAATAATTAACAACTCGAAAACAAGCGAATTTAAAAATTTTTAATATTGTCATTTTAAAGCTCTTTAAATGCTCTAAAGTAGTATGCAAAACTTAAGTATTTAAAACTTATAGGTTTTCTAAAAAAAAAAAAGAAACAAGCTTAACACATAAACTTCAATTTCACAAAGACAAACCTTTTTTAAAATGTTTTGAAAATAGCTATTTTAAAGCTCTTTTAAAGCTTAATAACGTGATGTTAAGCAAAAGTATTTAAAACATAGAGTATTTAAAAAAAAGAAGTACTTTGTACACATAAACTATAATAACTCGAAAACTAACAAATTCTTAAATGTTATAACATGGTAATTTTAAAGATCTTTTTATGCTTTACAACCAGATTTAAAACTTAAATATTTAAAATAATAGGGTTTTTAAAACATAAATACGGAATAAGTAATCAAAAAATTAAACAACTCGAAAAAAAGCAAATTTTAAAATGTTTTAATATTGTCTTTTAAAGCTCTTTTAATGCATAACAACATGATGTTAAGCAAAAGTATTTAAAATACATAGGGTGTCTATAAAAAAAGAAATACTTTGTACACAAAAACATTAAAGACTTGAAAACTAACAAATTCTAAAATGTTATAACATGGTCATTTTAAAGATCTTCTAATGCTCTACATCCAGATTTTAAACTTCTTCTTCTTCTTCTTCTTCTTTCTTTAGTTTAGGCAAGTTGCCTGTTTCGTAACGACGTTTTTCTGCCTATTGCACTGTTAAATTGTCGCACCATCGTTTTCGTTTTAAACTTAAGTATTACTTAACTTATAAACTTAAGTAAGATTTTAAACTCAAGTATTTAAAATGTATAGTGTTTTAAAAAATAAATAAGAAATCGGTAAACAAAAACAACAACTCGAAAACAAGCAAATTATAAAATGTTTTATTATTGTCATTTTAAAGCTATTTAAATGCTCTAAAATAGTATTCTTAACTTAAGTATTTAAAATTTATAGGTTTTCTAAAAAAAAAAAGAAACAAGCTTTACACATAAACTTTAATTTCACAAAAACAAACTTATTTTAAAATGTTTTAAAATAGCCATTTTAAAACTCTTTTATTGCTTAATAACATGATGTTAAGCAAAAGTATTTAAAATACATAGGGTGTCTAAAAACAAGAAGTGCTTTGTACACAAGAACTATAATAACTCGAAAACTATCAAATTCTAAAATGTTATAACATGGTCACTTTAACACGTTCACGCCGGGGTGACACACCGGTGGGTCGCACGTGTCTGTTCTGTGGGGCGGCGTGACCCACCGGAGGGTCGCACTTGTCCGTTCCCGTTGGGCGGGGTGACCCATTCTTGGGTCGCACTTTACTATTCCGTGGGGCGGCGTTGCTAGCAACGATACTGCATCGCCCCACGAAGCGAATCGTGGTAAGACGCTCCCGCCTCAGGCGGCAGAACGCAGTTTTTCGCCCCGGCGTGAACGTGTTAAAGCCCTGATAATGCTCTACATCCAGAATTAAAACTTAAATATTTAAAATTGTAGGGTTTTTTAACACTAGAACTACCAGACCAGTCAAAATGACTGGTCGCGCAACTTCATTATTTAATTCCCACCTCACGTTACATTTTTTTCTCAAAATTATATGATGACTTTTCTAGATATAAGGAATGGTTTGTAAAAATAATTTTTTTTTTTTATAACTTAAACAGAATTCGAATAAATTTTGGCATTTGCTACTTCTACCAATACCAGTCATTTAGACTGGTACTTCTTAAATTCGATATAAATTTGAAAATATCTGTTTTTTGAAATTAACACCGTCGATTAGATATTTAGACGAATGTATTATTCTTTGTTGTAATATTTTCTCTCATGTTACTGCTTATCTGGCGATAATACATAGTGATATAATCGTGCCGTAGTGTATCGAAATAATAGAATCGATGTAGTTTTACGCGATCATTCTTTATTTCATAGTCGTGGGATTAGCATCTATTTTTTAGTTATATAGCGATTTTTTTGTAATCCATAAAAATGGCAAACGTATAAAAACCTCTGATTTGCTTCGAAAAATAAACAATATTTCAATGGAAGCTTCTGATATCGAGGATGAAGAAAGTGACCAAGAAGATATTGAAACAGTTTATAGTGGTAATAATGATAAGTTTGATGAGTTTGAAGTGCCACGCTTGTTGGCACTATACGTTGCAACAAAAGAGAATTGCCAAAAATTTGTAAAATAAAGAAGGATACTATGACTCGTTTTTCATCACTACTCTAAAAATCAAATAATATTACCCTTACAATTTACAAAAGTAAACCGAAAAAGAAAGTTTTTATATTGAGTTCTAAACATAAATGTATCAAAATTGGTAAAAGTAATAAAAAGTTACCCGAGACGGTTGAATTTTATAATAAAACTAAATTTGGAGTGGACATTACGGACCAAATGGCAAAAAATATAGCGTAAAATCCGGATCTAGAAGATGGCCGCTCCAAGTATTTATAACATTTTAGATTTAGCTGGCATAAATTCCTGGATCTTATATAAGGAAACCACAGGTGAGAAAATATCTAGACAAGACTTCTTGTTTCACTAGCAAATGAACTTGCCATTGAATATGTACAATCAAAATCAAGCAACAGAAACTACTGCTCCAAGTACATCAACGAGTTCACCTTCTTCACGTAAATGGTGTCAAATAGGTTTTCTGCAATAATAATAAGACTACTGTCATTTGTAATTTATGTAAAAAATATGTTTGCAAACAAGGCACTACAAAGATAAATTACTTTTGTAAGAAATGTGACGAATCATAATCAGGTAAATAACAATCATTTTATATTTTATATTAAAAATAATTAATAATAATTTTTTTTCTATTTCAGATTCTATTACATTTTTAAATAATAAATACTTCTTATATTTACTTATTGTATGTTTATTTTCTTCTTTTAGTTCTAAAAGTTCTATTTATACTTGTTAGTATCATTAAAAATGTTGTTATTATAATTAAATTTATATATTTTAAAAATTGTCATCATATAGATGCATTTCCATACCCGTATATTCATTCTATATTATAATATAAAACAAACAAAAAAAATTCTTCTGTTTTTACGATTATAAATGACCAGTCATTTTGACTGGTTGGTAGAAGTAGCATTGTTTTTTCCGGTAGTTCTAGTGTTAAAAAAGAAGGAATCTGTACAGAAAAACTTCAATTACTCGAAAACAAGCATATTTTAATATGTTTTAATATGTTCATTTTCAAGCTCTTTATATACTCTAAAATCTTATGGTAAACTTTAGTATTTAAAACTTATAAGTTTTATAAAAAAAAAAGAAACCATCTGTACACATAAATTTTAATTTCTCAAAGACCGACTTATTTCAAAATGTTTTAAAATAGACATTTTAAAGCTCTTTTAATGCTTTAAAACCAGATTTAAAACCTAAGTATTTATAATATATAGTGTTTTAAAAAATAAATAAGGAATCAGTAAAAAAAATCTTCAACAACTCGAAAACAAGCGAATTTTAAAATTTTTTAATATTGTCATTTTAACACTATTCCTACCAGGACCGGTCAAATGACCGTTTTTAAATTTTCATTTGGAATTTCCTACATTCAACGTATGTGAATCGCCTTTAAACTTTACCACTTTTCCTCATATATATGTATGATATATTTTTCAATATTCACTTATTTTTCTATTGTTTATTTTCCGAGAAAAATTTGTAGTCTTTCTACCTACCACGACCGGTCATTTGACCGGTAGTACGATTTATACAGTTATGTAAGAGTGTAAGATTTTCTCTCTAAGACTCAATGCCAAAACTATAAAGCCGTTACAAACGAAAGGTAATGTAGTTATGACACATTTTATCCGATAAGTGCCTTCCAGAAAATGGTTTACGGCACTTCCAAGTGTTTACAGTTCTCACTCGACTATCGGGCTAGCGGTGTTTATTGCTTGATGATATCCGATACGGTCAAGATCCTCGAATGTTCTACGCCATCTCATCTACTATGACGTAAAATAAATAAACTTGTAACTGAAGGAAGTGTATAGACGTCTTCTCACGAATTCAAATCAGTATAGTCTTGCGAACGAACAGAGTGCATCGAACGTGAAAGTCACAAAGAGCATACTTGGCAGTCTTTTATTATTATTTGTAATATTTTATATCGTATACGTGTTATAAGTGCAATTTTCAAAATAGTGAAAAGACTAACAATACTTCGCAGTAAGTTTCACATTTTATCTTTTATTCTTTTTTTATCTATTTTGATTTACATTTTCATTATTTTAGTTTTTTTTTTGTAGAATATTT
>QUOH01000018.1:225747-276853 GCA_010416925.1 Polistes metricus | reverse complement strand
AAGCTGTACACATAAATTTTACTTTCCCAAAGAAAAACTTATTTTAAAATGTTTTAAAATAGCCATTTTGAAGCTCTTTTATTGCTTAATAACATGATGTTAAGTAAAAGTATTTAAAATACATAGGGTGTCTAAGAAAGAAGGAGTACTTTGTACACAAAAACATTGATAACTCGAAAACGAACAAATTCTAAAATGTTATAACATGGTCATTTTAAAGATCTTTTTATGCTCTAAAACCTGATTTAAATCTTAAGTATTTAAAATATATAGAATTTAAAAAAAAAAAAAGAAATATGTACACAAAAACTTCAATTACTCGTAAAACTAATAAATTTTATATTATATATTTATATATATATTATATATATATTATATTTATATATTCTAAAAAAAGAAAAGGAGTAGCTGTACACATAAATTATAATTTCTCAAAAATAAACTTATTTTAAAATCTTTTAAAATAGCTATTTTAAAGTTTTTTTAATGCCTAATAACATGATGTTAAGCAAAAGAACTTAAAATACCTAGGGGGTCTATAAAAAAAGAAGAACTTTGTACACAAAAGCATTAAAAACTCGAAAACTAACAAATTCTAAAATGTTATAACATGGTCACCTTAAAGCTCTTTTAATGCTCTACAACCAGATTTTAAACTCAAATATTTAAAAAATATAGGGTTTTTTAAAAAAAAAGAAGGAATCTCTACAGAAAAACTTCAATTACTCGAAAACAAGCATATTTTAGAATGTTTTAATATGTTCAATTTTAAGCTCTTTATATGCTCTAAAATCTTATGCTAAACATTAGTATTTGAAACTTATAGGTTTTCTAAAAAAAAAAAAAGCAAGCTGTAGACATAAATTTTTTAAAATGTTTTTAAAATAGCTATTTTAAATATCTTTCAATGCCCACAACATGAGTTAAGCCAAAGAATTTTAAAATACATAGGGTGTCTATATAAAAAGAAGTACTTTGTACACAAAAACATTAAATAACTCGAAACTAAAAATTCTAAAATGTTCTAACATGGTCCACCTTAAGCTCTTTTAATGCTCTAAGACCTGATTTGAAACTTAAGTTTTAATCATATTAAGTAATAATATTAAAGTTAAATAAAAAAAATAACGTTAAAGTTAAAAAATTGAAATAATATATAATGAAATAGTGATAAAATTTATATTTTAAAAATAATTATTTTAATTTAAAATTATGCATAAATAAAATTTAATACTTATATATTAAATTAATAATTTTCTAATTAGAAGTTAAATGTAATTTATTATCTATACATAATTTATAAATTAATAAATTTTAAAAAGAAATCAATAAATTAAGTATACACAAATAATCAAACCATATCAACAAAATGTTAATATCAGATTGCTGATCATACCCAAAGTGATTATTACAAGAAAAATGTTTATTTATTCATCAGATTAAGCAAATAATTAAAATTATTATTTCATTATAACAACATGAATTCCATGAAATCTTGTGATTAAAAAACAAAATTAGGCAAAAATTTAATCAGCAATTGAAAAAGAAGTTTTAAACTATTCATGATTTGGTATAGAGTGAAAAATATTCCAAGAATAATGATTTGTATTGAAGTGAAAATTGAAAAAATGTTATTATTTAATAATCTATAATGAGATCATGAAATTTTAATCCCAAAAGAATTAAGATAATTAAATTTATCAAAGGAATTCGGTGACAAGATCTGAACTATTGTAAATATATTTGACTGTGTATAAAAATATGACAAAAGTGTGATTAGAAATAATTTAAAAAATTGTAAGGATAAAAAACATTCAGAAATGAACAGGAAGCAGTATTTCGTATCTCGTGTGAATGAATATAATATAAAAAACAACAAAGAAAAAAAGAAAAGAAAAAAATTAAGACGTATAATAGAGAACAATCGCTATGAAAGTGCGCATATAGATATTTTTTAAATAACAAAAGACGATTTTCTTGAAAGTAAAGACTACAGGAAATGATCTTTCTTTGTCGTGTTGAATAATATATAATTATAAGTATGAAAAGTATGTGTGCGTACTTATCGCTTACTTGCCGAAGAAAGAGCGCCATACACATCGATTGTTACCTGCGATGGAGCGGAGCAGATATATCGAAGAAAAGGATGATTAAAGAAAAAGACGCAGAAAAGAAATGACAATAGACGAAATAATAGACGATAAATAATAGACGATAAATGAAAAACGATAGAGAAGTAAGAAGTAGTTTAAGCAGAAAATCGGTTAGTATTTTATCACAATGTTAACATATTGCATACAAGTAGTTTAAAGTTTATTCAACTCAATCGATGATATAACGAATAAAAATACATTTTCTTGTTACATTCCATGATAACGAATTCTCGTATATTCCCCTAACAAATGATTAGGGAAAAGAAATTCATCGGTGATTAATAATTAGCGTAAACATCAATCGGTTATTAAGCTATTACATCGGTAGCTTTTCATCATTCCTTATAAAGTTGCAAAGTATTTTATTATTTGAAAAGTCGTGTTTTAATTTGTAAGGAAAATATCATTTAAAAATCAATTATATTTACAGTCTTTTTCTGATAATTTCTAATATGAATTATAAATACATAAAATAATTGCAAAATGACGTGCATAAAACAAATGAAAATTAAATTTAAAGTACATTTTTGATTGATAATTTATTCGATGCACTAAATAATAATACTATAGACGAAAACAAGCTTATTAGTGATAAATTCGACATTTTTTAATTGATTTTGAATTGTTATTAAACATAAACAGCACCAAAAATATGTGGTTCAAAAAAGGACAGAGCTGCGCACATATGTTAAAAATAAAAATAAGATTCTCACCTTTTTCTGTAGTAGCTCGTGGATTGGGCCTCTGGCACAACCTTCGATAAACACTAACAGAACAGTACTAGTCGCGGGTAAAAATAACTAATTTTACTAAAATATATTCTCTCAAATTCGATTGTCTTCAAATTTATTCTTTCACGTTAACGACTACTTAAAAAAAAAAAAAAATTCACTGACTTTACAACAAAGCAGATATACACTTAATAACGAAACACAGAAGCAAAAGATCCAAGAAGACAAACGAAAATGTCTCGCTTCGCTCCCTGATCCTCTTTATAAGCCTATTCCTGTCCCCACTTCCTTGACTAGTCACTTTCTTTCCACAACGAATCAGTTTTCAGGATATACGAACTTATTTGCTGTGAATAGTGTTTGTATGTGTGAGAAAAGGTTGCTAGGAGACTGAATATGATTCTTTTGTTGCGTACGAGTGTTTTTCGTTTGTCAGGCGACGTCGCTAGAGATAATCGCCTGATGTTTGGTCGTACTGAAACCTTCCGAATATTCTCGATCCGGAAGTAAGGAAGAATCTCGAATTTATATGATCGGAAATGGTTGGGAAACTTCGATTAAGAATGCGAGAAAATAACAAAAGATGATGGAGGGGAAAATAAGTATATATAAGCGACGAAAATTATGTATATTATTTCTACGATAAGTGTGTGCGTGTGTTTGTGATTTATATAGAAGAAATAAATACGATAATATCCTTCTTAACATTACCAAAAATTATGCCTAATTATTAATGCAATCTTAATATTGTTTTTTCTTTAATTACATAGCAATTGGTTTCTACGACTAGCAACTTACTTTAATGTGTACATTAACGAGGTAAAATGTTGAAAACTCTTGTTCCGCTCGTTAACGGAACAAATTAATTAATCTGCAGATTAACTAGGTAATGTGTACATTAACGATTTTAAAGCTTTAACGGTAACATATACATTGTTGAAAAAGATTCAATCTTAGCGGGTTGGATTTCTTAATATTCTGTTTAAACGCTTTTAAAAGAGTGATTTTGACGTGAAAGACAAAGAACGTCTCAGATAGCTAAAGAATTAAAAAAATTTTGAATTGCAAAAATCACTCAATTAAAATTCAATTCAGACAATTTTAGAATTTTTGAAAGAGTTAAGTGCTTCTTCAATGACTGTTTCAAAACGCTTGCATGTAATGAGAAAAATTCATACGGAAAAAAATAGCAACCACACGTACAACGCAGGAACTAAATTAACCACATAATATATTTGAAAGAAAATTAAAAAGAAAATATAAATATAAATGTTTATTTACATATTTTTTAACTTTTATTTAATGTCAAGTAAAAAATATTGTTATAAAAATGCGTAATTAATATTATAAATATTTATACAGTAAAAAAAATTAATAATAGTGTAGAATACGAGCACCTCCAAGCCAAACACTTAAATAGGCATTCGTGAAGAGATTGGACGGTGGGCCCTGGATAGCTCAATGGTTAAGAGCCGTCGCCCGGAAAGAGGAAGATCCGAGTTCGAGTCCCGGTCCAGTCAGTCAGTCCAACGGCCCAATTTTTTCACGAATCCTACAATAGAGACTCACTTCATTTAAACTAATATTTTTGACTGGTATATAAATTTAATTAAAATTAAAATAAATAAATAGTATTAAATACAAACATATTTCTCTTTTTATATTTTTTCAACTCCGCCTGCATGATCGCAGATCAGCGATTATGTTGCCGGTCCTAAGCCCGGGAAAAGGATGAAGGTTGTTGGATCAGGTTAGCTCTCTACCCAACGTAAAAAAAAGACTACGGCTCATAGAACTGACACTTTGCCTCGGAGTAGGACGGATATACAGATGACGACACATGCAAGGAAATGGACAACGAAATGGAAGAAAGAACATATAATGCGTCTGGCTACATTGAACATCAAATCATTTAATAATAAAGATCAAGAAACCCTGAAAGAACTGAAAGATAATAACATCGATATTTGCGCCTTACAAGAAACCAAAAAGAAAGGCAAAGGACAAATACAGTACGAAGACTACTTAGTGATCTATAGTGGTGTAGAACAACAAATCAGGGAAAAAGAAGGGGTAGCCATCGCAGTGTCTAAGAAGTATCAAAATAACATACAAGAATGTAGCTACGTATCTTCACGAATCTTGGTTGTAAAAATGAAAGCGGAAGACCAAAAGTTAAATATAGTGTCAATTTATGCACCCGAAGATAATAAACCAAGAGAAGAACGAGAAGCCTTCTACGACCAACTACAAAATTTAGTCGGATCATTACCAAGTAACCAACAAATGATAATCCTTGGAGATTTTAACGCCCGCATTGGAAACGAAACAATACCTGGAATAAAACAAAGGTTCAACGAAAACGTGTTAAATGACAATGGAGAACTAATGACACAGCTATGCACATTTAACGAGCTAAGGATTAATAATACATTTTACAATCATAAGGAACACTATAAATTTACATACAGCAACACAAGAGGCTTCAGGTCTACAATTGATTACATTGTTACCAACAGATACGTCCAACCAAACAAAATATTAGATATCAGGACGTTAAATTCCGCGAATGTAGGAAGCGACCATAGCCTGCTATTAGCAAAGATAAGAATGAAGTTTAAACCCCAAAGAAATCTTGCACGAGCAACTCAAGAATTGAAAATAAACATCGAGTCACTATGGAACTTACCAACCAAACAACTATACGAGAACAGGTTGAAAGAAAAAATCGAAAAAAACCCAATAAAAGAAGAAGATAACATAAACATAGCCTGGAAGAAACTAAGAACCAACATTTTAGAAGCTGCATATGAAGCCCTGGGAACACGAACTGTAAAAAACCGGGCTAGAATGATCAAAACTCCTTGGTTCCGCCCAGAGATTAAGGAAATATGCAAAAAAAAGAAAATAGCATACCTTAACTATAGGACATTAAGAACACCTGAGTCATACGAAACGTATAGACGAATCCGGAATCAAACAGCGACATTAGTAAGGCAAACAAAGCAAAATTATTGGGAGATTTTTTCGAAAAGAATGGAGAGTGACTTCTATGGACTCCAAAAACAAATCTGGCGATTTATTAGAAATCAAAGAAAGGAGGTCAATGAAATGATCGAAACAAACCAGATCACAAAAGAAAATTGGATTAACTATCTAACAGAGCTCTATAAATCAGAAGAACCTCAAACGGAACTAAATACGCCAGAAATAATAACTAGAAGCGACATACAAATTGAGTCCAGTGATGTAGAAACAGCTATTCGAAGACTAAAGAATAGGAAGAGCTCAGGGCAAGATGGCATCCAAAACGAGTTACTAAAATATGGTGGCCAACGTCTCACACAACAATTAACATTCATAATCCAAAAAATACTATGCCAACACAAAATACCTGACGAACGGCGAACTAGTACAACTATAGTTATGTGTAAAAAAAGAGGCAAAAAGCTGCCTACAAACTACAGGGGAATAAATCTTTTAAACACTTCATTAAAACTAACGACAAAGATTATAACGAATAAAATTAACAGCTTAACGAATCTAGAAGACGAACAGCAGGGATTCAGATCAGGCAGATCGTGCACAGACGCGGTTTTCATCATAAGACAGATAACAGAAAAATCAATTGAATACAACAGACCAGCATATATGTGTTTCATTGATTTGGAAAAGGCATTCGACCGAGTGCAGTTAAAGGATGTTATACACCTCCTCTATAACCGGCAAATTCCGAACAATCTTATCAAGACCATAGATGACATCTATAGAAACAATAAGATCCAAGCAAAGATAAATGGCGCCTTGACTGAACCGATTGATGCAGGTCGTGGTATCCGACAAGGGGATTCCCTAAGTCCCCTGCTTTTTAACATCATTATGGACGAAATAATAAGAAACGTAAGACTGCTAAAAGGATATAAAATGGGCAGTGAAGAAATAACGATCCTATGCTATGCTGATGACGCTGTATTAGTGGCCGAAAATGAGGATGATCTACAACGTCTACTACACCGATTTAACTGCATAGCCAAATCATTCAACATGAAAATATCGGCCCAGAAAACTAAATGCATGACAACATCAAAGACGCCGTTAAGATGCAAACTGGAAATTGAAGGGAAGGTTATTCAGCAGGAAATGAGATTTAAGTACCTAGGAATAGAAATCTCAGGATATGGTGATGTTGAAGCAGAGGTAAGAGAACAGACAATGAAGGCATCCAGAATAGCGGGTTGTTTGAATGACACAATATGGCGAAACAAAAACATTGACATAGAGACCAAAGCAAGAATCTACAAGGCAATGGTAAGACCTATTATGTCACATACCGCAGAAACTCGACCAGACACGGCGAAAACGAAACAGTTACTAGAGACAACCGAAATGAGAGTTCTTCGCAGAATAGCTGGAAAAACACTACTGGATCGAGAGAGAAGTGAAGATATAAGAAGAACATGCAAAGAGGAAAACATTAACGAGTGGATACTAAAAAGAAAAAAAGAATAGAACGAACATATCAACAGAATGGACAACGGAAGAATTGTCAGAATTGCACGGGATAAGTCACCGGTAGGCCGCAGAAGCACGGGGCGCCCACGAAAACGATGGTGCGACAATTTAACAGTGCAATAGGCAGAAATACGTCGTTACGGAACAGGCAATTTGCCTAAACTAAAGAAAGAAGAAGAAGAAGAAGATAATAAAAATGAATTAAAATTATGTATAGACAAAAAATAAATTCCACGTTTTTAGAATATCCTTTCATATATATCTTGAATTAATTTTATGTGTTGATACAAAATTCTTCTTTTTCAAATATGTATTTAGTTTGATACACTAATAAATTTTTACGAGACAAAAAGTCAGTAATTTAAAATTTTATAAAATACATAATTTAATAGGAAAAATATTTAAATTTTAAATTTCGTCTTAAAGAGAATACGTATTCAATTTGATATACAAATAAATTTTTGTGAGGCAAAGAATTTATATCAATTAATTATTCTAATTAATTTTATGGCGAGGCACAAAATTAATTCATTATTTTTACTCTCAACTAAATAATAATAGTTTCTGTTAAAATGAATTATTTTTTTTTTTACTCAAGGTTCATTATTTTTGACAATAAATAAAGAAACGGCGTGCCATAAGCATCAAGATTCGATTTAAAAATGCCACGCTTATACGCCGATATATATAGATATACAAAACGCTCGACGCACGATGGCCAAGACGTAAAATTCTGGCTACCAAATGAAAAAATAGAAAGAGAGAAATATCAGTTTTCTTTCTCACTCGCACTCGTATACAAAACGCTCGACGCTCGATGGCCAAGACGTAAAATTCTTGCTACCGAAAAAAAAAATATTAAAAGAGAAATATCAGAACGCTCAACAATCGATGGCCAAGGACAATAATACTCGTTATCGCATGATAAATAAAAAGAGAGAAATATTGGTTTGTTCTCTAACTCGCACTTTCATTCAAGACCGAGAGTCCCGAAGATTGCCGAAGATCCTTCGTTTGTGTATTAGTGCACACGGACGCTCGCACGCATACTAGCTCGCTCGCGTGTAAAACGCGACGGAGGGATAAGCTTGCTTTCTCCCACTTTTACAATTTTTTTCCCATCTTCAATCCAATTTTATTCGCTTATTTTTGAAAATACGAAGATAACTCATAGAACATTTTTTATGTATATTTTAATTCTCTACAACTTTTGTTTGAAACTTTTTTCGATTAAATGCCTAGATTCTAAGATAAGGCTATATTTTACCCTTTTTTACCCTTTTTCCCCAAGATGCCGGTTGCTGATTTTATTATAATTAGCACCATTCGATTCAGCGTCGTCAACTTACCCTTAGGTCAAATTTTGAAGCTGTAAGCTAAAAAGGTCAGTTTTTGGCCCGCGTTGACTGGCCTATAAGGAAAGTTAAGGAAAATGTCTTTCTTTTGTCGTGTGTATGGTGTGAGTATGAGTGTATAAGAATGTATGTATCGCGTGCGGTGAGTGCTTATAACGTACGTGACCGAAAGCAAAGAAATCATACGATCAATGCCATCCGTGAGGGTGCGAAGTAGGGATTCGAAAGAAAGGAAAAATTAAGAAAAAAGACGTTACAAAGAAATGCCGAAAGACGTTACAAAGAAATGACGAAAGACGTTATAAAGAAATGACGAAAGACGTTGCAAAGAAATAACAAAAGACGTTGCAAAGAAATGACGACAGATAATAGACGGGGATAACACGTATATAATATGATATGTAACAAAATAGGCCAGTCAAATAGAGCCAAACTTCCCATTTTTGATTGAGATGTGTAAACTTGATCTAACAAGGGGACCTTACACTGTGACCCCCACAGATCTTAACGAGCTTTGGTATATTAGTAATATACTTTTAGGGTGTTATCGTGGTAAAGGGTTTTTTTAAAATGCGCAGTCGTTTTTGAGAAAAAAGGTTTTAAAGTTTTGACTTTTGTTGTATATATGTTTAAATTATTTTAATTTTGCCTTTGTATCAAGTGACGCGATAGCGTTATTAGTAGCGTTCTCGCTTCTCGCGCGGTTAGTCAGTGTTCGATCCTTCGTGGGGAATGTTTTTTTTATTAATTTTTTTTCTTTCTATTTTCTAATTTTTTTTCATATTTATTTATTTTTATATATATACAGGAAAGAGAAAATTATTTATTACAAAAAAAATTAGAAATAATAAATTTTTTTAAATCTTGCACAAATAATAAAGGATAATTGATTACTTAAATTACAGTTAATATTTTATTTTTTAACATGTATATAAAAATAGATAAATCTTCAATATACTAACAAATAACATATTATAATAATAATATTTTTATAACAATAACAATTATATTTTAAAACAATAAATTTTATTAAGTTTACTTCATAATAACGAAAAAAAGAAATAAGAAAGCAAAGAAAAAGAACGTAAAGAAAAAGAAAAGAAGAAGGTAAACATACTTGTTAGCACTGTCAAGATAAAATATAGGTATCGGCGACGTGAAAAACATTCACACACTTAGCTACTGTAGCCACTACACTACTAAAGCCAAAAGAATAGGTTAATAAGTATATTTTATATTTTTTCAATAGTATTTTATAATAATTTTATAGAAAATATAATTAAAAAAAAAATGCATTTCCATTATAGGCAGTGCGAATTTATTTTTGGCTTACGATATAAATTTTATTAAGAAAAATTCATTAAGA
The DNA here is from genome assembly GCA_010416925.1 of Polistes metricus. Lineage (NCBI taxonomy): Eukaryota > Metazoa > Arthropoda > Insecta > Hymenoptera > Vespidae > Polistes > Polistes metricus. Next base: position 266,736 of record QUOH01000018.1, on the reverse strand, counting down.
AAAAATTAAAAAGAAAGAAAAATTTAATATAAATTTTATTACGAAAAATTTATTAGGAAAAAAATTAAAAAGAAAGAAAAAATTTTAATATAAATTTTATTAAGAAAATTAGAAAGATTTATTGTTTTATTTTTATTCAAGGTTCATTATTTTTGACAATAAATAAAGAAACAGCGTGCCATAAGCATAAGATTCGATTTAAAAGCGCCGCGCTTATACGCCGATATATATAGATATACAGAACGCTCGACACTCGATGGCCAAAACGAAAAATTCTGGCTACCGAAAGAAAAAATAGAAAGGGAGAAATATCGGTTTCTTCTCTCACTCGCACTCGCATTCATGATCGCTCGTTTGTGTTTAGTACACACGGACGCTCGCACGCACACAGCCCGCTCGCGTTTAATAGCCGTCGGAGAGGCGGGACTTGCTTCCCCACTCTTACAATTATTTTTACTATCTTTTCTCTAATATTTCTCGCTTATTTTTGCAAATACGAAGATAATCATACAACATTTTTTATGCATTTTTTAATTCTCTTCAATTTTTGTTTGAAATTTTTTCAATTAAATGCCTAGATTCTAAGATAAGGCCATTTTTTACCCTTTTTTTTTTACCCTCCTTTACCCTTCTTCTAAAAAAACAGCACATTTTATTGCAAAAAAAATTAGATAGAGATAGAGAGAGAGTATTGTACCATATACACATACGAGTATTGTACCACTCATATTGATACTGTATCATATTCATGAATATCACAACTTTTGTATATAACTGTGCCGTATTTTTCCATGCTTTGTAATTTAATTCCCAATTATATCAAATATCTTTATATTCACTCATTTTAAAGTACAGTAACTTTTGACTGAAAAAATCAATATCATAACTTTTACTTAAATTATTGTATGATACACCTTTCAAATACACACACGCATTACAAGATCCGATTATTATTACCAGATTTATGCTATCTTAAGAAAATCTGCTGGGAAAATGGGAATAAATTCTTCCCCAACCCAGTATAACACCCTGATGTATCTCGATAAATAAATATCGTAAAACGAACGAGATATTTTTTTTCAGAAAAATCAATCATCGTAACTTTTAGTTTTTTATTAAAGTCCAGCATTCAAAACGTATCACTATTGTGTTTGATCGTTCGTGACAATTTTTTACAGTCAAGTAAAATTGTTGAATTTTTAGTGAATGCTAGTTTTGCATAATTATATCTGCATGATCTATCACTAAACGTGTTTGATTTAATAAATTCTAAAACAATTAATTGTTAAATTTCTACCGGAATATGTGTGTATTCAATGTGGAATATCAGAATAACTGATAATGCTCATATTAAATGTTTATTTTATAATTTTAATTATAAAATAGCAATATTAATGAAAAATCAATATATTTTCTTCCTTATTTTTATTAAGATCGCAAAGAACGCTGAACTTTAGTTTTTTTCCACGTGGCAAATGTGTAAAGAGCAGAAAAATTAAAATGATTTAAATATTAATAAGTTAAATATTAATAAATGTCCAGATCTAAAGCATATTTGTCTTTTTTATTTAAATAAATGAAAATTTTCTACAATAGACATTATTAAAATGTCTATTATATAATGTTTTATCTAAAAATTTCGTCGTTATCCCATAATCTGCATTGCATTTTTACCTCGTCATTTTTGACTTTTTTATACTTATTACTATAACTTAAAATCACCTAAGTAAATAAAAAATCAAAATCTATTAATTTCCTCATATTTTAGCGCAAATATTTGTGGAGAGAAATATTGTTTAACAGGCTTTAAGAATCAAATTTTTTCATACTTTATAGTAATCCGAAATTAGTATAATTAACATCTAACTCACATATATTCCATTTTCAATTCTTCATACTATAACTAATCCAAATGGTCAGTCTCCAAAGAAAATTTCTTCTTTTTTACAATGGAACGTAGACAAAAGTCGGTTAAGTACTTAATTAAATATTAAATAGAATCTTTTATTTTTTACTAGGTACAAATTGTACTTAAATAAAAGTCACGAATTTTCGCATTAAAAAGAATAGCACGTGATGAGGAAATGTAAATGTGTTATAGAAATTGTTTTATTTTATTATTTCGGTTAACTGTAAATTAATAACTATTATAAGAGGACTACCGAATAAATATTAAATTATAATACGAAAATAAAATAAATGTTATGATAAGGTTTATATTTGTTATTTGTATATATAAATATAATATTTAATTTTTTTTTATATAATATTTAATATATAATATTAAATATTATATAATATTTTGTAATATTTTATATAATAAAAAATTTATATAATATAGTTTATAAATATATAATTAATATTTAAATTATTTTATTATTATATTTAATTTATTTATTAAATTAATATAATTATAAATTTATATATATAGTTTATATAATATTTTTTTATAATGTTTATTTATCTTTTTTTAGTAAATATAGAAAAAAGGAAAGGATATATATATATTTATTTAAAGATTTAATTTGATAGGATAAAATCATATGTTTCTATAATTATCCAAATAACTAATTAATAATCGTTGTATTTTATGTATTCTTTTAACGTCTTTTTTCTTAACAAAATTATCTCTTACAACGTCGTGCTTAGCTCTTTGTTATTCGTCGTACTTCTTAACAGAATTTTTCAGTTTCTCAAAACAATACCATATCAAGAGCTCGGCCTAGCGTTACATATACATCTTTAGGCGTCTCCTCACTTTATCGTCTTTCGTCAGTGCGAGTTTATTTTTGGCTAACGATATAAATTTTATTAAGAAAAATTTATTCAGAAAAAAAAAAACTGGTGTGTGTACTTATGTACGGATGTAAGAAGTTATACTTCTTTTGCGTACCAAAACGAATATAGCATCAAAAACCTAAAAAATAACTTCAAAAAAATAAGTATAATCTTATTTATTTATACATGAGGAAAAAGAAGGGTTTAATTAAATTAAGAAATAAAATAAGAAATAAGAAATAAGAAATAAAAAAATTCTTCTTCTTCTTCTTCTTCATTCTTTAGTGTAGGCAAATTGCCTGTTTCGTAACGACGTTTTTCTGCCTATTGCACTGTTAAATTGTCGCACCATCGTTTTCGTGGGCGCCCCGTGCTTCTGCGGCCTACCGGTGACTTATCCCGTGCAATTCTGACAATTCTTCCGTTGTCCATTCTGTTAATATGTTCGTTCCATTCTTTTTTTCTTTTTAGTATCCATTCGTTAATGTTTTCCACTTTGCATGTTCTTCTTATATATTCACTTCTCTCTCGATCCAGTAGTGTTTTTCCAGCTATTCTGCGAAGAACTCTCATTTCGGTTGTCTCTAGTAACTGTTTCGTTTTCGCCGTGTCTGGTCGAGTTTCTGCGGTATGTGACATAATAGGTCTTACCATTGCCTTGTAGATTCTTGCTTTGGTCTCTATGTCAATGTTTTTGTTTCGCCATATTGTGTCATTCAAACAACCCGCTATTCTGGATGCCTTCATTGTCTGTTCTCTTACCTCTGCTTCAACATCACCATATCCTGAGATTTCTATTCCTAGGTACTTAAATCTCATTTCCTGCTGAATAACCTTCCCTTCAATTTCCAGTTTGCATCTTAACGGCGTCTTTGATGTTGTCATGCATTTAGTTTTCTGGGCCGATATTTTCATGTTGAATGATTTTGCTATGCAGTTAAATCGGTGTAGTAGATGTTGTAGATCATCCTCATTTTCGGCCACTAATACAGCGTCATCAGCATAGCATAGGATCGTTATTTCTTCACTGCCCATTTTATATCCTTTTATCAGTCTTACGTTTCTTATTATTTCGTCCATAATGATGTTAAAAAGCAGGGGACTTAGGGAATCCCCTTGTCGGATACCACGACCTGCATCAATCGGTTCAGTCAAGGCGCCATTTATCTTTGCTTGAATCTTATTGTTTCTATAGACGTCCTCTATGGTCTTGATAAGATTATTCGGAATTTGCCGGTTATAGAGGAGGTGTATGACATCCTTTAACTGCACTCGGTCGAATGCCTTTTCCAAATCAATGAAACACATATATGCTGGTCTGTTGTATTCAATTGATTTTTCTGTTATCTGTCTTATGATGAAAACCGCGTCTGTGCACGATCTGCCTGATCTGAATCCCTGTTGTTCGTCTTCTAGATTCGTTAAGCTGGTAATTTTATTCGTTATAATCTTTGTCGTTAGTTTTAATGAAGTGTTTAAAAGATTGATTCCCCTATAGTTTGTAGGCAACTTTTTGTCTCCTTTTTTAAACATAACTATAGTTGTACTAGTTCGCCATTCGTCAGGTATTTTTTGTTGGCATAGTATTTTTTGGATTAGGAATGTTAGTTGTTATGTGAGACGTTGGCCACCATATTTTATTAACTCGTTTTGGATGCCATCTTGCCCTGAGCTCTTCCTATTCTTTAGTCTTCGAATAGCTGTTTCTACATCACTGGACTCAATTTGTATGTCGCTTCTGGTTATTATTTCTGGCGTATTTAGTTCCGTTTGAGGTTCTTCTGATTTATAGAGCTCTGTTAGATAGTTAATCCAATTTTCTTTTGTGATCTGGTTTGTTTCGATCATTTCATTGACCTCCTTTCTTTGATTTCTAATAAATCGCCAGATTTGTTTTTGGAGTCCATAGAAGTCACTCTCCATTCTTTTCGAAAAAATCTCCCAATAATTTTGCTTTGTTTGCCTTACTAATGTCGCTGTTTGATTCCGGATTCGTCTATACGTTTCGTATGACTCAGGTGTTCTTAATGTCCTATAGTTAAGGTATGCTATTTTCTTTTTTTTGCATATTTCCTTAATCTCTGGGCGGAACCAAGGAGTTTTGATCATTCTAGCCCGGTTTTTTACAGTTCGTGTTCCCAGGGCTTCATATGCGGCTTCTAAAATGTTGGTTCTTAGTTTCTTCCAGACTATGTTTATGTTATCTTCTTCTTTTATTGGGTTTTTTTTTATTTTTTCTTTCAACCTGTTCTCGTATAGTTGTTTGGTTGGTAAGTTCCATTGTGACTCGATGTTTATTTTCAATTCTTGAGTTGCTCGGGCAAGATTTCTTTGGGGTTTAAACTTCATTCTTATCTTTGCTAATAGCAGGCTATGATCGCTTCCTACATTCGCGGAATTTAACGTCAGGATATCTAATATTTGGTTTGGTTGGACGTATCTGTTGGTAACAATATAATCAATTGTAGACCTGAAGCCTCTGGTGTTGCTGTATGTAAATTTATAGTGTTCCTTATGATTGTAAAATGTATTAATAATCCTTAGCTCGTTAAATGTGCATAGCTGTGTCATTAGTTCTCCATTGTCATTTAACACGTTTTCGTTGAACCTTTGTTTTATTCCAGCTATTATTTCGTTTCCGATGCGGGCGTTAAAATCTCCAAGGATTATCATTTGTTGGTTACTTGGTAATGATCCGACTAAATTTTGTAGTTGGTCGTAGAAGGCTTCTCTTTCTTCTCTTGGTCTATTATCTTCGGGTGCATAAATTGACACTATATTTAATTTTTGGTCTTCCGCTTTCATTTTTACCACCAATATTCGTGAAGATACGTAGTTACATTCTTTTATGTTATTTTGATACTTCTTAGACACTGCGATGGCTACCCCTTCCTTTGCCCTGATTTGTTTTTCGACTCCACTAAAGATCACTACGTAGTCGTCGTACTGTATTTGTCCTTTGCCTTTCTTTTTGGTTTCTTGTAAGGCGCATATATCGATGTTATTATCTTTCAGTTCTTTCAGGGTTTCTTGATCTTTATTATTAAATGATTTGATGTTCCAGGTAGCCAGACGCATTATGTGTTCTTTTTTCCAATTCGTTGTCCTTTTCGTCGTCCTTTTCCTTGCATGTGTCGTCATCTGTAGATCAGTCCTATTCCGAGGCAGAGTGTCGGTTCTATGAGCCATAGTCTTTTTTTTACGTTGGGTAAGGAGCTAACCTGATCCAACAACCTTCCTCCTTTTCCCGGGCTTAGGACCGGCAACGTGATCGCTGATCTGCGATCATGCAGGCGGAGTTAAAAATTCTTTAAATAATAAACTTTGAGATAAATTTTCTTCACTAGTTGCAATACATAAATATTGTTTTTCATCCCACATTAATGTCTGTTGATACGCAGTAAGACTCTCTTCTAAAGGAATGTCTTCGCTGACATCATTTTGTTCAACTTTGTCGTGATTTTGATTATCATTAAAAAATGAATCATCAATTTTAATATCGTACATTCTATACAATGGAGAAGGTATTAAAATTTGTAGCTAAGCTTTAATTGTACACTTGTTAACAATGCCATCTAAGGAACTAGATCTGTGAATTTTCTTATGTTTAATATGTACATTTATACAATAATCGTCATCAATATTTCTTTGAAGAGATTTGACCATTGTATTAACTGAAACAGGCACGTTAATTACTTGACCATAAATGGCATATTTACCATTCACATGTCTCAGACGTATAATCTGCATAAAAGAAATACGAGGCGAAATTAATCTTTCAGAAACTAAATTTAAAGGTGGTAGATGCTGAGTTACATCTGAATATTTAAAGCCGTTATGTGTTATATTAAAGGAATATTCTTCTTGTTTAAAACTTGTATGCATGTATTACAAAGTTTAGTATTTTTCATAGGTACATTAGGTATAAATTGTATTAGAATATCCTTATGTTCATTAGATAGCTCTTTTAAATCCTTTTTAAACCACAATCTGTTACATTCTAAGCATAAATGTCCAAATGAATTGCCCAAGAATTTTATTTTAAATTCCTTATGAGCTCGTTTAAATTGATGATAATTGCTATATGGTAAAGAAGGATCTAAATCCATATCAATTTGCTCGCCAGTGGAATGATTAATTACTAACTGGTCTGAAGAGTTAGAATAAATAGAGTGTACATCTGATTGAAGTTATTCCTGATCCATGATTGTGTCTTGGTTTAACGAATTTCGTTCTTCATCCGGTACAATGTCTTGATTAAACAATACATGTATAATCGAAGCGTCAGCTAAATATTGATTATTTCGTGCTCGAGATTGTGAACTTTGCTTCATGTTTGTTGATGTAATGTTTTTTGATGTTATACGATGATGACACAGCATAGAAGAATTTTTCATATGCACATCAGCTCGCACAGTAATATAGTTGTGATAGTCATCTTTTGCAGTAGACAAATCTTGAAGAAGTAAATGTAAAAAGTAAAGACCAAATTCCTAAACGTACCAAAAGAAGTATAAGTTCAAAAATAATAATTAGCAGTACTATTAGTTATTGCTGTGAATTTTAAATTGTATAAATTTGTACCGGTAATCATAGGCTGAGCCAATGTTTCAGAAGTCACTAGTAAATTCGAATTCGATAGGGTACATGAAGTTCCATTCGCAGTGTTTGGGAATAAGCATTCCTAACGGACGGCGCCACCCGAAAGTTGTCGCGCGATGAAGACACGCCTCTTTCCACAGCGACTATTGAAGACTCGCCGTAACGCCGGCTTTTCCGGCAGCCATTACAATCGAAGTTCTCTTACGCGTACAACGTACGCACCGGAAAGAAATCTCAGTTTTGCTCAATGTACATCTCATACTAGTTCTTTGACCACTCAAGTGATTAATACAATCTCTCAAAGCCTTGCTCGCGGGATTAATATAATCCAGAACGTCTCTTAAGCCGTCTCACGCTACTAAAAACCGACTTCTCACCTGTCTCACTTACGGTAACACGTGACAACCACCTGTTTTGTAACTGAAATATTTAAAATTAGACCACAGCAATTGTAAAGTGCTCGGCGTTCATCTCATTTTTTATTTTTTATTTTATTTCCTAAACAAGGTGAATCACTAATGAAAATACCAATCTTTGCCGAAGCAATAAAAAAATGTGATGTAGTTTTAAGACCGCAAAGTTACGATATTGTGCATATTATATGCGATAAAAATCCAACAATATACGTTAATATTATAAACTGCTTTCTGGGAATAGCAGCAAAACAAGTAATAATATATCTGATGTTTCCCCTTCAGCGCAGTGTTTATTTTTTTTAAATGAATAATTTTGAATAATTGTTACATAGATCGGTCTGGTGGATACTCTATATGCTGTTGGCGTGAAACCGAATTACATGATCGGGCATTCTGTTGGTGAGCTGGGTTACTCTTACGCAGATGGTTGCTTTACTGCTGAGGAAATGATTTTAAGCGCTCTTTCTCGTGGTTTGGCTTCAGTGGAAAGTGATTTGATACATGGAACGATGGCCGCAGTAGGTCTGGGTTACAAACAGTTGCGACATTTTTGTTCTGAAGACATTGATGTTACTTGTCATAATGGACCCGACAGTTCTACCATAAGTGGACCTACCGAGTCCATAAAAGCTTTTGTAAAAGAATTACAGGTAATGCTTAGAAGAGATTTTTTCATAAACATTTAAAATATTAAAATTTTGAAACTGTAATTATATTTTCTTTAGAGTAATGGAATATTTGCTAAAACCGTGCCGACTGGTAATATTGCTTTTCATAGTCAGTACATTTCTCCAGCTGGTCCAAAGTTGTTAGAATACTTAAAAAAAAGTAATCTCTCAACCAAAAACTCGCAGTAAACGTTGGATATGCACGTCTATTCCAAAAAATGAGTGGCATTTAATGAAAGCTCACTTTTCCTCACCGGAATATCATACGAATAATCTGCTTTCTCCTGTCTTATTCGAAGAAGTATTAACAATGTTACCACAAAACGCTATAACGATTGAAATTTCTCCCCGTGGACTTCTACAGGCTTCTTCCTTAGAAAATATTTCTTATTAGAATTTTTTTAAATTAAATAACCTAATACTTTTAATTTATTGGGCAATTCTAAAAAAATCTTTGGACAGTGGTTGCATTAATTTATCATTAACAAAACGAGGCCATAACGACAATGCAACTTTTATTTTATCCACATTAGGAAAGCTTTATAATCTTGGATTTCCAATTACGCCAGGAAAGCTCTATCAGAGAGTTCCTTATCCTGTTTCTAGAGAGACCCCATCTATTTCTCCTCTTGTTCGATGGGAACACAGTTCTGATTGGTAAGTACAAAATAGACTTTTCTCAAATGGATGGTATAAACTATTATTGTGTATGTTTGACAGGCACGTGGAAGGTGGTAAATTGCGGGAGACTCAACAAACTGAAGAACTGGTAGATTTGGAATCGGATAAATACAAGTTTTTACGAAATTTTAAAATGAACGGCAATGTTATCATTTCTTCAGCTGTCTATTTAAAGTTGGTTGTGAATATTTACTCGAATTTTATACCGAATAAGACTAATAATTTTTTTATACTCGAGAACATTATTATTCACAATAAATTACTAGAAGTACCTAGAAATGGCAAAATTCATTTAACTATTATGACATTTAAAGGTATAAATAGCAATCCTATAAATATAATATTTTAAAACAATATTTGAAACAATGTAAATTTTCAGGTTCGGGAAAATTTGAAGTAAAAACCAAAGATGAAATTATGATAGCTTCTGGAACTATTCGCTTAGCAGAAACAGAGAAGAAATATATTCCAGAAATCATTTTACTAAAAGAAGAAACGGAAATTTTAGACGAAGAAAATATTTACTCTAGTCTACTTTTACATGGTTACCAGTATGAAGAATCTTACAATATTATTAGCGGACTTTCTACATCGTGTTCCAATGGAACGCTTAAATGGAGCAGAGACTGGGGGTTATTACTAGAAGGATTAGTTAAAGTCCATATTATCAGCAGTAGGAATAAAAATATGTTGGTACCGAGTAGGATACAAAAACTTGTCATCGACATGGAACAATTAACAGAAAAAATGAAAGAAAACAATGGTAAGCATTTGAAACCTAATATTAACTTACTCGTGGGTTATTAAGATACAATATAGACCGAAAGTCCTAAAACTCTTCAAATTCTTTACCACATAAATAAAAATTGAAATAAATGTGTGGAGCATTTTTTAATAATAAATAAATTTAAATTTTCTTTATTTAATAATGAGGAATAAAAAGTTAAAATTAATATTATTTATTAAATTATGCTTTGATAATATATTATTTACGACTGTTTCCTTAACAATAATAATCGGCAGCTAATTTTTAACGTTATGTACTAACATTTACAATTAGGAAATATTACAATAGACAATTTGTTAAAACAAAAACGACTAGTATGCAAGAAGGCAATACGTATATATTTTTCCAAACGACATAAAAATAGTTTTTACATCAAATATGCTCGTACACCAGATTTGTTATATTATTAAAAAACATTTTTCTGATCACTTATTTAAATATCATGTTTATAAATGTTTCAAAAAAAATAAAGTAATGTATCATAGTTTAACAAATTATATGAACTATACTGATTTTTTTTCGTAGCCTTACCGATGAAGTTTGAAAAACGGGCAAACGTCATTGCTTGCCCCGGAATTGCAATGAGTGGAATCCAATTTAAAGAAATAATTTTTAAAAACAGGAATTTGAAAATTGTCACGGATGAACTTCGATTTATCCAGAATATCAATAAAACAAAGATGGATATCGACGACGTATTAAACGCAGTACTAGGATTAATTTCACAAAATATTAGCATGAACAGTGAAGAAAAGATATTGTTAACGAATGAGTCAAAAAAGAATACTGAGAATATTTTGGATTTTCTCGAGAATACCATAAAAAGGACGAGGAAAAACTTCAACATAAAATTAATTGCTAGAGAGTTGCTTTATAAGACAATTCATGAGAATTTTATTTTAACGATCATAAATAACGCGCATTATACCGATGTAAGAAGACTTATTAGTACTCTCGATAAAGAATCATTTTTATTGACAATCATTGAAACGAAAGAGGAAGATAATGCGATTTCTGTATTGACAAGTGTGGGATTAAACGTCGTCCTGAAAATAAAAATTGCTCTCTGTCGTACAGCTCTTCTTTTACATAAAGAAAGAAATTTAGGAAAAACTGTTGTCGTTAATAACCACGAAAACTGTTTAGATCGGTTAAAAATCTGCCTACAAGACTCAAAATATGACAATGTTATATTTGTGGTTAACACTATAAAATAAATATAAAATAGTTTCTTTGTCTCACGTTTGCCAGGCGTCCCACGATGGCCTTAGCGTTTTTTTATATTTCATACATAAACTATTTTCTTAAATAATTTTAGATAAGTATGCGGTTCTACACTTTTTATTCCATATACAAAAACTGTAACACATCCAAGAAAAAGGCTCCACTACAGCATCGGATTTATGCATATAAATTTCATTTTCAATGGTTCACGATATAAAGATTTCTTTCAACTAATGTTTCCTCCGTAAAGAGTCTATGTGAATTATTATGCGAATATAAAATGCAGCTGCAGTTACAAGGAAAAATCAATACCAAAATCTGTTAAAAAGGTAAACATTATATAATTCTCCTAAAAAATAATTATTTATAGCATTATTAAATTTATTCTTTCTTCATAGGTTTTCAATTATTTTACTGGAAGAGAGAGTATATAACTTTCCACAACGATAAGAAAAAGCTGACAACACTGCAATCATGAAAGATTTTGGAAGACACCTTCTTCTTTTTACCACACTGCAAAGAAACCATGTGCATTTATTTTCTATTGAAAAAATTGAATAAGGAATGCATCCTAGTTATTACAAATTTAAAATATAAATAGGAAATATATTATATTGGAAGATTCTTTAATTCGCAGAGGTTTCATGTGAATTATTATACGTATAGAATGCATCTACAGTAACAAAAAATAATTTAAACAAGAATCTATTAATAGGTAAAAATAGAAATATTGTTTAAGAAAAAAGAGAAAGAAACAAATATTATATTAATGTTAAAAATTATTTATTTAAAACATTGTAAAATTTATTTTTATTGCAATAACTTTCATTCTTTTTACAAGAAGAGATTGCATAATCTTTATTTTATTACCGAGAATTGAAGTGAGTATACCCACATCTCGGCGAATCCAGCTGATACCAACGGAGAATGTTGTTAGGCGTATAGGCTGCGAAAAAAAATGATAGCACAAGCATACCAATTGACTGCGAATGAAATTTTATGTACTCCATCAACTTCGAATTTACTAATGACTTCTGCACTATCGCCTCAGCCTGTGATTATTGGTACAAAAATTGTTATGAATTTAGCGGATAGAAACTATCATCAATTTGATACTTTCCATTATCAAAGTCAGTGGGCTCACTCCGATGAACTGCTGATTGATTCAATTATACAAAAATCTCAAATTTTAATGTTGAGGAAAATTTAGTTATATGATTATGAGTCCTTTAATATACCAAATTGCAATTGTTTAATTCAATACAAACGATTAAATGTTTGAGCTGGTGGTATTGCTATCTATCACAATGCGAATGATATAACTAACATTGTGATCACTACCATTGACATGACTGTGAGGGTTCTGTAACATTTCAACCAACGACGTTTCAACCGCGACATTTCAACTGACGACTTTTCAACCGGATGATAATTAATGTGATTATATTGTATTTTACCATTAAGATTTTCAGTATCAGTGTGTACTATTGCAGGACAAAGTAGCGTTGAGTGATATGAAACACACCTCCATGTAATATTGTCTTTGTTTATAGTTTTCTTGTTATATAAATAACCTTTATTTCCATGCAAAACATTTAATTCCATGGCATTACTTTCATGTACAACAATTGGAGAGGCATATATAAGTATAGGGGAGGGAGGATAAGTTACTAAGGATTTTAAGTGAAAATTTTAATGTTATTTTCAACTCAGAAAATTCTGATGTACTCATCAACTTTTTACGTGAAGACTTAAATCTTTCAATAAATAATGACTAAGCAGTTTCTACAACATAATATGGTGGTCCTACAACTAATGCTGTATTTATACGACATTTAGGTAATGTTTCTACTAGACAATTTGTATCATATTTTAGCTACATTAAGCCTCTTGCAACTCACATGCCTATTGTATCACAACCGAATTTCAAAGATTCAGCATCCATGCTTTCAATCTTATATAAACTAGTTAATATTTTCCGTCTTTCGTTATCTAATAAGTGTCCTGGATATTTCTAATGCAACATTTTTCTTACCAACAAATTTAATTTTTATTAAAGTTACGTATGCGTGTAATATTAACAACCAGAAAAATTTTTCCATATATCGCTATTTCGTGATATTAATAGTTCGTATAACGCTTTCAAAAGAATTTTAATTAAAATGTTAAATAAAAAAATTTTACTTTTTATTGAAGTCCTAATTATATTATCTATTGATAGTTTTCCGTAACATTTAAGTACTTTGATCCAGCATTAGGAGTTTTCAAAAAGTATTTCCAAAAAACTATGTTATATTTGAAGTATATTGCTATTTACGTCTGTTCGATGGATTTATTATTTTTGGATAACATTTTCATATCAAGCTAGTATTAAATGTTTTTGAATTTCTTCTTCTTCTTCTTTCTTTAGTTTAGGCAAATTGCCTGTTTCGTAACGACGTTTTTCTGCCTATTGCACTGTTAAATTGTCGCACCATCGTTTTCGTGGGCGCCCCGTGCTTCTGCGGCCTACCGGTGACCTATCCCGTGCAATTCTGACAATTCTTCCGTTGTCCATTCTGTTAATATGTTCGTTCCATTCTTTTTTTCTTTTTAGTATCCATTCGTTAATGTTTTCCACTTTGCATGTTCTTCTTATATATTCACTTCTCTCTCGATCCAGTAGTGTTTTTCCAGCTATTCTGCGAAGAACTCTCATTTCGGTTGTCTCTAGTAACTGTTTCGTTTTCGCCGTGTCTGGTCGAGTTTCTGCGGTATGTGACATAATAGGTCTTACCATTGCCTTGTAGATTCTTGCTTTGGTCTCTATGTCAATGTTTTTGTTTCGCCATATTGTGTCATTCAAACAACCCGCTATTCTGGATGCCTTCATTGTCTGTTCTCTTACCTCTGCTTCAACATCACCATATCCTGAGATTTCTAATCCTAGGTACTTAAATCTCATTTCCTGCTGAATAACCTTCCCTTCAATTTCCAGTTTGCATCTTAACGGCGTCTTTGATGTTGTCATGCATTTAGTTTTCTGGGCCGATATTTTCATGTTGAATGATTTTGCTATGCAGTTAAATCGGTGTAGTAGACGTTGTAGATCATCCTCATTTTCGGCCACTAATACAGCGTCATCAGCATAGCATAGGATCGTTATTTCTTCACTGCCCATTTTATATCCTTTTATCAGTCTTACGTTTCTTATTATTTCGTCCATAATGATGTTAAAAAGCAGGGGACTTAGGGAATCCCCTTGTCGGATACCACGACCTGCATCAATCGGTTCAGTCAAGGCGCCATTTATCTTTGCTTGAATCTTATTGTTTCTATAGACGTCCTCTATGGTCTTGATAAGATTATTCGGAATTTGCCGGTTATAGAGGAGGTGTATGACATCCTTTAACTGCACTCGGTCGAATGCCTTTTCCAAATCAATGAAACACATATATGCTGGTCTGTTGTATTCAATTGATTTTTCTGTTATCTGTCTTATGATAAAAACCGCGTCTGTGCACGATCTGCCTGATCTGAATCCCTGTTGTTCGTCTTCTAGATTCGTTAAGCTGTTAATTTTATTCGTTATAATCTTTGTCGTTAGTTTTAATGAAGTGTTTAAAAGATTGATTCCCCTATAGTTTGTAGGCAACTTTTTGTCTCCTTTTTTTAAACATAACTATAGTTGTACTAGTTCGCCATTCGTCAGGTATTTTGTGTTGGCATAGTATTTTTTGGATTATGAATGTTAATTGTTGTGTGAGACGTTGGCCACCATATTTTAGTAACTCGTTTTGGATGCCATCTTGCCCTGAGCTCTTCCTATTCTTTAGTCTTCGAATAGCTGTTTCTACATCACTGGACTCAATTTGTATGTCGCTTCTAGTTATTATTTCTGGCGTATTTAGTTCCGTTTGAGGTTCTTCTGATTTATAGAGCTCTGTTAGATAGTTAATCCAATTTTCTTTTGTGATCTGGTTTGTTTCGATCATTTCATTGACCTCCTTTCTTTGATTTCTAATAAATCGCCAGATTTGTTTTTGGAGTCCATAGAAGTCACTCTCCATTCTTTTCGAAAAAATCTCCCAATAATTTTGCTTTGTTTGCCTTACTAATGTCGCTGTTTGATTCCGGATTCGTCTATACGTTTCGTATGACTCAGGTGTTCTTAATGTCCTATAGTTAAGGTATGCTATTTTCTTTTTTTTGCATATTTCCTTAATCTCTGGGCGGAACCAAGGAGTTTTGATCATTCTAGCCCGGTTTTTTACAGTTCGTGTTCCCAGGGCTTCATATGCAGCTTCTAAAATGTTGGTTCTTAGTTTCTTCCAGGCTATGTTTATGTTATCTTCTTCTTTTATTGGGTTTTTTTCGATTTTTTCTTTCAACCTGTTCTCGTATAGTTGTTTGGTTGGTAAGTTCCATAGTGACTCGATGTTTATTTTCAATTCTTGAGTTGCTCGTGCAAGATTTCTTTGGGGTTTAAACTTCATTCTTATCTTTGCTAATAGCAGGCTATGATCGCTTCCTACATTCGCGGAATTTAACGTCCTGATATCTAATATTTTGTTTGGTTGGACGTATCTGTTGGTAACAATGTAATCAATTGTAGACCTGAAGCTTCTGGTGTTGCTGTATGTAAATTTATAGTGTTCCTTACGATTATAAAATGTATTATTCATCCTTAGCTCGTTAAATGTGCATAGCTGTGTCATTAGTTCTCCATTGTCATTTAACACGTTTTCGTTGAACCTTTGTTTTATTCCAGGTATTATTTCGTTTCCAATGCGGGCGTTAAAATCTCCAAGGATTATCATTTGTTGGTTACTTGGTAATGATCCGACTAAATTTTGTAGTTGGTCGTAGAAGGCTTCTCTTTCTTCTCTTGGTTTATTATCTTCGGGTGCATAAATTGACACTATATTTAACTTTTGGTCTTCCGCTTTCATTTTTACAACCAAGATTCGTGAAGATACGTAGCTACATTCTTGTATGTTATTTTGATACTTCTTAGACACTGCGATGGCTACCCCTTCTTTTGCCCTGATTTGTTGTTCTACACCACTATAGAACACTAAGTAGTCTTCGTACTGTATTTGTCCTTTGCCTTTCTTTTTGGTTTCTTGTAAGGCGCAAATATCGATGTTATTATCTTTCAGTTCTTTCAGGGTTTCTTGATCTTTATTATTAAATGATTTGATGTTCCATGTAGCCAGACGCATTATATGTTCTTTCTTCCATTTCGTTGTCCATTTCCTTGCATGTGTCGTCATCTGTATATCCGTCCTACTCCGAGGCAAAGTGTCAGTTCTATGAGCCGTAGTCTTTTTTTTACGTTGGGTAGAGAGCTAACCTGATCCAACAACCTTCCTCCTTTTCCCGGGCTTAGGACCGGCAACATGATCGCTGATCTGCGATCATGCAGGCGGAGTTTTGAATTTAATAGAATTAAGTTTTTCGAATCGTTTACCCTATAGATCATACATAAATATCTTTTTTCTATAAAAAGAATTAGAAATCAAATGTAATCGGTAGTCCAGGGAAAGATTTCTTTTATACAATCATGCATTGACAACGCAGCATAATCCATAGTAAACACATTTAAATTGCAAAACTATTAGGCATAATTAACAATTTAAATTGGACTTATTCGATGGGCTATATAAACAGCGATTTCAATGAATAGCTTTATTTGTCATACGAATTTGTAGCTGATAGTTCGTCGCGTGTTGCTACATTTAGCAAATATGGAAGTAGAAGGCTTAGATGAAAATGCAGTGGTTATCTCTGGAATATCGGGAAAATTTCCAAAGAGTGATAATATCAATGATTTAACGGCAAATCTATTAAATGGAGAAGATTGCGTATCTGAGGATAATACAAGTTGGAAATTAGGTAAGAATATGTTCAATTTATTTTTATATAAAAATTAAGTGGAATAATGTGCGTTATTTTTGTTTTATTAAATTATTATTTTTTAGGTCATTCGTCTGAAATATCATCGCGTTTAGGACGCATTTTTAATTTAACGAAATTCGATAACTTTTTTTTTGGAATTAGTGCAATTCAGGCAAAATTTCTATCGCCAGAAATAAGAATGGCAATGGAAGTTACGTTTGAAGCGATCATTGATGCCGGAATAAATCCTGTAGAGTTACGAAACAAGAAAACCAATGTTTACGGGGTATTGAGTTTATATGAGTCAGATAGTTATCTACTGAAAGATAAAACTCAAGTAAGTAAATAGAATGATCTAATGGATTTCATTTAAAGGTCAAATCATTCTATGTGCAATTGTTTTTATTTTCATTATAGGAGAATGGATATAGTCTACTAGGGTATTGCCGTGGTTTGCTATCAAATCGGATCTCGTTTTGTATGGGTTTAACCGGGTCAAACTGCACTGTCGATTCATCTTGCACATCAAGTTCATTAGCAATTCAAAAAGCATACGACGAAGCTATAAATGCCGGAGATTGCGAATACGCGATTGTTAGTGGTTGTATATTAAGCTTACTTCCCCAAACATCTCACCAACTGTACGAATTAGGTAAAATAAGAGTATATTAGATATAATTTATTCCAGTTCTTGCATGTAAAGACAAAAAGGTAATTTTTCTTATATTTTTTTTTCTATGATAATTACAAATCTTAGAACAGCAAGTTAAATTTTTCGTAATTTATGAATAATTTTTTGTTCTATGCATTCGAGCGAGCAAGGAGCTCGCTGCGCTCCTTTGTTACACCGTAATTAACAAGGGGACCTTACACTGGGACCCCCACAGATCTTAACGAGCTTTGGTATATTAGTAGTGTACTTTTTGGGAGTTATCGTGGTAAAGGGTTTTTTCAAAATGTCTAGTCATTTTTGAGAAAAAAGGTTTTAAAGTTTTGATTTTTTTTTTTATATATGTTTATATTATCTTAATTTCGACCGTGTATCAAGTGGCGTGATAGCGTCAGTAGTATCGTTCACGCTTCTCGCGTCGTTAGTCAGTGTTCGATCCTTCGTGGAGGAAGTTTTTTTAATAATTTTTTTCTATCTGTTTTTTAATTCTTTTTTCATATTTCTTAATTTTTAAATATATACAGGAAAGAGAAAATTATTTATTACAAAAAAATTAGAAATAATAAATTTTTTAACATCTTGCGCAAATAATAAAGGAAAATTTATTACTTGAATTACAGTTAACATTTTATTTTTTAACAGGTATATTAAAATAAATAAATCTTCAATATACTAACAAACAACAATCGTAGATATTCTATTCATTAACAATTTCATATATAATTTTTTTATATCTACGAGTTTTAACATTTATTTTACATCTATTATTATTTAATACACGCAGGTTCCAGAGTGATAGTTATTGTAAAAGCATTCAAAACAATAAATTTTTTCACATCTCGTGCAATTAATGAAAGATGACTTGTTACATAAACGACTTTTTAAAAGATCTGTTGAAAAACAAATCTGATGAACGTTTAAAAATATTTCTCTTTCATTTGGTTTTAATAAGGCATAAACTTAATATTATATCTACATGAAATTTTTAATGATTAGAATATATACGAATGTTATTTGTTAGTATATTGAAGATTTACCTATTTTTATATACCTGTTAAAAAATAAAATGTTAACTGTAATTCAAGTAATCAATTTTCCTTTATTATTTGCACAAGATGTTAAAAAATTTATTATTTCTAATTTTTTTGTAATAAATAATTTTCTCTTTCCTGTATATATTTAAAAATTAAGAAATATGAAAAAAGAACTAAAAAACAGATAGAAAAAAATTATTAAAAAAACTTTCTCCACGAAGGATCGAACACTGACTAAAGACGCGAGAAGCGTGAACGATACTACTGACGCTATCACGCCACTTGATACACGGTCGAAATTAAGATCATATATACATATATAAAAAAAAAATCAAAATTTTAAAACCTTTTTTCTCAAAAATGACTAGACATTTTGAAAAAACCCTTTACCATGATAACACCCAAAAAGTACACTACTAATATACCAAAGCTCGTTAAGATCTGTGTGGGTCCCAGTGTAAGGTCCCCTTGTAAGATGTTTCTTTGTCGCGATATCTCGACACCCGTCGATACGTCTCGAAACGTCCAGATGATTCTCACTCACTCGCTTGCGTCGGACTACGCAACACCTATGCAGAAAGAATAAGATCTTTAATACTTTGAATAAATATTTTTTAAGAATTTATAATAATAATGGTTTAATCCAAATACAAGATAATTTCGTTTGCCTTTTAAAATATCCTTTAAACTGCTGCTGCATTCTATTTGCAAAATGATTCACATAGCATCTCTACGAAAAAGAAATTCGATGATACAAAAGTCATTAATATTTTCTAGGAAGTTGATTTACAGTGATATCTTTCTTTACCTGGTACGAGGATTGGCAATACAATTTCTACAAGAAAAGAATTCTGAATATAATATGATTCCTATTTGTCTTTTAAATTTGTAATAATCAGGATGCATTATTTCTTCAATTCTTTCGATAGAATATTATTGTACATGGTTTCCTTCCAGTGTGAGAAAGAAACAATTTCACCAGTGTCTTCCTAAATCTATCATGATTACAGTGTTATTGGATTCTTCTTATCGTAGTGAAAAATCATATGCTCTCTTTTCCAGTACACTGATTGAACTCCTATGCAGAAAGAATAAGATCTTTAATACTTTGAGTAACTATTTTTTAAGAAATTATTATAATATTGGTTTTTTCTCAATACATGGTAATTTTGTTTGTTATTTAAAAGATCCTTTACACTGCTGCTGCATTATATTTTCAAATTGAATCACATGGCGTCTATACGAAAAAGAAATTCGATGATACAAGTCTTGAATATTTTCTAGTAAGTCGATTGACAGTAATATCTTTCTTTACCTGGTACGAGGCTTGGCAATACAATTTGTACAAGAAAAGAATTCTGAATAGAATATGATTCCTATTTGTCTTTTAAATGCGTAATAATCAGGATGCATTCTTTCTTCAATTCTTTCGATAGAATATTATTGTACATGGTTTCCTTCCAGTGTGAGAACGGAACAATTTCACCGGTGTCTTCCTAAATCTTTCATGATTACAGTGTTATTGGATTCTTCTTATCGTAGTGAAAAATCATACGCTCTCTTTTCCAGTACATTGATTAAACACCTATGCAGATAGAATAAGATCTTTAATACCTTGAATAAATTTTTCTTAAAAAATTATTATAATATTGGTTTCTTCTCAATACATGATAAATTTTTTTGTTATTTAAAAGATCCTTTACACTGCTGCTGCATTGTATTTGAAAAATGATTCATATGGCATCTCTACAAAAAAGAAATTCGAAGATACAAGTCTTGAATATTTTCTCTGAAGTTGATTTACAGTCATATCTTTCATTACCTGGTACGAGGCTTGGTAATACAATTTGTACAAGAATAGAATTCTTAATATAACTTGATTCCTATTTGTCTTTTAAATTTGTAATAATCAGGATGCATTCCTTTCAATTTTTTTGATAGAATTTTATAGTAGATTGTTCATATAGTAGTGGAAAATCATACGCTCTCTTCATCAGTAAATTGATTGATCACCTATTGTTGAACGATCGACGCCTTGTATCGGTACTCCGGTGGTTTTCTTGTCGTTGAAACTGCACTTATAGGTAGATGTGCTGAATCGTTCATTTATGAGGAATGAGGGTAGGTGAAAATGAATTAGAATATATTTTTGAGCCCAGTCAGTACTAATAAGTACGATTTATTTTGCTCGTTGCAGGGAAAAGCCTTTCAACATAAAAACCCTGGTTGGCATACAGTTGATAATGATATGTCGCCGGCTTACCTATCGGCAGCTATCGATGATGATTGTATTCCAAAAGCAGAATATAATTCTGGCCACGTGCCTTCTTTTGTTCCCTTGTCCCGCTGGTGTAATAGTTGCTCAGGAGTGTAGTTCTCTTTGATTTAATCGCTAGAAGGTCTCGTGGTAACATAGCATTAAACCGTAAAAGAACGCGGGTTTTATAGAAAAAGACAATGCAACGCGCGGACCAATTACTGAAAAGCTAGATAACGTAGCTGTCGATGCATATGATTAGACTAATAGAAATGGTAGGAGAACGCGTGCTAGAAGAAAAAAAGCGACCTGCAAGGAGCTCGCTGCGTTTCTTTTGTTACATCGTAACTAAGATGTTTCTTTGTCGCGATATCTCGACACGCGTCGATACGTCTCGAAACGTCAAGATGATTCTCACTCACTTGCTTGTGTAGGATTACACAACACCTATGCAGAAAGAATAAGATCTTTAATACTATGAATAAATATTTTTAAAGAAATTATTATAATATTTGTTTAATCCCAATACAAGATAATTACGTTTGCCTTTTAAAAGACCCTTTACACTGCTGCGGCATTCTATTTGCAAAATGATTCACATAGCATCTCTACGAAAAAGAAATTCGATGATACAAGTCTTTAATATTTTCTAGGAAGTTGATTTACAGTAATATCTTTCATTACCTGGTACGAGTCTTGGCAATAAAATTAGTACACGAAAAGAATTCTGAATATAATATGATTCCTATTTATCTTTTAAATTTGTAATAATCAGGATGCATTGTTTCTTCAATTCTTTCGATAGAATATTATTGTACATGGTTTCCTTCCAGTGTGAGAACGGAACAATTACACAGATGTCTTCATAAATGTTTCATTATTACAGTGTTATTGGATACTTCTTATGGTAGTGAAAAATCATACGCTCTCTTTTCCAGTACATTGATTGAACACCTATGCAGAAAGAATAAGATCTTTAATACTTTGAATAAATATTTTTTAAGAAATTATTATAATATTGGTATCTTCCTAATACATGGTAATTTTGTTTGTTATTTAAAAGATCCTTTACACTGCTGATGCATTATATTTTCAAATTGATTCACATGGCGTCTCTACGAAAAAAAAATTCGATGATACAAGTCTTGAATATTTTCTAGTAAGTCGATTGACAGTAATATCTTTCTTTACCTAGTACGAGGCTTGGCAATACAATTTGTACAAGAAAAGAATTCTGAATAGAATATGATTCCTATTTGTCTTTTAAATGCGTAATAATCAGGATGCATTCTTTCTTCAATTCTTTCGATAGAATATTATTGTACATGGTTTCCTTCCAGTGTGAGAACGGAACAATTTCACCGGTGTCTTCCTAAATCTTTCATGATTACAGTGTTATTGGATTCTTCTTATCGTAGTGAAAAATCATACGCTCTCTTTTCCAGTACATTGATTAAACACCTATGCAGATAGAATAAGATCTTTAATACCTTGAATAAATTTTTCTTAAAAAATTATTATAATATTGGTTTCTTCTCAATACATGATAAATTTTTTTGTTATTTAAAAGATCCTTTACACTGCTGCTGCATTGTATTTGAAAAATGATTCATATGGCATCTCTACAAAAAAGAAATTCGAAGATACAAGTCTTGAATATTTTCTCTGAAGTTGATTTACAGTCATATCTTTCATTACCTGGTACGAGGCTTGGTAATACAATTTGTACAAGAATAGAATTCTTAATATAACTTGATTCCTATTTGTCTTTTAAATTTGTAATAATCAGGATGCATTCCTTTCAATTTTTTTGATAGAATTTTATAGTAGATTGTTCATATAGTAGTGGAAAATCATACGCTCTCTTCATCAGTAAATTGATTGATCACCTATTGTTGAACGATCGACGC
The DNA here is from genome assembly GCA_010416925.1 of Polistes metricus. Classification (NCBI taxonomy): domain Eukaryota; kingdom Metazoa; phylum Arthropoda; class Insecta; order Hymenoptera; family Vespidae; genus Polistes; species Polistes metricus. The sequence continues at coordinate 243,829 of QUOH01000018.1, read as the reverse complement.
CTTGTATCGGTACTCCGGTGGTTTTCTTGTCGTTGAAACTGCACTTATAGGTAGATGTGCTGAATCGTTCATTTATGAGGAATGAGGGTAGGTGAAAATGAATTAGAATATATTTTTGAGCCCAGTCAGTACTAATAAGTACGATTTATTTTGCTCGTTGCAGGGAAAAGCCTTTCAACATAAAAACCCTGGTTGGCATACAGTTGATAATGATATGTCGCCGGCTTACCTATCGGCAGCTATCGATGATGATTGTATTCCAAAAGCAGAATATAATTCTGGCCACGTGCCTTCTTTTGTTCCCTTGTCCCGCTGGTGTAATAGTTGCTCAGGAGTGTAGTTCTCTTTGATTTAATCGCTAGAAGGTCTCGTGGTAACATAGCATTAAACCGTAAAAGAACGCGGGTTTTATAGAAAAAGACAATGCAACGCGCGGACCAATTACTGAAAAGCTGGATAACGTAGCTGTCGATGCATATGATTAGACTAATAGAAATGGTAGGAGAACGCGTGCTAGAAGAAAAAAAGCGACCTGCAAGGAGCTCGCTGCGTTTCTTTTGTTACATCGTAACTAAGATGTTTCTTTGTCGCGATATCTCGACACGCGTCGATACGTCTCGAAACGTCAAGATGATTCTCACTCACTTGCTTGTGTAGGATTACACAACACCTATGCAGAAAGAATAAGATCTTTAATACTATGAATAAATATTTTTAAAGAAATTATTATAATATTTGTTTAATCCCAATACAAGATAATTACGTTTGCCTTTTAAAAGACCCTTTACACTGCTGCGGCATTCTATTTGCAAAATGATTCACATAGCATCTCTACGAAAAAGAAATTCGATGATACAAGTCTTTAATATTTTCTAGGAAGTTGATTTACAGTAATATCTTTCATTACCTGGTACGAGTCTTGGCAATAAAATTAGTACACGAAAAGAATTCTGAATATAATATGATTCCTATTTATCTTTTAAATTTGTAATAATCAGGATGCATTGTTTCTTCAATTCTTTCGATAGAATATTATTGTACATGGTTTCCTTCCAGTGTGAGAACGGAACAATTACACAGATGTCTTCATAAATGTTTCATTATTACAGTGTTATTGGATACTTCTTATGGTAGTGAAAAATCATACGCTCTCTTTTCCAGTACATTGATTGAACACCTATGCAGAAAGAATAAGATCTTTAATACTTTGAATAAATATTTTTTAAGAAATTATTATAATATTGGTATCTTCCTAATACATGGTAATTTTGTTTGTTATTTAAAAGATCCTTTACACTGCTGATGCATTATATTTTCAAATTGATTCACATGGCGTCTCTACGAAAAAAAAATTCGATGATACAAGTCTTGAATATTTTCTAGTAAGTCGATTGACAGTAATATCTTTCTTTACCTAGTACGAGGCTTGGCAATACAATTTGTACAAGAAAAGAATTCTGAATAGAATATGATTCCTATTTGTCTTTTAAATTTGTAATAATCAGGATGTATTCCTTTTTTAGTTCTTTTTATAGAATATTATTATACTTGGTTTCCTTCCAGTGTGAGAAAGAAACAATTTCACCAGTGTCTTCCTAAATCTATCATGATTACAGTGTTATTGGATTCTTCTTATCGTAGTGAAAAATCATATGCTCTCTTTTCCAGTACACTGATTGAACTCCTATGCAGAAAGAATAAGATCTTTAATACTTTGAGTAACTATTTTTTAAGAAATTATTATAATATTGGTTTTTTCTCAATACATGGTAATTTTGTTTGTTATTTAAAAGATCCTTTACACTGCTGCTGCATTATATTTTCAAATTGAATCACATGGCGTCTATACGAAAAAGAAATTCGATGATACAAGTCTTGAATATTTTCTAGTAAGTCGATTGACAGTAATATCTTTCTTTACCTGGTACGAGGCTTGGCAATACAATTTGTACAAGAAAAGAATTCTGAATAGAATATGATTCCTATTTGTCTTTTAAATGCGTAATAATCAGGATGCATTCTTTCTTCAATTCTTTCGATAGAATATTATTGTACATGGTTTCCTTCCAGTGTGAGAACGGAACAATTTCACCGGTGTCTTCCTAAATCTTTCATGATTACAGTGTTATTGGATTCTTCTTATCGTAGTGAAAAATCATACGCTCTCTTTTCCAGTACATTGATTAAACACCTATGCAGATAGAATAAGATCTTTAATACCTTGAATAAATTTTTCTTAAAAATTATTATAATATTGGTTTCTTCTCAATACATGATAAATTTTTTTGTTATTTAAAAGATCCTTTACACTGCTGCTGCATTGTATTTGAAAAATGATTCATATGGCATCTCTACAAAAAAGAAATTCGAAGATACAAGTCTTGAATATTTTCTCTGAAGTTGATTTACAGTCATATCTTTCATTACCTGGTACGAGGCTTGGTAATACAATTTGTACAAGAATAGAATTCTTAATATAACTTGATTCCTATTTGTCTTTTAAATTTGTAATAATCAGGATGCATTCCTTTCAATTTTTTTGATAGAATTTTATAGTAGATTGTTCATATAGTAGTGGAAAATCATACGCTCTCTTCATCAGTAAATTGATTGATCACCTATTGTTGAACGATCGACGCCTTGTATCGGTACTCCGGTGGTTTTCTTGTCGTTGAAACTGCACTTATAGGTAGATGTGCTGAATCGTTCATTTATGAGGAATGAGGGTAGGTGAAAATGAATTAGAATATATTTTTGAGCCCAGTCAGTACTAATAAGTACGATTTATTTTGCTCGTTGCAGGGAAAAGCCTTTCAACATAAAAACCCTGGTTGGCATACAGTTGATAATGATATGTCGCCGGCTTACCTATCGGCAGCTATCGATGATGATTGTATTCCAAAAGCAGAATATAATTCTGGCCACGTGCCTTCTTTTGTTCCCTTGTCCCGCTGGTGTAATAGTTGCTCAGGAGTGTAGTTCTCTTTGATTTAATCGCTAGAAGGTCTCGTGGTAACATAGCATTAAACCGTAAAAGAACGCGGGTTTTATAGAAAAAGACAATGCAACGCGCGGACCAATTACTGAAAAGCTGGATAACGTAGCTGTCGATGCATATGATTAGACTAATAGAAATGGTAGGAGAACGCGTGCTAGAAGAAAAAAAGCGACCTGCAAGGAGCTCGCTGCGTTTCTTTTGTTACATCGTAACTAAGATGTTTCTTTGTCGCGATATCTCGACACGCGTCGATACGTCTCGAAACGTCAAGATGATTCTCACTCACTTGCTTGTGTAGGATTACACAACACCTATGCAGAAAGAATAAGATCTTTAATACTATGAATAAATATTTTTAAAGAAATTATTATAATATTTGTTTAATCCCAATACAAGATAATTACGTTTGCCTTTTAAAAGACCCTTTACACTGCTGCGGCATTCTATTTGCAAAATGATTCACATAGCATCTCTACGAAAAAGAAATTCGATGATACAAGTCTTTAATATTTTCTAGGAAGTTGATTTACAGTAATATCTTTCATTACCTGGTACGAGTCTTGGCAATAAAATTAGTACACGAAAAGAATTCTGAATATAATATGATTCCTATTTATCTTTTAAATTTGTAATAATCAGGATGCATTGTTTCTTCAATTCTTTCGATAGAATATTATTGTACATGGTTTCCTTCCAGTGTGAGAACGGAACAATTACACAGATGTCTTCATAAATGTTTCATTATTACAGTGTTATTGGATACTTCTTATGGTAGTGAAAAATCATACGCTCTCTTTTCCAGTACATTGATTGAACACCTATGCAGAAAGAATAAGATCTTTAATACTTTGAATAAATATTTTTTAAGAAATTATTATAATATTGGTATCTTCCTAATACATGGTAATTTTGTTTGTTATTTAAAAGATCCTTTACACTGCTGATGCATTATATTTTCAAATTGATTCACATGGCGTCTCTACGAAAAAAAAATTCGATGATACAAGTCTTGAATATTTTCTAGTAAGTCGATTGACAGTAATATCTTTCTTTACCTAGTACGAGGCTTGGCAATACAATTTGTACAAGAAAAGAATTCTGAATAGAATATGATTCCTATTTGTCTTTTAAATTTGTAATAATCAGGATGTATTCCTTTTTTAGTTCTTTTTATAGAATATTATTATACTTGGTTTTCTTCCAGTGTGAGAACAGAACAATATCACCGGGTTCTTCCTAAATCTTTCACGATTACAGAGTTATTGGATTCTTTTTATCGTAGTGAAAAATCATACGCTCTTTTTTCTAGTAAGTTGATTGATCACCTATGAAAAAGAATAAGATCTTTAATACTTTGAGTAAATATTTTTAAAGAAATTATTATAATATTGGTTTTTTCTCAATACATGGTAATTTTGTTTGTTATTTAAAAGATCCTTTACACTGCTGCTGCATTATATTTTCAAATTGAATCACATGGCGTCTATACGAAAAAGAAATTCGATGATACAAGTCTTTAATATTTTCTAGTAAGTCGATTGACACTAAAATCTTTCATTACCTGGAACGATGCTTGGCAATACAATTTGTACAAGAAAAGACTTCTGAATATAATATGATTCCTATTTGTCTTTTAAATTTGTAATAATCAGGATGCATTCTTTCTTTAATTCTTTGAATAGAATATTATTGTACATGGTTTCCTTCCAATGTGAGAACGGAACAATTTCACCGGTGTCCTCCTAAATCTTTAATGATTACAGTATAATTGGATTCTTCTTATCGTAGTCAAAAATCATACGCTCACTTTTCCAGTACATTGATTGAACACCTATGCAGAAAGAACAAGATCTTTAATACTTTGAATAAATATTTTTTAAGAAATTATTATAATATTGGTTTCTTGCCAATACATGGTAATTCTGTTTTTTATTAAAAAGATCCTTTACACTGCTGCTGCATTATATTTTCAAATTGATTCACATAGCGACTCTACGAAAAGGAAATTCTCTGATACAAGTCTTTAATATTTTCTATGAAGTTGATTTACAGTAATATCTTCCATTACCTGGTATGAGGCTTGGTAATACAAATTGTACAAGAATAGAATTCTTAATATAACTTGATTCTTATTTGTCTTTATATTTGTAATAGTCAGGATGCATTTCTTCTTCAATTCTTTTGACAGAATATTATAGAACATGGCTCATATAGTAGTAGAAAATTACACGCTATCTTTTCCAGTACATTGATTGAACACCTATGCAGAAAGAATAAGATCTTTAATACTTTGAATAAATATTTTTTAAGAAAGTATTATAATTATATAATATATTATTAATATATTATATTTATAATAATTTTAATATAATAATATAACATATTAATAATTTAATTATAATATATTAATAATAGTGTAATATATTAATAATAATTATTATATAATATATTACCACGTTTTCGGAATTTCGGTGAATCACTGATTTTTAAAACTTTTCAACTGATTTGGCTAAAAATTGAACCCGTTATTTTCGACACAGATTGCTAAATGCGTAACCTTTAAAACATTAAAATTTTTATTAATAAATTAATTTTTTTAAACAATTTATCAAAAGAAAAATTCGATTTTCAAAACCTTTTTTTTACAAGTCCACTATTTTTTTTTTTTATATGCATATTGTAAATTAATTCATTTGAATGAAGCCTAAAAACAATAATTTGTTTAATTATTTTAATTCACATGAGACTACAGAAGACTGTGTGTTTTTCCGAAACATCTAACCTTTTTTTCGATGACTCAACTTAGACAAAATTATTAACAAATTAATATAAAATTAATTAAAAAATGTTTTTTTGTACACTTCAAGATACCAATAAAAACGAGAATTTTAAAACGATGGGATTTTATTTTCATATTTAAAAAATTCATGGAAAGTTAAGTTTCAATCAAATTTAAATTTACTGTTGAATTTCAAAACAATTGTTAATTTTTGGTTGTTTATATTAAATTTTTTTAATTATTTGAATTATTTATTTTTAAGTTTAAAATATATCATAATTTAATATTATTTTAAAATTTTTATTATTATTATTATTATTATTATTATTATTATTATTATTATTATTAAAAGAATGAATTAATTTAATTTTTAATTTAACTTAATTTTTGATTAAAGTTAAATATTAATTTTTTGTTTATTTTAATTAATAATTTGATTTTTATTAATTTTATTTTGATTTTAAAAATAGAATTTTTAAATTTATTTTGGCTTTAGAATAATTTAATTTAACCATAAAAATTGAATTTTTAAATTTATTTTGGCTTTAGAATAATTTAATTTAATCATAAAAATTGAATTTTGAAATTTTAGCGGTTTTTAAAAAAGTTGAGATATTAAATTTTAAAAATTTATTTAAATTTTTGATAATTTTACGGCAAATTAGATTAATTTATTGAACTTATATATATATATTATTATATAATACTTAATAATAATCTAATAATCCAAAACTATACATTAACCAATCCGATTAATATATATTAATTATATATTTAATATAGTAAGTTATATAAATTTCCCCCCAAAAAATTATATTATATTAAGAACACACACATATTTAATATAGAATTAAATTACTATTTTAAATTATATAAATCTGTTACCAATATTATAATATAATTATAAATTAATAGTTACTGATATGTTCAATAAATATTTATATAATTACCTATTATTATATGTATATATATATATATATATATATATATTCTATGTATATAAACATATAATATATTTATTTAGGTTAAAAAATTATAAATGATAACCTAATAATATATTATTTAAATTAAAATTTAAATTTATGTATAAATGTACTTATATTTATGTGGGATTGGGAAAAATTCGTAAGTAAAAGAGCGAATAAATATAAAGGTAAGAGACGTTACGATATGAATGTTCTAGAACGATCATTATTAAATATATATGTTAAAATTTCGAGAATAAGTAAAGTTGTTATCTGGTAGGTAGAGCTATAAGAAATGTTGTCCTTTGTTGTAATGGTATGAAGAAATGAGAGGGTATGAGTACACACGTGTGTTTAGCGTGGATATGAGAGGATACGAGAAGCGGCGATATAAAAGAAAGGAATAAAGAGGGGAGAGTGCGATAAGTAAAGATATAAGAGTCGAAGAGAATTTAGAGAGATCGAGAGTGAAAAAGTAGGGTTACGAAAAATATCCTACATTTATATATGTATGTATGTATGTATGTACGTATATATGTATAAATTATTAATTGAATTTTTTAAAGAAATTATTTTCACTAAATGAGGAAGAATTATATCTAATTTCATTATAAAAATTATTTTCACTAAATAAGAAAGTATTATATCTAATTTCATTATAAAAATTATTTTAACTTAATTAGAAAGGATTATATCAAATTTCTTTATAAAAATTATTTTCCCTTGATTGTTATAAAATAAATTTATTTTAGTTATATTTATCTTTTTAAAAAAAATTATATAAGTTTTATTTAAATATTTAAAATTTTATAATATTTAAAATTAATAAAGAAATTAAAGTTTTTTAGTTTATATTTTAATAATTGAAAAATTTAATGCGAGCAATAGCGATTAAACTATTAATAAAAATTAATTATTAAAATTATTCATATTATAAATTATTATAATTTGTTAATTTAAATATTTAATTAAATGGTGAAATATTAATATTATTTATTTTCATAATTTTAATATTTTTTGTTAAGTTAATTTATATAATAAACTAGAATTATAGATACTCTATTATAGTAATTAATTAAAATTTAAATACATAAATATTTAAATATAAAATATTAAATGTTAAATCATTCAATTTATAAGATTTGGCGGTATTTTATAAAATTAAAGGTATCTGTAAGTTAATTGATGATCCACGATAAGAAAAACTATTTACATGATAAAAAAATTATTTATTTATGTATTGCTGTTTTAAAAATTTGATTAAGCATAATTTTATTTTTAAAATTTTAGTTAAATTCAAGTCAAAATATAGTTTATATAAGAAATTCATGGATTACATTTTTTATTAACACTGGACAATTTAATTTAAATTCAATTAGATATTGGATTTAATACCAAATTTAATTAATTAATTGATTTGAATATAATATATAAAATGTGTACAAATTGCCCGTCACTTTCAATAAAATGAAATAAGTCGTAACATAGTTTAAATACTACAAAGTTGGTTATAGATAAAATTTTAGTTTAAATAAAATAGTTTATATACAATAATAAGAATAATATACAAAAAGTTAATATTAGAATTTAAGTTTATTTAAATTGAATTTTAAATTAAATTATATTTTTTTTTTAAATTATATTTTTTTTTACTAATAATTTATTATTAATTAATATTATTTAAAAAATTTTTAGTTCGATAATTAATTAAATAAATAAGTTTTTTTAATTATTAATACAGTAATGAAATTAAAATTTTATTATAAAATTCAAGAGTAATTTTAATTTTGTGTACCTTTTGTATAAAAAGGCGGGTTGATTAATAAATGTATTTAAATTTAAATTTATCTCGAATTTAAATGATTTAATTAAAAATTTCAAGTAATTGTTAAGTTATTATTATTAATTTTTAATTGGAAGTGAAATGTTAAACGATTTTAAATATATCTAATTTTTCAAAATTGAATAAAATTCAGCTTTAAAATTTAAATTTTAATTAATATTAATTTTTTTTAAATAAATCATTTAAAAGTAAATATATTTGGGATAAATTAAATATATTGGTTATAAATTTAATTTATTTTTTTGGTATTTTATAGTAATTATAAAATTCTATTTCTTTTGAAAAATGTCTTAATTTATAATAAGATGAAAACAAAATTTTTTAATTTAAAAATGTAATTTTTATTTTAATTATTTATAAAAATTAAATATTTGTTTATTAATAGTAATAATGATTATATTAGTAAATATTATATAGTTTGATTTATTTTATAATTTGATAAAATTAATTTAATGAATTAGGGCAAATTTATATAATTTATATGATATATATTTACATGTTTATCAAAAACATGTCTTGTTAAATTTGAATAATAAGTTTATTCTGCCCATTGAATAAAATTTAAAAGGCTGCAGTATATTGTCACTACAAAGATAGCAAAATAAATAGTTTTTTATTTGGAAACTTGAATGAAAGAATTAATAAAATATAGACTGTCTCAAATTAATTGAATTTGAATTTAAATAAAAAGTTAAAATGCTTTTATGAAATTATTAGACGATAAGACCCTCTAAGAATTTGAAAATATTAATTTGTATATTAAATTATATCATTTTTAAATTTATAATATAAGATTTTTTTATTGGGAGGGTAATTAAATTTTGAAACTTTAATTTATTATTTACATAGATAAATGAAAATTATATTTATAATGATAATTTTTATAATTAAAAGAATTATTTACCTTAGGGAAAACAGTGTACTAATTTTGGAAAGATTATATTAATAAAATTTATTGCGACATCGATGTTGAATTAAAATAAAAATTAAGTGATAAAGCTTAAAATTTTAGTCTGTTTGACTATTAACATTTTACATGATTTGAGTACAGATCAGTGTAAGCCAGATCGGATTTTATCTACAGGTAAATTTTTTTATTGTAGAAAAGGACTTAAAATAAGAGATAGTTTTTAAAACATATTAAATTTCATTAATAATGTTATTTAAATATTTTTTTTAAAAAATAATTTTAAATAATAATTTTAAATAATAATTTTAAATAATAATTTTAAATAATAATTTTAAATAATAATTTTAAGTAATAATTTTAAATAATATTATATTATATTATTATTAGGTTATTTTTTTTACATAAATAGGAGTTTTGATTGGAGTAGCATTTTTAGTATCATTGGAACGAAAATTTTTAGGTTATGTACAAGATCGAAAAGGACCAAATAAAGTTTTTTTTTTCTTTTTTAGGTATTTTTCAGCCTTTTAGTGATGCAATTAAATTATTTGTTAAAGAAAATATTAAATTATTAAAAATTAATTTATTTTTTTAATTAATTAGACCAATAACTGGATTTATTATAGTTATAATTTTAATTCTTGGTTTACCAATGCATGTTAATATTTATACTATAAATTTATTTATATTGTATATAATAATGTTTTTAAGATTAGGTGTTTATATTATTTTGATGAGAAGATCATCTAATTCAAATTATTCAATATTAGGAGGTATACGTTCAATTTCTCAATCTTCGTCTTATTTGTTATGTTGAAAGGAATTTTAGTTATGTTGAATTTTTCAATTGTTAGATTTTATAAAATTTCAAAAATTTTTAAGTTTTTGATTTTAGTAAATTTTATGATAATAATTATTTTATTTATTAGAATAGTAGCTGAATTAAATCGTATACCTTTTGAATTTATTGATGGGGAATCGGAGTTGGTTTCAGGTCTTAATGTTGAAAATATGAGAATTTTAGTTACAGGAGTATTTTTTGTTATTATATTTTTTGGTAATTTAATATTTTTTATTAAAAATGTTTTTTATGTTATGGTTTTTAGAATTTTAATTCAGGGCTCATTGCAACGTTTACAATATTATAATTTAATGTATTTTTGTTAATATTACTTTTTATCTTTTTCTAAAAACATTTTATTATTTATGTTAATTTTAAATGTTTATATATTTAAGATAATTTAATTAATAATAATTTATATAATTATCATTTAAAATAAAATTATTTTGGCAAATCAGTGCGTTAAATTAGAATTTAATTATATATTTATTAAAATCTATAAATAATAAAAAAAAAATTTTTTAAATTTACTTCTATTATTATTATTTAAAAATTTTATTAAATATTAGAAATGTAATTGAGGTTGTTATGCGTATAAAAATTTAATGTAAAAAGAATTAAAGTTAAAGTTAATAGAAAATTTAAATATTTCTATAGTATATTTTCAAAATATATACTTTGTGGCTTATTAACAAATTTTATAAATTATTTTTTGTATAAAATTATAAATCAAAATTTATTAATTATATTAACTGATTAAAAATAAAAAAATGGAAAATTGCGTAAAATTGTGCCAATTCAATATAAGGAGTTTCAATTCCTTGTCTACCTAATCAAGTTAATATAAAGAATGTAGACACTAGTATTCCAAAATATAATTTATTAAATATTTTTAACTTTATTTTAAAAAAATTTAGAATTTGATAAAAAAAGTTAGTAATATTAGAATTAAAATTGACATTAATAAAGCAATTACTCCTCTTAATTTATTAGGAATAGCTCGTAAAATTGCATAATCAAATAAAAAAAATTCAGGTTTAATATGAATAGGAGTAATTATAGGAATAGCTTTAATAAAATTATTTGGGTCTCCTAGTATATAAAGATTTTGAAGTGTTAAAATAATAATTGAAATTATTAAAATAATAAATGTGATTGAATCTTTAATGAAAAAAAATTTTGAAATACAATTTAATTTAAATTACTATTTATTGATCCTAATTTATGAAGATATATTAGATGAATAATAACTAAAAATAAAATTACGAAGGGTATAATAAAATGTAATGCATAAAATCGATTTAATATAGGTAATTTAACTGAAAACACCCCCCCCCACGGCCCCAGATTCATTTAACTAAATTTGCTGAAATTTAAGGAATTGCTAATATTAAATTTGTAATAACAGTTGCTCCTCAAAATGATTTGACCTTAGGATAAAACATATCCTAAAAATGCTGTTATTATTGTTAGTAAATAAATTGTTACTCCAAATAATTATGTTTCAATTAAATTGAAGGATTGATAATAATATTTTGTCAAATGTAAAGATATAGACAGATCAAAAATATTGATGCTCCATTTATATGTAAAATTCGTATAATTCGTCCATAATTTATGTCTTGTATAATATTTATAATGTTATTGAATGCTTCATTAATAGATCGTGTATAATGTATAGATAAAAATACTCCTATAATTAATTGAACAATTAACTATAAACGTAGTAATGATCCAATGTTTCATCATATATTAATATTAATAGGAGTTTGTAATTGAATAAAAGATTTATAAATTAATTTAAAAATTATATTGTCTATATCAATAAGTTTATTCATTAAATGCTTTTTTTTTAAATTATTTAATTGATTTTCGGAAGGTCTTTTGAATAATTAAACAAATTCTTGTAATTAAAATTAATATCAATAATAGTAATAAAATTAATATAATTGTGAATCAAAAGTTGGGTGTGTGTGTGTGTATGTGTAATCTAATAGTTTATTAATATTTAATATATAATCAAAATTACTGTTGTTATTAAATGTAAATTTAATTGAATTAAAATAATTTATTTTATATCTGATTTTAAATAGATATGTTATTAAACTATAAATAAGAGAAGAAAATTGTTTCTAATATTAGAAATTTTAATCACATTTAAAATTAAACTAATAAATATAAGGAATAAGATTATTAAACCTCCAATGATCATCAAAAAGATTAAAAATGCATAAATTGATTGTGTTGAAATGTTAGTTAAAAATAAACATGAAAATATTGTGTATAAAATTAATATAATTATTATGATGATAATTGATATATTAACTGATAATAAAAAAATAAATTATGCTTGAAATTATAATTATTCAAATTAATGGAGTGAAAATATGAGTTTCATTCATTAAAAATGTTTATAAAAAATATAAATATTTTTTAATTAATAACTTATATAAAAAATGTAGTTTAATTTAAAAATATTAATTTGGAGATTAAAGATATATTACAATTTAAATATTTTTTTGAAGCTTTAAAATATTGTTTAATTTAAATTTACAAAGTTTATGTTTTATTTTAAACTATGAAGCTTTTAAAATAAATTAAAAATTTATTTTTATATTAATTTTATTATAGTTTATTTTTAGAATATATAGATAGAATCATATATTAATAATTTGTTATCAATTGAATATTTAGTGGTTACAAATTTAATAAATATTTATTAGAATATATATATTATAGATTATTATTTATTAATTTTATAGTTATATTTGTAATTGAGGGAGTTCTTGGAATTACTTTAATGATTATATTAATTTATTTTTATAGGAATGATTTTATTGAAATTTAAATATTGATTTTATGATAAAATTTTTAATAATAATAATTTTTTGAATAGGTTAATTTTTATTTAGTAATAAATTTAATAAATAAATAATTTTTTTTTTTATTATTTATAATAATATTTTTAAATATTTATTCAACAAATTTATTAATTGGTAGGATAAATTTATTATATATGGATTTATATTCTTATTATTTCATTTTAATAAGTTCATGAATTGTTAGATGTTTAATAATAGTAAATTTAGGTAACTTTATAAATGTTTGATTTTTTTAATAATAAAAAATTAATTTTTATGTTTTTTAAAATTTAATATAATAATATTTTATTTAATATTTGAAATAAGATTATTACCAATATTTTTATAATTACGTTTGGTAGTTACACATTTGAACGATTTGAAGCTATAATATTTATATAATAATTTCTTCTATACTTTTTTTTAATAGTTAATAATTAAATTTTATATAAATTGTAAAAGAGAGAGATTATAATAATTTTTATAATATTTAAAATAATTGAATTAAATTAAAATACCAATTTTCTTATTTTATATTTGATTGCCAAAGGCTCATGTTGAAGCTCATGTTGAAAGCTTAAAGTTTATGATTCAATAATTTTTGCTGAAATTTTATTGAAATTAGAAAGATATGGTGTATTACGTTTTTCTTAAATTTTATCTATATATATATATTGATGCTGTAAAAATTAATTATATTTTAATTTCTTCAAGAATTATTAGTGGTTTATATTAATCAGAATAATTTGTTTAATTCAAATTGATTTAAAAATATTGGTAGCTTATTTATCAATTGTTCATATAGGAATTTTAATAGGAGATTTATTAACTTTAATAAAATTAGTATTTTTAGGTAGATTAATAATAATATTAGTTCATGGATTATATGTTCATCAGGATTATTTTATGTAGGTAATTTAAATTATAAATGTGTGGGTAGACGATTAATATTTATACATAAATATCATTAACAATTAATCCTTCATTTGAATTATTTTGATTTTTTTTACTTCATCTAATTTATTAGCTCCTATTAGTTTAAATTTACTTAGAGAAATAATTTTATTAATCAGATTAGTATGTTGAAATTTTAAACAGTTATGTAGTTATAATAATTTTGTTTTTCTTAGAGCGGTTATTTCTTTATATTTATTTAGATTAAGTCTCAACATGGTATTAAAAATAAATTATTAATAAATTAGAAGGTTATTAATTCAATAGATTAATTATTAATTTTACATTGAATGCCTTTAAAATTTGATGGTGTTATTAGGATTAGAATTATTCACTTAATTAAATTTAAATAGTTTAAAATTAAAATTCTAATTTGTGGAATTAGAGATATAAAATATTGTATTTCAATTAAAATTATTTAATTAAATGATTAATATGATTACTTAATTTATATTTAACAATTAAAAATTTATTATAGTTATAAATATTATTTAACTATATATTATTAGAATTTTTATATTTATATTATCAAAAATTCATTTATTTAATAAATTAAATTTAATGGTAGAATTTATTTTCATAATTTTTAATTCAATACATTTAGAATTATTAATTTATTTAGATTGAATTAGTTTATTATTTCTAAGTTTAGTTATTTTAATTTTTAGATTTGTTTTAATATATAGATTAATATATAAAGTGATATAAATATAAAACGATTTTCAATTTAAGTTTTAATATTTGTTTTAAGAATAATTTTTTTAATTATTTGTCCAAATTTTATAAGTTTATTATTAGGATGGTTTAGGTTTAACATCTTATTGTTTAATTATTTATTATCAAAATTAAAAATCTTTTAACTCTGGAATAGTTACAGTTTTAATAAATCACGTTAGTGATGTTGGTATCATAATAATTATTAGGTTATATGTTATATTAGGATCTTGAAATGGTTTATTCTATGATTTAAATTTTTTAATTTTATCATTATTATTATTATTATTAAGATCAATTACAGAAAGTGCCCAATTACCTTTTTCAATTTGGTTACTTTTGGCAATAGCCAATACCTTTATTTATTAATTAGTTATAATTTTTATTTAATTTATAATAACCTAATTAAATTATTATTATTTATTTCTAGAATAACGATATTGATATCAGGAATTATAGAAAATTTTGAACGTGATTTAAAAAAAATTGTTGCTTTATCTACTTTAAGTCAATTAGGTTTAATAATAAGAATTTTAAGATTAATTAAAATTGATTTAAGTTATTTTCATTTAATTATTCATGCCTTATTTAAATCTTTATTATTTTTATGTAGAGGAATTTTAATTCATCAAATAATAAATAATCAAGATATTCGTTTTATGGGTAATGTAATTAATAATTATCCTTTTGTTAGTTTAATTTTTTTTATATCAACATTATCTTTGTGTGGATTTTTTTTCAGTATATTATTCAAAGGATTTAATTATAGAAACATATTTAACACAAGTAAAATAAATTATTTTATTATAATTATATTATTTTTAGCTACTTTATTTACCGTATCTTATAGAGGTCGATTGTTATTAGTTGTTTACCCTAATAAAAGTAATAAATTTAATATTTTTATATTATTAAATGAAAATAATTTAATAAAAAGTTCAATAATTTTATTATATATAAGATCTTTATTAATTAGATATTTTTTATTAATTCTTGTTTCTTTGAAATTATTATTTTATGATTGATTCAAAAAATATTAGTTATTTACATTTGTTTAATAGGAGTTTTTATTTAAATATTTATGAGAAATTTAAGTTTTTGAAATTGATTTCAAAATATAAAAATTTATTTAATGAAAAGATGAGGTTTAAGATTTTTTAATGAATAAATTAATTTTTATTCTTTAAAGTACTCATTAATTATATATAAAAAAAGATATTTAATAAGGGTTTAATAGAATATAGGATTACATATGGATTAAAGAAATTTATATTATTAAGATTTTAAAATTTTTGGTTTAAAATTTTTTTATATTTAAATTTAAATATGACGTTTATTATATTAACATCATTATTAATTTTAATTTTTTATTTAAATAGCTCAAGAGAGAGTTTAATATTAAAGATATTAAGGTAATAATTATTTATTTTTAAAAAATTTATAAATTTAAAAATTAAATTGTTTTTTAGTGAAAATAAATTGTTTCTTTTAAACTATATAAACTAGTAAAAATAAAATGAATTTTATTTATTAATTTAGAAATTAGAAGCTTTTTTAATTATTTTCAATTGGAAAGTTAATTCAATTAAATTATTAACAATAATTTACCTCTATTTTGGTTTCAATTAAAATATGTATATATATATAAAATAAATGATAATATGAATTAAAATTTAATCATAAATTTAAGTCGAAATTAAATTAGAAATAATTCTTTCATATTAAAGATATATTTAAAAATTAAAAATAATTTTTTATTGAAATATAAATGAAATAAATTAACTAATATCATTAGATTAATATATAAAATTTATTTAATTCAATTAATTGATTGTTTATTCATTCATAACTTAATCCAATTATTAGGCATAAATAAATAATTAATATTGATAAAGTTTAAAAATAAAAAGTATTTCTTTTAAATAGTTTGAGTAAATGGAAGTAAAAGAATAATTTCAATATCGAAAATTAAAAATGTATGCAACTAAAAAAAAATTAAACAGAAAAAGGTAATCGAGAAGAAGTTAAAGGGTTAAAACCACGTTCATTGTTGATAGTTTTTCTAGGTCTTTATTAATTTTTATAGAAAAAAATATTAAATAATATTAAAATTAAAGTTAAAAATAATGAAATAATATATATGAAATAGTGATAATAATTTATATTTTTTAAAATAATTATTTTATTTTAAAAATAAAAATGATTTATGCATACATAAGATTTAATACTTATATTATTAAATTAATAATTTTCTTAATTAGAAGTTAAATGTAATTTTTATAGATATATAATAATTTAATAAATTAATAAATTTTAAAAAGATCATCAATAAATTAAGTAAACACAAATAATCAAACAATATCACAAAATGTTAATTCAGATTGCCGATTCATACCCAAAGTGATGATTACAAGAAAAATCTTTATTTATCATCGGAATAAGCACATAATTCAAATTATTATTCCAATTATAATAACTTGAATTCCATGAAATCCTGTGATTAAAAAAACAAATTAAGCAAAAAATGAATCAGCAATTGTAAAAGAAGTTTCCAAAATTCATGAGTTTGGTTTATAGAGTGAAAATATTCCAAGAACAATGATTTGTATTAGAGTGAAAATTGAAATAAAATTTTTATAATTTAATAATCTATGATGAGGTCATGAAATTTGAAATCATAAAAGAAATTAAGATAATTGCATTTAACAAAGGAAATCGTGTGACAAGATCTGAACTATTGTATAAATATATTTGACTCTGTATAAAAATATGACAAAAGTTTGATCAAGAAATAATTTAAAAAATTGTAAGGATAAAAAAAATTCAGAAATGAACAGGAAGCAGTATTTCGTGTCTCGTGTGAATGTATATAATATAGAAAAAACAACAAAATAAGAAAAAGAAAAAGAAAAAATAATTTAAGAAGTATAACGGAGAACAATCGCTTTTGAAAGTGTGCATATAGATATTTTTTAAAATAACAAAAGACGATTTTTGAAAGTAAAGCTACAGGAAATGTTCTTTCTTTTGTCGTGTTGAATAGTATATAATTATGAGTATGAAAAAGTATGTGTGCGTACTTATCGCGTACGTAACCGAAAAAAGAGCGGCCATACAACATCGATTGGTTTCTGCGATAAAGCGGAATAAAGATACCAAAGAAAAAAAGATTAAAGAAAAAAGACGCCGAAAAGAAACGACAATAGACGATAAATAA
>QUOH01000018.1:166811-225279 GCA_010416925.1 Polistes metricus | reverse complement strand
TGAATTATTAGAATATAAAATAATTGCATTCAAAAATGACTTGAATAGAACAAATGAAAATTAAATTTTAAAGTATATTTTTGATTGATAATTAAATTGGATGCACTAAATATTACTATAGACGAAAACGAGCTTACTATTCGTGATAATTTCGACATTTTTTAATTGATTTTGAATTGTTTTTAAACATTAAAATAGCACCCAAAAATATGTGGTTCATCATGAACAAAGAACGCAGAGCGCGCACATATGTTAAAAATAAAAATAAAGATTCTTACTTTTCCTGCAGTAGCTCGTGGATTTGGCCTCTGGCACACCTTCGATCAATAACCACAATAGAACAGTACTAGTCGCGGGTAAAAATAACTAATTTTACTAAAATATATTCCCTCAAATTCGATTATCTTCAAATTTATTCTTTCACGTTAACGATCACTTAAAAAAAAAAAAAAAAAAAAAATTCACTGACTTTACAACAAAGCAGATATATACTTAATAACGAAACACAGAAACGCAAGACCCAACAAGACAAACGAAAATGACTCGCTTAACTCCTGATCCTCTTTATAAGCATATTCCTGTCCCCACTTCTTTGACTAGTCAAAGAGAAAAGGTTGCTAGGAGAGACTAAATATGTCTCTTTTGTTGTATACGAGTCTTTTCATTTGTCAGGCGACGTCGCGTCGTGAGATAATCGCCTGACGTTTGGTCGTACCGAAACCTCCCGAATATTCTCGATCCGGAAGTTAGGAAGAAGAATCTCGAATTTAATGATTGGGAATAGTCGGGGGGAAACTTGGATTAAGAATGCGAGAAAATAACAAAGATGTGGAGGGGAAAAAATGATTATTATAAGCGACGAATTTGTATTGTTTTTACGATAAATGTGTGCGTGTGTTTGTGATTTATACAAAAGAAATAAATACGATAATATCCTCATTAACATTAATAAAAATTATGCCTAATATTAACGCAATCTTAATATTGTTTTTTCTTTAATTACATAGCAATTTTTTTTCTACGACTAGCAACTTACTTTCATGTGTACATTACCTAGGTAAAATGTTGAAAACTCTCTTGTTCCGCTCGTTAACGGAACATATTTAATTATTCTATAGGTTACCTAGTTAATATGTACATTAACGACTTTCGAGCTTTAACGGTAAAATATACATTGTTGAAAGGGATTCAGTCTTAACGGGTTGGATTTCTTAATATTTCTGTTTAAACGCTTTTAAACGAGTGATTTTAACGTGAAAGACAAAGAACATCTCGGATAGCTAAAAAATTAAAAACATTTTGAATTGCAAATATCACTCGATGAAAATTCGGTTCAGACGATTTGAGTTTTTGAAAGCGTTCAGTGCTTCTTCAATGACTGTTTCAAAACGCTTGCATGTAATGAGAAAAATTCACATCGAAAAAAAAATGGCAACCCATACCTACCAATGCAGGAACTAAATTCCCACATAATATATTTTAAAGAAAATTAAAAAGAAAAATATAAATATAAATGTTTATTTAAATATTTTTTAACTTCTATTAATGCGAGTCGAGTAAAAACTATTGTTATGAAAATGCATAATTAATATTATAAATATTTATACTGTAAAAAAAAAATTAATAATAGAGAGTCACTTCATTTAAACTAATATTTTTGACTGGTATATAAATTTAATTGATTGAAATTAAAATAAATAAGTAGTATTAAAATACAAAATTTTTAATATTTTTTAAGTATCTATTCAAAGTCAATTCAGATTTAACAAAATATTGCTAAAAATATACCTACCATTAAACATATTTATATTAAAAAAAAAATATACAAATAATAGAAACTAGATTTACTTGAACCAGTAAATTCGACTAACTTAGTTCGTATAGTTGTAGTGTTAATGCTGTAAGCACAATCTCAAAAGTTATGGATAGTAAATTACTAACTGTGTTGTGAGCACTTGTTACTCTACTCGCTATTTGATATACATATTTTAGATTACATTGTTAGGGGCTACGTCGTTTGTACTAGTAGCTGGCACTGTAACTACGTGAGATAAAACCAATTGTGAGTTATAATTACTATATTAAAATTAATAATTTATATAAATTAGAACAAGAGAAAGGAAAAAGTGTGCAGGAAAAATCGTAGCTCAAAAAATGATGAGAAAAGAGAATAATTAATCCCGAATTGATTGGACGTGTTAGGTTGTCAGATTGTTCACCACTAATATATTTAAATAAATTTTAAAACTATAATCAGCCCTTATATAATTTGCTTAATTCAACTGATTTATTTTAATTTCATACACGTTTGTAATATTACATAAATATCATCAAGCAGTTGCGTCTTAGCATTCGAAGTGTACGGACGATCAGAGTGTAGATCCGCGTGTTTATAACTTTATTGTTTACATTTTACGTATAACGAATAAATTCGTTACCTGGCTGTTTAATTTTCAAATTTTTAACAAATCGGTCACCGGCTAATGGCAGTGAGCCTTTCGCAAATCCTTGACCGGGATATGCAAACATCAACCACATTTCCATCATGGCAAGAGGTTACTACTCATAGGCGTGAGCATGCTTCTTGTAGCAATAAAAGAGCAAGAATAGATGATGATAACAACAATGTTCTTCGAAGTAATGGAGTACCCGAAACCGTTAACAGATTCTCGGTCTTAACTTCAAGTGTAGTCACAGATTGTGATATGCCGCAAAACGAACAAGTGCAGAAAATACCACTACCTCCTCCAATTTACATAGATGACGTCCGTGACATTCAATCTTTAACTAAATGCCTAAATAATGTAGTTAAAAAAGATAATTACACCTATAAAATTAGTAATAATCAGGTTCGTATATTACCAGCAGATGCGGACTCCTACAGAAAAATTACTAAAACCTTAAAATCAGTAAATGCTAGCTTTCACACATTTCAATTAAAACAAGAACGTTCGTTTAGAGTTGTGTTACGTAACGTACATCACTCTGCTGATTTGAACGACCTGAAAAACGAACTAATGGAGCTGGGTCACGAAGTTGTAAACATCAGTAATATTTATCACAGAGCTACACACAACCCACTATCCATGTTCTTTATTGACCTAAAACAAAAACCTAACAACAACATGGTCTACAATATAAACAAACTGAATAACACAATAGTAAAATTTGAATCACCACGTAAGAAAAAGGAAATTGCTCAATGCAAGAGATGTCAAAAGTATGGTCACACTCAAAAGTATTGCAATCGCAATTTTTAGTGTGTTAAATGTTCTGGTCAGCATGCTAAAGGCAGATTGTAAGAAACCCATAGATACTCCACCAACTTGTTTTCTCTGTGGTGCCAACCATACTGCGAACTACAAAGGGTGCCCTTCCTACCAAGAGATGTACAAAAAGACGTTTCCTACACCTAGAATAAGGAAAACTGTAAATATTCAATCTAATCTCGAAACCAACCCACCGGTAAACATTCAACGTTACGCCGACCAATCTATGTCTTACGCACAAGCCGTAAATAAAAATATACAAATATCAGATACTTCAAATCCGCAGCATTCAAATAACGTAAACAATAATAACAGCTCAAGTCTTACAGATTCTATAAGTAGACTAGAAAAACTCATCGAAAAACAAAGTGAACTAATAAATAAACAAATCGAACAATCAAACAATCTCATTTCATTATTAACGGTAATAGTAAGTAAGCTGTCGTGTACTAATAAATAATGAAGACATTACGCATTGCTCTTTGGAACGCTAATGGCCTAATGAAACGTAAATTGGAGCTGGAAGCATTTTTAAAATTATATGACATAGAAATTATATTAATATCGGAGACACACTTTACGGTTAAAAATTATTTTAAAATCTTCGGTTATAAGATGTACTCCACGAATCATCCAAGTGGAAGGGCACATGGTGGTACTGCGATTCTAGTTAAATCTAACATAAGACATTACGAGCTTGCGCCATATAAACAAGATCATCTTCAGGCAACAAGTGTCATGATATATGACTGGCATTGCCCAATAGCTTTCTCCGCAGTGTACAGTCCTCCTAGACATACTATCAAAAAAGAAGATTTTGATAATTTCTTCGAAAGTCTAGGCTCTAGATTCTTAGCCGGAGGTGACTTTAATGCCAAACATAACATCTGGGGTAGTAGAATCATACCACCAAGAGGTAAAGCACTCTCAAAAAGTATCGAAACTAATAGATTATGTTGCATTAGTTCAGGTGAGCCTACCTACTGGCCAACTGATGTAAATAAAATCCCTGACTTGCTTGATTTTTTTATCGCTAAAAATCTATCTCCTCGATATATACAGGTCTGCTCTTCATTTGACCTTTCTTCCGATCACACTCCAATCATAGCAACAATAAATACAACTATTATCGACAAAAAGCCACCAATCTCCTTATACAATAGACTAACAAATTGGGATTTCTTCCGCGAAACATTCAATAATACTGTTGATACCACTTTACCATTGAAAACAACTGATGATGTGGACCATGCAGTAAACCATTTAACGCACAACATAATAAATGCAGTTCGAGCCTCTACACCTTCTCTGGAGTATATTTCTGGTCATGACTATCCTGCATATATTTTAAATAAAATTGTAGAAAAACGTAAGTTGCGTAGAAATAGGCAGAATAGTAGATCTCCTGAGGACAAACGTAAACTTAATAAAGCTACCAAAGTGTTAAAAAAAATACTACAGAACTTTAAAAATGAAGGTCTTCAAAGTTACCTTCAGAACTTAACTCCTACTGCAGACTCTAACTATTCACTCTGGAAAGCAACAAGGCGTTTTACTCGTCCAATTCAAGACATTCCACCTATCCGTCAGTCCCAGGGTGAATGGGCAAGAAAACCAATAGATAAAGCCAATCTCTTCGCCTCCTACCTGGCAGATGTATTCAAACCGTCTTCACCTTCAGTACCTGCAGAAGATGAAGACGTCTGGACATTTATGCACTCACCTTTCCAATTATCTCCACAAATAGAACCGTTTACCTCAATGGAAGTCAAAGCAACAATTGCATCACACGTTAATCCGAAAAAAGCACCTGGCCTCGACTTAATCAACGGAAAGATGATCAAAGAATTACCAAAAAAAGGAATAGCGTATATTACCTCACTATTCAACGCCATTTTACGCCTAGGCTACTATCCTACTTCATGGAAAGTAGCAGTGATTACACTCATTCACAAGCCAGGTAAACCACCTCACGACGTTACGTCATACCGACCAATCAGTCTCTTATCCTCTTTATCTAAGCTATTTAAAAAAATGTTCACTAATCGCCTACTAAATGTCTTGGATGTCCCTACTCTTCCCGACCATCAGTTCGGGTTTCGGAAATACCATTCAACAATTGAACAGGTCCATAGAATAACTCGTCAACTATCGCAAGATCTTGAAAAGAAAAAATACTGCTCCGCAGTATTCCTGGACATAAGGCAAGCTTTCGACAAAGTCTTGCACACCGGACTACTTTATAAACTTAAGAAAATATTTCCATATCCTTTTTTCCTGATCCTTAAATCCTACCTTACAGATAGAAAATTCATGGTTAAATATCAAAACCAATTCACTTCAGCTTATCCAATCTTGTCCGGTGTTCCACAGGGCAGCGTACTTGGGCCCATACTGTACACAATTTACACGGCAGATCTACCTACCTCGGAAGGGATAACTACTGCTACATATGCAGACGATAAAGCTCTGCTAGCATCTGAGAGTGATCCACGAAACGCGACTGATATTCTTCAACGTCATCTGCACTTACTAGAAAAGTGGTGTCAGAAATGGCGAATCAATATCAACGAAAGTAAATCAGCTCATATAACCTTCACATTGCGCAGAGGCACGTGTCCCCCTGTGGTCATCACTGGGGTAAATATTCCTGTTAGAGACTCGATCAAATATTTAGGTATTATCCTAGACAAAAGGCTGACATGGAAGCAACATATACAAACCAAAGTAAAACACCTCAAAGAACGAGTAAGAAAAATTTATTGGCTGTTTGGTAGATCGTCTAAGTTAGATTTGGAAAAAAAGCTCGCTATCTATAAAGCTATTCTAAAACCCATATGGACTTACGGAATCCAACTATGGGGAACTGCGAGTAACTCCAATATAGAGATTTTACAGAGGTTCCAATCAAAAACTCTACGAAACATCTGCAATGCCCCATGGTACGTTACAAACGAAAGAATTCTTTAAGATTTAAGAATATCTTCAATAAAAGAAGAAATTGTTAGCTTCAGTGAACGCTACAACTCCCGTTTAGCCAAACATCCCAACCCTTTAGCAAAAAATTTACTGGAAACAAATGAACTAGTACGAAGACTAAATAGGTTCTACCCTTCTGACCTTAAAACAAGATTTGAATGATTTAAAACATCGTAATATTATTTGAGTCTAATGTATTATATCTACACTCACCATTGTAAATCTTATTTATTTACATCTCATGTTATTACATCACGCCAGCCTAAAGTACTTATAATTCTCGTCGAGAATTGATTGTATGTTCTGTAATGAATAAAAAAAAAAAAAAAAAAAAAAAAATCATCAAGCATCTCTCCGTTTAATTTATAATAAGCGTTCCGAACATATTCAATCAGTTCATTAATTGTATTAGGCGAAGTTGAATATTGCATAGGCTATATATAATTGAAGAATCCTAGATTTTGATCGTATAATTCGTATTATATGTTGAAACAGATATAACAGTAAAATTTACGCACTTAAAATCCTTTCTCTGCTTAGGGATATCAAAAAGTGAAAAATTAGAAATTTAGAGATTTAGATAACGCAGCGCTATAAGTGTTTCTTCAATAAGTCAAAGAAACACTTTTAATTTTTAGGCCAGTAAACGCCGGCCTAACTTCCAGATTTTTAGCTAAACGCGTGCATCTTTGTCCTAAGGGTAAGTTAACGACGCTGAATCGAATGGTGCCAATTTTATTTAAATATGATCCCGAGGTTTTGAGAAAAAGGGTAAAAAAGGGTAAAAAATTGCCTTATCTTAGAATGTAGGCATTTAAGCAAAAAAAGTTTTAAACAAAAGTTGTAGAGAATTAAAAAATACTGAAAAAATGTTCTATGAGTTATCTTCGTATTTTCAAAAATAAGCGAATAAAATTGGATTGAAGATGGGAAAAAAATTGTAAGAGTGGGAGAAAGCAAGCTTATCCCTCCGTCGCGTTTTACACGCGACGAGCTAGTATGCGTGCGAGTGTCCGTGTGCACTAATCACAAACGAAGGATCTTCGGCAATCTTCGGGACTCTCGGTCTTGAATGGAAGTGCGAGTGAGAGAACAAACCAATACTTCTCTCTTTTTATTTATCATGCGATAACGAGTATTATTGTCCTTAGCCATCGATTGTTGAGCATTCTGATATTTTTAGAATTTATATTTTAGATAGAGAAACTTATAAAAAAAATAATTCCCCACGAAGAATCGAACGTTAATAACCGGCGCGAGAAGCAAAGACGTTACACTTAGGCTAACGCACAACTCGATAATTCCTCAATTTTTTTCGTACAATTCTTAAGACCTCGAAGATGAATCGGAATGCATTACTGTTTTCTTATAACATAATAAAAATGAATTAAAATTATGTATAGACAAAAAATAAATTCCACGTTTTTAGAATATCCTTTCATATATATCTTGAATTAATTTTATGTGTGGATATAAAATTCTTCTTTTTCAAATATGTATTTATTTTGATACACTAATAAATTTTTACGAGACAAAAAGTCAGTAATTTAAAATTTTATAAAATACATAATTTAATAGGAAAAATATTTAAATTTTAAATTTCGTCTTAAAGAGAATACGTATTCAATTTGATATACAAATAAATTTTTGTGAGGCAAAGAATTTATATCAATTATTTATTCTAATTAATTTTATGGCGAGACACAAAATAATTCATTATTTTTACTCTCAACTAAATAATAATAGTTTCTGTTAAAATGAATTATTTTTTTTTACTCAAGGTTCATTATTTTTGACAATAAATAAAGAAACGGCGTGCCATAAGCATCAAGATTCGATTTAAAAGTGCCGCGCTTATACGCTGATATATATAGATAAATAGAACGCTCGACGCACGATGGCCAAAACGTAAAATTCTAGCTACCGAAAGAAAAAATAGAAAGAGAGAAATATCGGTTTTCTTTCTCACTCGCACTCGTATACAAAACGCTCGACGCTCGATGGCCAAGACGTAAAATTCTTGCTAACGAAAGAAAAAATATAAAAAGAGAAATATCAGAACGCTCAACAATCGATGGCCGAGGACAATAATACTCGTTATCGCATGATAAATAAAAAGAGAGAAATATTGGTTTGTTCTCTCACTCGCACTTTCATTCAAAACCGAGAGTCCCGAAGATTGCCGAAGATCCTTCGTTTGTGTATTAGTGCACACGGACGCTCGCACGCATACTAGCTCGCTCGCGTGTAAAACGCGACGGAGGGATAAGCTTGCTTTCTCCCACTCCTAAAATTTTTTTCCCATCTTCAATCCCATTTTATTCGCTTATTTTTAAAAATACGAAGATAACTCATAGAACATTTTTTATGTATATTTTAATTCTCTATAACTTTTGTTTGAAACTTTTTTCGATTAAATGCCTAGATTCTAAGATAAGGCTATATTTTACCCTTTTTTACCCTTTTTCCCCAAGATGCCGGTTGCTGATTTTATTATAATTAGCACCATTCGATTCAGCGTCGTCAACTTACCCTTAGGTCAAATTTTGAAGCGAACAGCTAAAAAGGTCAGTTTTTGGCTCGCGTTTACTGGCCTATTATCGCATGATAAATAAAAAGAGAGAAATATTGGTTTGTTCTCTCACTCGCACTTTCATTCAAGACCGAGAGTCCCGAAGATTGCCGAAGATCCTTCGTTTGTGTATTAGTGCACACGGACGCTCGCACGCACACTAGCCCGCTCGCGTGTAAAAGCCGACTGAGAGGCGGGACTTGCTTCCCTATTCTTACAATTATTTTTCCATCTTCAATCAAATTTTATTCGCTTATTTTTAAAAATACGAAAATAACTCATAAAACATTTTTTTAGTATTTTGCAATTCTCTACAACTTTTGTTTGAAACTTTTTTCGATTAAATGCCTAGATTCTAAGATAAAGCCATTTTTTACCAATTTTTATCCTTTTTTACCCTTTTTCTCAAAAACGACACCTCTTACCGCAAAAAAATTAGCACTATTCGATTCAGCGTCGTCTATTTACCCTTATATCAAGTTCTTACCTTCTTTCCTGAGACATGGAGGAAACGGCCCTCGTTGACTGGACTACAAGCGAAGAAATTTTTTCGAAACGCCCGGACGTCAAAGTGTTAATGACAATGCCAATGTAAATTAAAGAGCGCATCACGCTAAGACGTTATACATACCCTAGAATAGCCTTTATTTAAAAATACCCTTTGAAGAAAAATTTTTTTGTTCGGAAACATTCAATCAGCATGGGTTTTCCCCCGTGGTACTCCCGCGAAGGTCGGCGTCGCGTAGCGTGCGGTGATGAAGCAGCACTCAGTTCAGCGGAAGTACCACGGCGGGAAGAACTCGCCCGTAGCAAAAGGATTAAAATATACACAGGACAAGAAGTACTTCAAGGAAGTAATGAACCTGTATCGGAGAGTGTTGCCATTCAAGTAGTCAAACTCATCTTAGGGAAAGGATAAACCTTGTTCCTAGACAATTGGTATTCGTCTCCTAATTTATAAGAAATTTTGCAAGTGAAGAATACAAATGTTGGAACGGTCAGAAAAAATCTAAGAAATATGATAAAGGAGCTGGCATCGTACAAGTTAAAAAAAAATGATAAGTAAGAACACTGTCTTATGGAAGTATCCTATCCTTACGCTGGCATTACAAGAAGGATGTGTACGTAATAAATACGAACCATTTAAGAGCAGAAATGGTTGGTTGATACGGGGAAAATAAGAAAAACAAGGGAAGTGAAAAAGGAACTGTTTTAAAACCGACCTGTGTTGTGGAGTAAACCGTGGAATGGAAGGCGCGTCGGCAAGCAAAACCAACGTCTTGCATGTTTACCTCTCATGCGAAAGTTTGTAAAAGGATACAAGAAAATATTTTTTTATGTTTGATATTGCTATCTATAATGCTTATGTGTTATATTCTAAGTTGTCTACTTCACAAAAGCAATCGATTGTGAATTTTCGATTAAATCTGGTAGAAGATATGGTCTGTAATTAGTCACTTCCGAACTATTCGACACACGACAGACAGAAACAAAGTAAATAGGCAAAACATTGGGAAAAAATTGTCCCGAATATATACCTGCGACAAATAAAAAGAAACATTCTGCAAAAAGATGCCATGTGTGTATGAAACACAATATACAAGTGAAACGACTTGGAAGTGTAAGACATGCCTTCTTCCACTACATATATAAATGCTTTCAGAAGTACCACACGTTACAAAACTATTAAATTATTAATTTATGGTAAACCTAACAAATTATTATTTTATGGTAAAACTGTTAACCCTTTGCGGTCCTATGTCGAGTGTGGCTCGACATCGCTCTGTGTTCTGCCGCTTTGTGTTCTGTATCAAGTTTCACCTGACTATGTCTCAATCTTACATCTTATCATTAGAACGTTACGTTAGGAGGTCATAAATGTTTTCCAAAGTAAACGCTACCAAACAGACAAGCGACTAGTGAAATCTGTGCGGATCAGCTGGTACGCACTTGCGAATCTTGCACGGACCTGCTGGAACGAAATGGTGAAGAGCGCTCGGTCCGAAAAGAGTTAAATAATTATTTTTTGGTATTACTAAATTAATTATCAATTTTATTGAATGTTATAAAGCAGTGTAACTTTCAAAATAAAAAGCCTTGTTTCTGAGCTTGTACTTGAGTGTTCTCAATTGAGCCATACTAAATGGTATTCCACGGACGCGTTGACGCGCATTTTATTTGTATGTTACGGGGCTATTTAATTAATTATTTATTTCACTCGTTTAATCATTATACATTAACATTATATACCAACTTGATTAAATGTTATATAGAAACGCAAATTTAAAAAGGAAATGTTCTGTTCTTTAAGCATCGACATAATCGTTCAGTTTGGCCAGATTAAATAGTATTTTTCGGATTCATTTAATTTCGTTTTATTTATATGTTTGGGTGTTTATTTAAATTTCAAGACCTACATTTTTTCTTTAGAAAAAAGGTTCTCTTATTGTAACCGGAATATGATTAGGGTGGTTCCGTATAGGTATCGATGGGTCTTAGGGATATAAATGATCCGAGTGTTTATTTTAGGAACAGCAAGGCTTGCGTTAATAATCATATTTACAGAAAAACATAGATCGAAGAGAATCCGAAAGAATGTTTTAGGAGCTGGCTAAATCGGCACGTTGAAAATAGACGCTAGAGATTAATGGGAAGTTTTCTCGATTTCCAGAACATCTTTTTTGGAGAAAACTACATTTCCTTTACCATGAGAAACCTGTGCGGATCCCGGATATATACGAATGGACATTTTAAGTTCGACAAACAGACAAACTGCACAATCGGACGGACAGTACTACAAATTACATGTATTATTATTATTGGAAGGCACACTATAGGGATTTATATATACCAGTTTCATTTTGTTCGAAAATATTATTATAAGCGGGTCTATAAGCGGGTTTATAAGGTAATTAATATTTAGGATCGAAGTATTGTAAAAAATTATTCCTTGTTGTGTCTTCATAAACGAAAGTTGTTTTGTTCTAACAATCTATTGTTATTTAAATAATTAAGTGAAATATACTTTGTCAATATAATTGCTACATTTTTAAACTGTCACTATTGATTTTTTTACTTTTTTAACAATAGCTTCACGATACTGAAACTTTTACGAAAATAACTATCAAAATTTAGAAAAGTAATAATTATTTAATTACATACTATATTAGATACAATTATCTTATAGTATATCGAAAATTTTAATATGACATATTTGCCTACCAAATATTTTTTTATTGTTCGTTTAATGAAATTTTTAAAATAATCAAGTGTAGTAAAAATATGATTTTAAAACATTGATTTCAGGCAAATGCTTATTATACTCTGTCCTATTTACACACACCGTAAATGCCTGTAGAATTGTACACAAGTCCTACCTATAAACTCTTATACTAGTAAATATTTACAAGTAAGTCGAATTAATTAAATAAAATCTATTAAGTTAAAAAAATAAATAGATATCAGAAAAATTATGTTCGTTTTCATAAGCAAACAACGTATTCGTTTTTGCGACATGTTATAATTATTAAGTATCTAAAAATTATTTATTCTAAAAAATTTAATCAAGACACTTCTCTTTCGTTAAGTTTTATTTCATATTTCAATTATGTCGAAACGATGGGAAGAGGTAAACTTCAAACAGTTAAGGAAGTGAATATAAGACCGTTGCTATTCTTGAGAAATCGATACAATCAGTGGGACAATCTTCCGACCCAGTGGGGATAAATTTTAAAAGATAGAAATCAAAAATGAATGCTGTCTTAGTCAAGAATTACTCTTAAGAAGCAATCAACGTGTACGCAAGGGAATTGAATCTAGCAGTTATTTCTTTATACATAAGTAGTTAATTTGCAATTTCAATAACCTTACTCGAATTACATAATTTCTTTTAATTGTAACAGTTCTGTAACCGAATTTTTATTAAAACTGAAAATATATACAGTTCATTAACTTTAGCGACATTAAAAATTACGATTATGTTTGCATCAACATGTTAATTGTTACAGTGATTTTATTACATAACCTGCAATGGCGCTAACACGAATTTGTTATTATTATGCATTACGTATTATATTAAAACATTATTTGGAAGAGATAAGTTCTGTATAGCTATATGAAATGCATTTATCTTATGGGAGGATTATAGGTAACCCTCAAAGCGCTGAAATGGATTTATTTGTGTTGACTCGTATAATAAAATCCAGGGATAGTGCAATTGAAGATAGCCTTTTATCCCGTGTAAACTTACTTAAAAAACCAGCTCAATACAAAAAATGGCAGAACAAATCAAAACAGGATGATCTTATACATTCTTACTAAAAAAATTTTTTTAATCTATCTAGGACAAACACAAAAACCGTTACTAAAAAATTCGAGACTGTACTGGTTCACCTTTCTTTTATTTGAAACATTTCAATACGGCACATTGCAATATGCGTGCATAATATTTAAGTATATATGTTATAATTATTTATTTAAATAAAACTACATTTATATGTTTTATGTGAAAATAATTTCCTCTGTGAAATTAATTTTCCACTGCAGTAATGATAATAATATTGAAAAGTTTAAATATATGGAAATTTATTTAAATTATCTTCTTCTTCTTTTTTATTAAGACTTTGTCCTGTTATAGCTTTTATTGCTATTTCCAAGAGCGCTTTATTGTTTTTACCGAGGGTAGTATTTTAGCCTCACCCCCATTTAATATTTAAATATGTTCCTGATATATATATATATAAATTGAGAAAATTGTATATTTTTAAACAAAATATTAAGCGTATCATTTTCGTAATCATACCATCGTATAATAATTGTAAGATTAAGCTTATTGTATTACCCCGATTGCTCATAATTATAGTTTATCAATATACCAACTTTCATAAAAATATCCGATGCATCTTACTTACTTAAGTACTTAATTCCTGTTCATTTAAATTAATTAAAGTATTAGTTAAATAATGCCTGAATAGATATGTTTGCGACCACCTGCAACCTGCATAAACTTATTCCTCAGTTTTCAAAATCTACAAATAGTTCTCTAACTGTATTTTAATCAAAGAATTTTACTAAGCTTTTACATTACATTAATTATCATCAAGACTTTCTTCAAGAAATATATCATCTATATAATGTTAACATTGTATATATAAAATATGTATTATAAATTCTTTTATAGATATTTTTAATAACAGATAAAAACTGACTTTCTTTTAACAAAGTTAATGATGCTTAAAACAAGCATTTTGTTCTTCACACGGAGGTAAACGAGTCAATCCAGTAAAAAAACATCACTATTGCATAAATTTATAAATTCAAATAGAAATAAATGAAAAAAGTTTTCTTCTCCGATAATGAATGCTTTATTGTCAGTATATCTAACTAAACAGTTTAAAATTTTAACTTTTAAATTTTCTTCTTAAGATTTTAATTGCGTTTAGGAGATTTAGGATAACTGCGGGTTGTCAAGATTCTACTTCTTTAACTCCCAATACACTTATATAAACAGTTAACATCTCTGGAGATATAAACAATTCAAATGAACTAGCTCCGTTCATAAAAACACATTCAGGAAGATTTCTTGGATTTTATACCAATCGGATCTCGATTTACAATATAATTTAATAGAAATTTTTACTGTCTCATGTCATTCATATATGTAGAAGCTATTATTATTAAGCCAGCATAAAACGATTTCTATGAAATTGATTTAAGCTTCTTACACGATAAGCTAGATCCGTCTAAGCAAGGTTTTAGGTATTACATTTAAAATAAAACAAGATATTGTATATCCGTTCTTATTGTTAGATAAATCTAATCATAAATTAGCTAATAAAACAATTATTAATTAAAAAATCGTTTTATTTAAATAATAAACTAATTTCTAATCAAATAAGCTCGATATAAAATTTACGCTCCTAAAGGTCAATCTGTGGTAAAAACTTCATTAAAAATTGATAACTTTATATTACACAATAATTGTTTCTACATGAAATAGTTATTACTACTAGACCTACCATCACGTCATATGTATCAATTCTTACCATGAATGATCAAAAAGATCATCCCATAATAAATGTACTCCCTCTGTCCGAAAATATGATATACATTTACAAATTATTCTTGTTCGAATTTGTGCTATATATAAATTTAATCTTTGTTTTTACCTTCAGTCGCTGATGATATATACATTTACAGAATTCAAAATACAAACTAATTGTAATTAGAGTGGAACTTTTGTCTTAATGATACGAAGAATCTTATAGGAATGTCCTCTGTCATTTAAAACAATTAATTCATTAGATGTTTGTAATATTACAAAAACGTTATCAAATTTCTATTTTTTTAAATTCATTATATGCATTTAATCGTATCGAGCAAAGTTTTAGGTTTCAAAGACTGCATAGGATTGAAGAATCCTACATCTAGAAAGGTTGAAGCATTTATTATTAGCAGCTGTTAGAGTAGGTTAAACCGTCAAAGATATCCGCTGAAAATCTATTTTTTTATTTAAAATTACAGATATAAAAATGAGTAGATTTTTGCTTTTTTTTCATTTTTTCCTTTTTTTTCCTATTTTTCCTTCTTTTCTTCTTTTATCTTTTTCTTTCTTTTTTTATCTTTTTTTTATCTTTTTTATCTTTTTCTTATCTTTTTTATCTTTTTTTTTATCTTTTTTATCTTTTTTTTATCTTTTTTATCTTTTTTTATCTTTTTCTTAATCTTTTTTTAAATCTTATTTTATGTTTTTTTTTATCTTTATTTATCTATTTTTTCTTTTTTCGTTTTTCTTTTTTAAAATTTTTTTCTCGAATTTTTTGTTTTCCCTTTTAACCCTTTCGCTCCAACGGGCGTACATACGCCCTGGAAGAATGACTATTAATGTACGAAGAGCGTATATATACGCTCTGGATAATTGGGCGCGCGTGTACGAAGAGCGTACATATACGTTCATACCATATATATTTTTACTTCATACTTTACTTGAAATACTAATAAAACAAAAATAATAAAATAATAATAATAAATAATTTAGAGAACAAAAAACTACATCTAATTACTTTGTGATATTCCGTACTTTGGTGTCAGACTTCAGTGTCAACTACTCAGTAATGCACTCCATTCACAGCGATCACATTTTGACGAAAACGCTCTGGAGCGAAAGGATTAAATTATATTCATTGTTTACAATTTATTCGTAGACATTAGATATATTTCTTTTTTTTTTTGATTAATTTAAAATAACATGTGGATGGTTATGAACTATCTTTTAGGGTTATCGTTTTCTTTTACAATTTTTATGTATTTAAGTTCACCGGATGTTTCCTTTTTAGTCTTTTTCTAATGTGAGTAGATAACGTTTCTGCGGCTAGTTGGTGGCAGTGTACAGCGGGGTTCTTCTTTTTTTATATTTTGTTGTCAAATTTTCTATTTCTTCCATCATTGTCCATGTACAAGGTCCCTGCGTATATTTCATTCCGTATGAATTACATGATGCGTCGATTATCAATCTTAGTATTTTCGATTGCATTTATTTTAACTTTATTATATAATTCATTATTGCCGTTTTCTATAGTGATATCCTAAAGGTCCATTATTGGTTTTATAATGATTTTATAAACTGTTAATTCACTTTCTAGGCTGAACTTGGATTTTTGCCTAGTTTGTCGAATAATAACTATTTTATTTAGTTTAATATCCAAAGAGTCTTTTTTTATACAGTATGAAAGCGAAGTGGATGTATTTGATTGTGTTTATTTTTATTCTTTTTTCTTTTAACTATTTTTTTATTTTTCTTACATTTTCTTGTAAAAAGGTCATTGCTACTGCTGAGTTAGAATGATTGGCAGTATATAGCAGTTTTCATAGCAAACGTTAGTATTTGACTTTAATCAGTAGTTGGAATATCAGCTGTATAGAGTGTGTAAAAGTCAAATGTATCACTATGGGTCAAAGGACACTTTTCTTTGCGATACGCCAGCTTTGATTTCTCTAATTTCAAAGTACACATCATTGATTTTTATAACAAAAGTTCTGCCCTTTAGATATGGTGCAAGTAGATTGTTGTGCATTTGCATTGGTAAGAAGGTTTTTTTGTTGTATCTACGAGCCCTGCATGTTAAAATGCTTAGAATGCTTTTCCAATGTCCATCTAGCTGAAATTATTTGTAAACCCTATACATATAATAGTAATTTTGGCATTACGAACTTCTGCTTAGATGGATTTGTTACCAATCGATTGAAAGTAATCATGCTATTTCTGTGAGGTAATTTTTTGTCCTGAAGTTGCATAATGGCCGAAATTTGAAATTTATTGGTGTTACATTATACTGTAACTGTAGTTGCTTGAATGTGTTCGTGGCCAATTTGATTATGTAGATAGTCTTTAATGTCATTTTTTAATATAAATGCAGTACCTTCGTGTGCCTACTCCGATTCATGTTTTGTGTCGTATATATTGTAATATTAGATTTTTATATAGCTTCTATAAATGAAGTGTGTATGTGGGTTTCCAAATGAGGAGTATATCAATATTGTTATTGTAAAAGAATATTATTGTCTCTACGACCCTTTCTTTCACTCTTTTAGCGTTCCACAAAGCTATTTTCAGGATAGCTCTATTTTTATTTCGTAGTTAGCACGTTTGTGAGCATTTGTAGCTTAGTTATTGTTTGTTATTTTAGTATTGCGTTTTATTTTACTATAATTTTTGTTAGTATTCTGTATTTCTAATTGATTGTATGAAAAGTTTCTTGATTTCTGTAGCGTCATTTGTTTCCCTTTCGTTTATTAATTCTATTGGAAGTCGTCTTTGCATAACTTCTAAAGTCAGTAAAATTTATATTTTCCCCACATTATGTTTGAAACAGAGTACCTACGTATTATCTCTTAAGTTACCTCTTTTTTGTAGTATACTTTGCTGCGGATATACTCTGCTTGGAAGAGTTGAGGAGAGTTATTTTGTAACTACTTTCTTATCTCACAGCCTTTGTAACTAATCGGCAGTTGTTCCTTTGCAATTGTAGCATTTTATTGACTATCTTTCTTAAAATGGGGCAGTTAGTTGACAGGTGATTTTGTGCACATCTTACGCACGTAGGTGTTCTTATTGCAATCATTTTTTGTATGTCGTATTGCTGAAATCTTATGCACTGCTGCATATCTTTTTTATGTTGTGGTGATTCTACGCTTATTATAGTGTTTAGCATTTTGTTTATACTAAAAGTATCCTTGTTATTGCTTCCAGACAAGAGTTTCCCTATAAACAATGGCAATACTTGTTTCATATTAAATTTCGTCATGCAATTTACTGCTCTTATCTCATGTTCTAGCTTAAAATTCTTCTTGATGGTTGTATTGGCTTATTTTTGGACGTAAGTTTCTGATGACTGTTTTGTAGCTTTCTTCCGTCTTCAGTTAGTATGTGTAATGACTGCGTTTTTTGACTTTTGAACTTTTTTACTTTTACGAAATATTTCAGGAGTGTTTAGTTTGTATTTTAACTTGATGCAGTTTTATTTGTTTTTAAATATAGTTTTTTGTCTCTGTGCTGTATAATTAAGCAACTCAAAAAAAGGTTTTACTATTTGAGCTACAACGTAAATTGATTGTGATTTAATAAAATAAGCTGTTGTTGTTAAGTTCTTTAATTATGTTTATCTTTACCTCTTCTTCCAATGAGATAAAC
The DNA here is from genome assembly GCA_010416925.1 of Polistes metricus. Taxonomy (NCBI): domain Eukaryota; kingdom Metazoa; phylum Arthropoda; class Insecta; order Hymenoptera; family Vespidae; genus Polistes; species Polistes metricus. Next base: position 206,771 of record QUOH01000018.1, on the reverse strand, counting down.
GAATTTGACAGTGATATTTCTTGTAGCCAGGGTTCCGTCTCGAAATCGCTTGAATGCGAGATTACTTTACGATTTTTACTTGCTTTAACTCCTTTCCAGTTATTATTTCGATTGTCAGTATTTGTTTTGCTACTATTTTCTTCGTAACTTTGTAATCCACAAAATCAAACTTGTGTTCGAATTTTGGCAATCTACAGATTCGTGTATGTTTAACTTATAATAATATTTTTTTAAGATATATTTATCGCCGTTGGCTATAATTTTAATCGATATTCGGTAGATTTCATGGCATTATTAGAAGATCGAACCATCACAACACTCGCTAGCTGTAGTTTACCTGTTTACTATAAACGCTTTAAAAAGTTTAAACAATGCTCGAAAAAAAGTCGAAACAGGTCTTCCTGCTGTAACGGCCTTGCTGATCGATCAGAGATATTTATGTAAATTTCTGATCGCAGATAGCTCGAAAACAGACTAATCGATAATCGACGATTCAAAGGGACATTTGTAATTTTAGCCAAATTTTCTAAATAATCGTGTTAAATAAATTGCTTTAAAATCAGCTTTAATCTTTTTAATAGCCAGTGTGTTTTAACTTCTGGCCTTTCTTCAATTATAACAACTTTTGCAATAAACTTGTAAATTTCATATTAGTTCAGTGCCTCGATTTAATATTCCTTTTTTACAATCTAATACTACTTTTAACCCTTAGCGCTCCGCACGTTTTTGTACCACTGCCTACCAGCAACTCGAACACATTTTCGCAGCGGAACGAGTATGAGGAAGGAGTTTTATTTTAAGTGAGAAGAATTACATGTGCTTGTGAATATTTTTGATTTTATTTCTTTTATACACATATGCACCTTCTTTTTGTAAATGAAAAATAGATTAAAAATTTTTTTTTTCTTTTTTTTTTCTTTTTTTTTCCTAGTCATGCTAAAAACATTGGGCGCCGCAGCGAAGCCTACGGAGTTACGAAACAAATGACGGACGGCTCCGTAGCGGAGCCAACGGAGTGCTAAGGGTTAACAAGATCCCTAACATTTTTTAAAAATAGCGGATATTACATTATTTAAAATAAATACAATATTTTTCTTATAAAAGACAAATGTTTGCATATTATCATCCGTTGCTTTATAATAATTACTAAATACAAAGTAAAGCTACTTGATTACTTCATTATTTACTTATCTTGTAATCCTAAATGTTTTTAAGAATATATACCATTTTTTTCGGACAGAAAGAATTTTTTTGAGAGTTAAACGTAGATAATAGTTAACTTTTTATTAAATTGGAAATTTATGTCAATAGACATTAAACCTTGCAAAACTTTATATATAACTATCTCTACTAGGATTGTATTAAGATGATTGATTTTTAGAAAAAAGTTATATTATCGACAATTATCGTAGATAATAGATTGGAAGATAATGTAATACGCATTAGATTATTAATATTATTTAATACATTATATAAATAAAACGTAGGTAATAAAATGTAATACAATACTGTAGTAATAAATTAACGCGTTCACAATTAGCTGAAATAACAGTTGCAAATATAAGAAGTAAAAAATTGATGACAAAGATCTATTGTTTTCTGCTATTTTAATTAAATTATTCTCCTCGTCATCATCGTTGTCAGAAAATTCTAGCTCATTGGATGTGTCAAATGTCATTATTTTATCAATATTATATTCAGTTTCCAAAATTTATTGTTTTTCGAAATCCGAACACTGCCCCTATATGCTACTAATTTCTTTCATTGATGTCACATTTTTAGTATGTTACGACATTTTACGAATAAATGAGCAGTTTATTTTAATAATGACCTAAGACTTTTTTTTGCCGCTAAATGTTTTTAATGACATTTGACTTCCAGTTGTAAATATTATTACGATAAACAAAAAAAATATATTAAAATGAATTTAGGCTTCTTTCGAAATAAACGGCTCAAATATTCACTAGAAAATAATATACTAAATAAGAAATTAAAAATTTACATCGAAATATGGTTTGCTTATTTTTTTTTTCTTCAAATTAGTACTGACAACTTAATATTCGATAAGGAAAACTCTTTTGGACTTTTGTACTATGATTATTCTCTTTCCTACAATTATAAATTTGTACTGTAACACCCACCTTCACTTTACAGTCAGCTTACACATTTGTAATGAAAGACACTTTCAGACAATGTAATAAAAAGACTCATACCGCTTTTAGTTTGTTCTTCAGAGAGCACATTTAGATAATCTTATTTTTTGTATTGAGAGTATAAATTCAAAAGGATAAATGTCTTCATATATTTTTTAATTGGTCTGATTGACCGATCGTAGTAAATGGGACAGGTAAATAATTTTCTTTAAAAATTCTATGAAATTCTAAGAAAATACATTAATGTAACCAAGTTGTTGCGAAGCTGACAACACAGTGACAGTGACAGTGAGTTCTCGACATTAGATTGGTGAATGATTAATCACTATATGACACGATGCCTAGTTTCTTTCCTCTCTACAATTGCATCATGTTACTTTTAAATTTTTGTAATTACCTACCTAAAGACTCTAATTGATTGAATAAATTAGAGATAATATTTTTGTTGATCTTTTATATGTGTACATATTTCAAAGCTACCGATTATTCAATCGTACAGATGATTATAGTGCTGTTAAATATGATAATTAGGTAATTAGGCAATTAAAATAGAAACCAGAGGATAAAAGTGAGTAAAAATAGATTGTATAGTGTAGAGGTTAAGCAAACTACTCTAACATCGAACTGGTCGAACTTCTTTATACGTTTACTTATGCAAAATAGAACATTGATTTTCCAATTTCAAACACGGACACTTTGCTTAACCTACACTATTTGATTTGCAAACATGTTTTTCTTAAATATGCTTTTATTCTACCTTTTTAATAATACGATTACTATCAGAATAAAAATGAAACAGTAATAAAGTTTCGTTAGATTCCGGTAGAAAAATGAAAATAAAGACAAAAAAATTGGGTTTCCTTTTAAACAAATAAGCTTTTTACATTGTATCCTAACATTTTAAAATTTAGTGTTACAAAGGGATTTTAAAAAGAAAAATTAGTAAAATTTAAAAACATACTAATGACATTGAAATCCTGTAAAAAAAAATTTATTTGAAGGGGTTATACGCAGTTAGAATTTTAAAAAAAATCAATTTTTTTTTTTTTTTTTCATTTTCGGAATGTACATATATTTAAGTATATTCTCTGAAAATTTCAAATCGAACCGGCAAATATTCTTCACTTCATGTAAGCTGCAAACAACAATTTTTAACTATGTGTAAACGTATCTTTGAAACTTTAAACGCGTTTTTCTCAAAACGGTATTTTCAAAGTCGGTGATCTCGATTTTTCAAAAACGGCTTAACCGATCGGTTTCGAATTTTTACACAATCTTCTTAGATATATTCCTCAGGTATTAACTATCAGGAATAATTTTTAAAAAATTTATTACTATTTTTTTGTAACAATTTAGAGCGAAAATTAAAGTCAAAAACAACAACTTTTTTTCAAATAGACTCCATTTTGTCAAAAATCAAAATTTTTATTATTCCTTGGTTTTAATACCTGCATTAATCTATCCTTTAAAAGAATCCACCATATATTTTAATTTCAATAATCCAAACCGCCAAAATAAAGATAACCGCCAAACGTCTTTTTTTAGAGGACGTTCAGGAAATCATCTACAGGAGCGGTGCAGATTAATATTTTTACATAATCGACGCGCTATTGTATTCTCAAAAGTTGGCTCTATTTGAATTACCATCACTTTTGTTTGAGAAATAAAAACTGTTTCTAGAAAAAATTCATGAAAATACGTCTTTTTCGAGCCTCGCAACTGCGTATAACCCCTTAAGAAACAATGTCTTCTATCAGATACAGCCCTTAAAATAATGTAACATTGTCCTAAGCATTTTTTTCGTAAGATAAAAAATAATGAAGTTATATTACCAGCTCGTAATTGTTACAGACTAAGCCTGTATTTACTAATAGATTACGTTAATGTTAGAGTTAGATTATATGTAATTGTGAAATGTGAAACTCTTCTTGGCTAAAAGTCATACTTTTCCGGCATATTGCTTTGAGACTGATGGGTCAATCAACTACCCCTAAATGAACTTTTTGAATGCACTTATCACAGCAGGATTTGTAGGGCAATTGTTACCACTCTCCAATAAGGTAAAAGACCTAACCATGAAACATATGTCTCCTCTGATGAGACATTCCAATAGATAGAAAATATTTTAACTACGCATTTATTTAATTTAAATATAAGAATCACTTTTATAAATTGGAACATCCGAACAAGTAAATACAACAATTTTACTGCTTTAATCATCACTGTGACTTTTAAGAAAAAATAAATAATTATTCGTTCGCTTGAAATGCATAGAAATCCCCTTTCACTACATTGAATACATAAATTGTTTGCAAATTTTGCAATTTTGTTTACAGTTATTAAAACAGCAAATTTTTGATAACTTTTTATATTGCTATGATAGTTTATTAGTTGATAAATAAAATTATATTATCTATTTATGAAATTAATAATTAAATTGTTGAATTTGGAATTTTCCTTCTTATTTAAAATCCACAATCACTTGGTTGCTAACCCAATATTAATAGCGTCTAAATATTACGTACAGTAAATTTTGAATTGACCGTGCTTATGAGACAAAAAAGATCTATTCCGTAATTAACGGTTTACTTTTATTATTATTGTACAGCTTTGAGACACGCGAATTATTAATTAGTTTAAACAATAAAATATAATAAAAACTACTTTTGAAAGAGTATGTAATCGTTTAAAAACAACTTTTTATATTCTTTTTTGAACTTCAAAAGTTAATATTTGCAATTTATTTAATTTTAATGTAGGTATTGTAATAATCTAACTTAAAATATTGCCATAGCCATTGTCACCTCTAGTCATTTAGGGAATATCGAAAAGTGTAAATATTCGCCCTACCCCTCTTTAAACCGTTGCTAAGCACGCCCTGCAAAGCCCGCTAACAAAACCGCATTTGCTATTCTCTTCCGCTGGAGAGTAAACGCCCCCACGAGGACAGATATTATACAAGAAAACAATATACAAGGTGATTTATTAACTCTTGCAACCAAGATAGTTCTGAAAGTATGATAGTAGCAGAAAAGTTTATAGAACAAAAGTTGCATGAAAAATTCGGAAGTATAATATGACGTTAGTTTATTTTTTGCTAGGTTTAGTCGCTTCAGAAATTTAAGAGTCATTTTACAACTACCTACCGGGAAAATAAGAAAAAAAATTGTTTTAAATTTATTATTTATAATTTATGTAAAAATAAATTGGAAAAAAAAACTAATCTATATAATTAAAATATAAATCGGACAAATGTATTTATATAAACCGACCAAAACTTTACGGACAACCCAATAAAATATACAAATTTGCAATACATTAATAAAAGACTATCACATAATGAAACGTGAACAGTAAAGTGCAATTTTACCGCTTGCGGCACCAGGTAACGTAATACGAGACAAAGCGGAGAACTTTGAAAACTAAAATACAAAGAGATAGAAGAGAAGAAAGAGTAGTAGGTTTATATTTGCTTTAACACGTTCACGCCGGGGTGACCCACCGGTGGGTCGCACGTGTCTGTTCTGTGGGGCGGCGCGACCAACCGGTGGGTCGCACTTGTCCATTCCCGTGGGGCGGGGTGACCCACTTGTGCGTCGCACTTAACTATTCCGTAGGGCGGCGTTGCTAGCAACGATACTGCCCCGTCTCACGAAGCGTAACGCGGTAAGACGCTCCCGCCTCAGGCGGCAGAACGCAGATTTTCGCCCCGGCGTGAGCGTGTTAATGGAACATTCTAAAACTACAAAAACTACAAAATCATAGCTTTTTTATCAAAAGCTCAATAGATCTTCGCTTATTTTACATTATTTAATTATATAAATATATTGCAAAATTGGAGGTATGGAAACAATTTTTCGCCAATTTTTTAATGGAAGAAAAGTCTTTATATACAAAAATACCTATCGAGTTAAAAAAAAAAAAGTAAAAAAAAACATTTCAAAATAACCTTCGAACCATGAATATTTTGTTTTAACATTGACGGACCTGTTAATTTTGCCATTACCTATGCTTTCATACATTTTGAGTTACAATAATAGTTTTATACACAATTAATAACAATTTAATGCAAAATATAATATCTTTTCTTTTATGTCATCGAAGCAACATCTCGCACGTGACTAAACGTTTTTTTTATCCTGCTCAGCATAAAAATCAGAAAGATATCTTAAAGTTAACATTATAGCGATATCTTTTAGAACTCGGTCAAAAGATAACATTTAGATAACTTTTTTCTGAAGTCAGATTATTTAGATCCAAACGCTATCAATAAGATACCTTACTGTGAAAGATGCTCTGTGGTATTGATGTAGCTAAGCAACGCTTTTTATTTGACCAAACTTCTGAGATATTCAAGAAAGAACGCCAGTTGCACGCGTGAGCTTCGGCTGAGTATACTCCCACCCCGTATGCTAAGTGTTTATAAGTTTAATATTATTCTTTAAAGTTTAAACCTACTTATTTTCATTTAATAGTAAAAATATTTCGAACATTTAAATATATTCATTAAGTAAGTACAAAAATTGTTTTATATAATTGTAAAATGAAATCTACAAATATTTGGTAAGAATACCTTTCAATCAGTATTTAATATTTCATTTTATATATTTTGTGTAAAAAAGTAGCTCTCTAACTTTTTTATATTTTATTTAATCCTTTTAAACTTTATAGCTAGCTTATGTATTTATAAAGTATATTATAAAACTTTTATTTTATTTTTATAGAAATTATAATACAACGATAGAATGAGACAATAAAGCTTCTATTGAAGCGGTTATAAAATCATGGTTCCAACATGCTGGTGATCGCATCAAGTCAAAGTCAAGAAATTAAAACTTATTTATGCCTTTCATAAATTAACAAAATATTTTTATTTTTATTATTATTGCACCTAATTATAGTAATTATTATTTTAATATCAGTTATTCTATTAATGTATCAACGATAAGAAAAATAAAATTATTAAAATAGGAAATATTTTACTTAATTCAATAAAAAAGAATGTCTTGAATAACCTCCTAATTCCATCTTATTATTGTTAACTTTTGGATATCAGTATTTAGAATTCTTACCGACGTCAAAAACGGCGCATAAGAGATTTTTACATTAACTTAATTATCTTTCAGGTCAGTTTTTTCGGATGTCAAATAAAATAAATGTTATCTTTTAGAGCTCTAAAATAACTTTCTACTCAGAGGGTTATAATGTATACTTTTTAAAATCTAATTATCAGAGGTTTTTAACTTTATGGATAGCTACTTAGTTCCAGGATAAATACACCCGATGTTGTTTTACATAAACTTTTTTTACACGACTTTAATTTAACACGCATATTTACTGTTTACTTTGAAAATGGTGTAAGAAGTCCATTTTAAAAAAAAGTAAGATCACGTAATTCATATTTAATTTAGCGTAAGCTTTTTGTTTATAACTAGATGGTATTTAATTTCTTTAAAAATGCTAATGCTTTGTTCAATTTAAAATTCTTCTTCTTCTTCATTCTTTAATTTAGGCAAGTTGCCTGTTTCGTAACGACGTTTTTCTGCCTATTGCACTGTTAAATTGTCGCACCATCGTTTTCGTGGGCGCCCCGCACTTCTGCGGCCAATCGGTGATTTATCCCGTGCAATTCTGCTGATTCTTGTTGTCCATTCTGCTAATAGACAGAGTGTCGTTTCTATGAGCCGCAAATTTTTTTTTACGTTGGGTAGGGAGCTAACCTGATCCAACAACCTTCCTCCTTTTTCCGGGCTTAGGACCGGCAACATGATCGCTGACCTTGATCCGTCCAGCGATCATGCAGGCGGAGTTCAATTTAAAATTGGCCTGTAAAAAAAAATTACGTAGAAAGAAATTTATATATGTAAATTACATATTGAGATAAATTAGTAAAAACACTGCCCAGACTTGGCATAATTAACCTATATTGTAATTGACAAATATGTAAACCTTTAATTTTCTTAAGAAACAGAAAATGGAATTTCAAAATAATCGATCCATATATAAATTATCCGAAGGAATGTTAATGATAATAACAAAAAATTTCTATGCTCTTCATAATCAAATATTAATACTAACACTATAAAAATATATGTAAAATAAAAAAATCTCCGTAATTAAGTTAATCGTAATTAAATGTAAAAACTTTCTATTTAGTTAAATTAAAAAATTATTCGCAGAAAATTTATTTAAGCAAAAGTTGTCTCGTTATATTTGCAAACTAGAAAATAATTAAGACGTAGTTTTATCGGATTAGGATAGAAAACGGAGTATCGATTCGTGTCTGTTAATACTAGGATACGCTTAGAGAATTAAAATTTTTAACGGTTAATCATGTTATCAACTTAAGTGCAAGTTTAATCGCGTAAAGAAAAAATTAGCTCGGCAAGTGTACCTGAAATAACTTTTTATTTTTTTTTTTTTTTTTTTTTTTTTTTTAAAGTTTGCATGAGGCTGTTATCTGAGAAGTTAAACTTCTCGTACAAATTAAACTTCCATTTTTGATAAAACAAGAATTAAATCATCAGTTTTTTACTTTCTTTTATTGAGATTTATTATAACATATCTTATATATATAAATATATAAGATATAATATATATATATATATATATATATTGCAATATATAGAAAATATGCTGTTTCAATTGTTTTGTTACGTTGCATAAGCTTTTTATTTTTATAAGTGGTATAAGTTTAATTGAAGAGTATAATAGTTTCAGTTAGGCATGCACAACTTCTTTTCATATTGTTAATAACAAAGTAGACACACTAAATCATTACGAATTCATCAAAAAAACGTTTCACTTTAAAATCTAAATGCAACAAATTTTTATTTTTTAATTTTTTTTCCCACCGAAGTAACATAAGTTATAGAACCTTATTTTTCATACCTCGTTTTTTATTATCGAATAATAAAATTAAATATGCTTGTATTTTATAAATATTATTCAAATTCATAAAAACATTTAGCAATATTTTTAATTTAATTCAAACTAAAACTCTGAAGTATCTCAAAATCGGAATAATGGTTTAATACCATTGAAAAAAAAAAAAACAATTAATACCCAAAACTTTTTATGTTTATTTATCTTACATTTTTAAAGATATTTTTTATTTGCAGATGTGTACCGATTGAGAATCCTCTTTGTTAAACAGGTTATGATAGTCCTGACGATATTATATACTATATATAGAGAGGAGAGGAAAAGTTGCTACATAGACGACAAAAATGAAAATGAGAAAGCTTTTGCTGGTTCTCGATCAAAGTGATGAAGACCCGAGCTCGTATTCGATCAAGTTTGAGAATATTTAATCGAAAAAGGTGAACCGAATTTCAAGTTGAAAAAGTTATATAGAGAGATAAAAAGAAAGCATTTTAATCGAATTTAGAATTAATTTCAAGATCGTTCATTGGAAAGAATTCCATTCATGTTTACTTAATATTTTAACTTTCCTAAATAAAAAAAGGAATCTTTTTTTATACGTAAATAATTTTAAAATCATAAAATTAAAAGAATTTTTCTAAAATTTGAATAACCCCGTATAATACGACATTTCTATAGAACCGATTCGTTTTAGTAGAGTTCGAAAATCGGGGAGAACTCTCATCAAACAGTGCACCCTAGAACATGGTTTCACTCTAACATGGTTTGAGAATAGACGAATTCCCAAACAATAATACTTATTTTTATGTATATGTATTGCATTTACCTAACCAACTAGCTATACAAATGTACACTACTCGCATTAGAAAAAGATTTAAAATGAAATATCCGACTGACTTGTGTACATAAATACTGGAAAACAGAAAACGAATAAAATAAAAAAAAAATATATATTGTATTTCCATATGTTTTATATGTATATAATATTACGTAGACTGAAAAAGACCGTTCCTCGGAAATTCATTTGTTTGTTTAGGTACGCGATACCGCTTGAAAAAGCGGTCGTCTGATATTTTGTCGCACCGAATTTCTCGAATATTCCCTATCGAAAGTAAAGAAATAATCTTGATGTTTAAAGATGATTTGTCGGTACAATCGGAAACAAAAGTTAATGACATTTTCATCAAATCCATATCTCTTAATATCTGTACCGTGAATTTAAGGATGATAACGTACAGTCACAAACAAAAGTTATTTTACAATTTTCACTTAAATTGAGACTTTTATGTTAATATTATTAAAATGATCACTAAATTTCATTCTTTTAGAAACTTTATATCAAAATTTGAATTATAAAAAAAAATAGTTGGTTTAAATCATCTATTTCAACAGATATTAAGAGATATGGATTTGATGAAAATGTCATTAACTTTTGTTTCCGATTGTACCGACAAATCATCCTTAATATTCGAAAATGGTCAAAAAGTTTCGAGAAAGTTAGAAGAAAAATATAAAAGAGAAGAAATCCGTAATCGTTCAGTTCAATTTGAATCAACGCTAGCTAATAGTGTCTAACATTATACTCCGTGTAATCTAAATAAAACCACCTTTCATTTATTATTCACTACTACTTTTACTATATGTATAGATTTATAAATAATATCTATATTATGCATATGAATTTATTACAAAATAATATTTATATTTTCTTATTTTTATTAGAATATGGTTATCTGTTTGCATTTTTATTGTTTTATTAATTTACCACTTAAAAATGCATTTTTACGCAAACATTTTATTTATACTAATCTTATTTATAATTTATTATAACTGTTTTTTATACTTAATCTTGTTTTGTTACAACTTCCAACAAATAATTACGGAATTCTCTTATAATTAATGTAATTTAAAGATAGAAGTACAGTTGTTGAGTTTGTTGAAATAAATAAAACACATATATTTATTATAAGAGATATCTTAAATTTAGGGAAATCAGTTTTTTTTATAAAGTTGTATTTATGCAAATATACCCAATAGAGAAATTAACGGGGATAAGACAAGAGATAACCATGATCTTGATTAAAAAGACGTCTGATAAACGCAAACTTGTTAATCAAGTTCTATTATATATGTATGTATAAGCATAAACATTTTTCTCCTTAGATTTGTGCTATAGTAGTGAAAAATACTTAATCGTTCATCAACTTACTAATTAGCTTACAAAAATTGCTTTAATAAAGATGTTTCTTTTAATTATAAGAATAAAATAAAATTGTTATTCAATTTTAGAAAACCAACTGCCTTTTTGTATTACTTATTCGTATTATTATATAACATAGTACTTTTTAGTAATCATATAAAGGTTTTATCCGAGGTTTTCTTGTAATATATGTTAAAATTTCTTCATGTTATCATTGCGTGTTTTTATCTTACATAGCTAACTAATTATATTAATGCTCGTACTTGACATACATCCATTTATTTTTTATGCGATGAAAAGGACTTTGTTTCGGAATTATCAAGAAAATTTCAAGAGAATGGTTACGTAAAATACGCCTGGATCTCGTGCTTTTGCAGTTATCCTTACACACCCAAAGAAATATCACGAAATTGCAATTCTATTCTCAAAAGTATTTATAATGTCTTCGTTAGAGATATTCCATTCCTTATTGAGAATATTTTCCGATAATGTTTGAAATACTCAAAATCAAATAAATATTATAAAGAAAGAAAAACCAAATGACTAAATCCTTTTTGCTAATAAAAACAATTTTTGATAAAGTTATTAAATAACGAAAACAATTGAATCAACAGGGACACTAGCGAAAATGAAGTTTATTTCTATTTAAAATTTGAAATCCGAGTTTTACCAATAATTAAAATTATTTAGAAAATATCCTACACATTTACTCAAACAATTGGAAATATTTTATTACTACTTGTAAGTGATATGAAATTTATACCGCGTATTACAACAACACGTTCTATTCGAACGGAAAACGAAATTTACTTTATAAAAATGATATATTATCGTGAAATGGCAAAAAAGCTATTTATTAGAAATACAGAAAAATAACGTAGGAGAAAAAGTTACGTGGATGGTCAGTTAATGCAATACGAGCTTGAAAATCAAAAGTTACGTACTACCAAGGTTTTTTATACGTAGCTTTTGTTGAGGATGCCATATACAGCCAACTTGCTTTTAATTTTTGTGAAAGTCATTGTTAGTTGTGAAATTAAACATATATGACAATGAACATTTCCTGCGTTAAAAAATGGAGAAAATCGTTAATACAAGATAGATTCGAGTATATAGCGGCACAGTTTTATTTGATCATTTTTTATTTTTATATACGAACTCTGCTCGGAAAGAAAATAAGAATTATATAATATCACACTTCTTCGTATTAATAGGGATAAATAACCGATCAAGGTCACGAAAGTTGGAATCTCGTTGTCAGATATGTAAAAAAAAAAACATTTAGTTGTTACTGTTACATTACGCTGAACCGTGAAGTCCACCGCATAAGAAAACTATTTGTATGGTAATTCTATGGAGATAAAAAATTCTAAAGGTGTTGGATTATCTAAAATAAATATATAATATTTTTTCGATTTCAGGTTAGAGGCGATTACTAAATGTCTTGGATGTCCCTACTCTTCCCGACCATCAGTTCGGGTTTCGGAAATACCATTCAACAATTGAACAGGTCCATAGAATAACTCGTCAACTATCGCAAGATCTTGAAAAGAAAAAATACTGCTCCGCAGTATTCCTGGACATAAGGCAAGCTTTCGACAAAGTCTGGCACACCGGACTACTTTATAAACTTAAGAAAATATTTCCATATCCTTTTTTCCTGATCCTTAAATCCTACCTTACAGATAGAAAATTCATGGTTAAATATCAAAACCAATTCACTTCAGCTTATCCAATCTTGTCCGGTGTTCCACAGGGCAGCGTACTTGGGCCCATACTGTACACAATTTACACGGCAGATCTACCTACCTCGGAATGGATAACTACTGCTACATTTGCAGACGATACAGCTCTGCTAGCATCTGAGAGTGATCCACGAAACGCGACTGATATTCTTCAACGTCATCTGCACTTACTAGAAAAGTGGTGTCAGAAATGGCGAATCAATATCAACGAAAGTAAATCAGCTCATATAACCTTCACATTGCGCAGAGGCACGTGTCCCCCTGTGGTCATCACTGGGGTAAATATTCCTGTTAGAGACTCGATCAAATATTTAGGTATTATCCTAGACAAAAGGCTGACATGGAAGCAACATATACAAACCAAAGTAAAACACCTCAAAGAACGAGTAAGAAAAATTTATTGGCTGTTTGGTAGATCGTCTAAGTTAGATTTGGAAAAAAAGCTCGCTATCTATAAAGCTATTCTAAAACCCATATGGACTTACGGAATCCAACTATGGGGAACTGCGAGTAACTCCAATATAGAGATTTTACAGAGGTTCCAATCAAAAACTCTACGAAACATCTGCAATGCCCCATGGTACGTTACAAACAAAAGAATTCATCAAGATTTAAGAATATCTACAATAAAAGAAGAAATTGTTAGCTTCAGTGAACGCTACAACTCCCGTTTAGTCAAACATCCCAACCCTTTAGCAAAGAATTTACTGGAAACAAATGAACTAGTACAAAGACTAAAAAGGTTCTACCCTTCTGACCTTAAAACAAGATTTGAATGATTTAAAACATAGTAATATTATTTGAGTCTAATGTATTATATCTACACTCACCATTGTAAATCTTATTTATTTACACCTCATGTTATTACATCACGCCAGCCTAAAGTACTTATAATTCTCGTCGAGAATTGATTGTATGTTCTGTAATGAATAAAAAAAAAAAAAAGAAAAAGGTTAGAGGCGATAGAAATAATTCTAAGATATTCGGTCTCCTCAAAAGGAAGGGTCTGGTGCTTGTCCCCCTTTTTGTTTACACTTGCAAGTTTGGACGGGAAAATTCCGGGAACCGTGGAAGATACTCTCTCGCTAAGACGTTACAGGCGGTAAAAGAAAGACCTATCGATGACCAATAGGGAATCTGTGATTTAATAAGAAACGCCCTGTAGGATAAAGAGAGTCCTTTCCCTCCCACTATATACGGGATATAAAAAGACGGACAACAGACCAGAGAGAAAGATTATAATGTCATATTATATTAAAAAGATTCGGATTCCCATTTTAAAAGTAAAAGATAAAAGACTTTTCTTGCTTTAAGTATAACGCAAGGAGTTTGTATTTATTGTTCTGTTTTCTTGTGTTTTGTTAAAATATATGATCCATATTTTGTACTACTTCGTCTCAACTGTTATTCATCCCGACCTTTAATCGAACAGTTACCTTCACCGAATTAATATGAATGTTTTTCAAAAAGATAATTTTTTCCTGTGCCTTGTAAGATTTCGTTTTTATGAATCCTTAACTATGATAAAGCATCAAACCATTCCTCTCATATGTAAGAGAATTACTGGCCAAAAATCCATCGCAGTTATATCGCATTTACACTGCAATCCAGATTTGGCACTTTATGACCGTTTTTCGTTTTACCTGGAATTCTCACCTATTCGCATTTGCAAGCGACGTATTGATTATGATTTTAATTCTATCGATAAACGAATTTTTCGTAAGATCAAATTTTTGGCAAGATTAAATTTTTAAACGTTTTTAGTTAAACTTTTGAACTTTAAAGAATGTAAATAAAGAGATTAATAAAATGATTAATCTTAAGCTTTGAATTAAAATTCTGCCATAATTATTATTTTTTTTTATTGACTTTACGACAATTATAATTACAATTAAAAATATATTGTTTCATTATTGTAGAATTTTATTTCGCTTTATTTTATTATTTATTCTATTCATGGATGCTGACATATATGTGTACGTTTATATTACTTCTTAAATTACCGTTCAAGTGACATATTTTTTTTTTTAATTTTTTTTAATAAATTGAATTTCTGCCAACTGAAAATATATAATGCGTAATTATATATCTATATATAACTCCAAAAAATTGAATTATAAATGAATATAGAAGCAAAAAATTTGTCGATGTTCATTCAGAACAGTGGTGGTCAACTATCAACTGAGCCTTATTTATGGAAATAGTTGTGTAGCTATAAAGAAAAAGAACTAATAAACAATATAATTGTTTCCAATAATTTGAAAAATGATGCGATTAGAAAATTAATTTTTGTGACGACAATATAAAGCGTATTATACTTATATGACATAACATATTTCATATAAATAAATTGTATAATCGTAAAAAAAATAGTTTCTTAGGAAATATTTTTTCTTCTTTTTTCTTTGATAGAAACATGACACTAAATTTTCTAATACGCGAAAATCTAAAATTTTCTGTATTTACACGCAAAAATATAATTACATTTCGGAATATAATTGACTTTTACCTTTATATGTATAACAAAAAAAAGAATTAAAAAATCCAGTTTCAAATTAACTTTAAATTCGTGGGAGTTTAATGATAAAAATGTAACGAATATCTAATATGCAAAAGGAAAAAAGAGAAAATGAAAAGAGAAAGAAAAAAATTATGTATAAGCGAGAAAGATAAAAAAAAGAAAAAGCAGAAACGATATTAATGCAGATATAAAGAAAAAAAAAGGACGAAAAATAAGAAAGAAAATTGAAAGAGAGTAAAGTAAGCTCCTGTTTTCCGTAATAATTCCTGTACACGTGGGAAGCTAGAATTTCTTTTAACAGTAGTCTCAGAAAATACAGAGGATGCTTTTTCTTCTATAGTTCTTTTTTCACCACTCTTTCGTTTACCCGTCGTCTCGCTTTTTCTTATTTGAAGAAAAGGACTTGCAACCGTTGCAATAGACCTTGTTGTGTACTGAAGTGAAATTTAAAGGAAAAGAACAAAGCGAATCTCAAACAGAATTTAGGATCGTGATTTTCACTAAACTTTAACTCGTTTCACTTACTTTCTTTTTCCCTATTATTATTTTCTACTAATTCTCGGTCTTTAATTAAAAACAGTTAAGCACGTAATAACTTAATCGATAGAATCTCACCTTTCCAGGAATACAAATCCGTCCAGGATAATCAATTAACTTCTAAAACCCGTCTATTTTTTTTCGTAATTATAAAGAAACATACGCAACCTGAATTCAACAAATGTAAGCCTTTAAATAGAGATTGCACATTAATTAAATATTTTCAAGAATATTAAATTCACGTCTATATCTTCAGTTAAAATTGATTATTGCCACAGAAAAATCTTATCGATTACCTATTAAAGATTATAGAACAAAACTGGTATGAATTTAAAAATGATAAGAAATTTAAATAATTTAGAAAAATTAATACTTGTTATGAAAAAGATTATAAAAAAATCATAGTTACAATATATGTTTTTTCACAAAATGATTTTTCTCGAAATTAATATCCACAAAGAAGGTTACTAAATTAATAAACATTAAACTCAACCAGAAAAACTTTCATTAACATTGCGATACTGTTGTATTAGTTTATTTGAAGTACAATGAACCGTCAAATTCTAAGTTTTCAATAAATATTCTATATAGTTATTTTCAAAGAGATTTTCTTTATTGGATCTTAACGAAAAAGAAAAGCAAAAAGAAAAGAAAAGAGCTTTGCCTATTAATGCAACCTTATATAAAAATTTTCCTAACGAAAGAAAAAGGTATACAAAAAGAAAAAAAAATAACCTTTAAAAAACTTGCTATGTACGCCACTGCTTTTCTACGAGTAGTTGTCCCCCACTTAATTTGATTTTGGCTAACTTCCGTTAGCAATATGAACTTTCATTTTCCTTCCCCCGCCCCCTTCTTCATCTAACTCAACAAAAACTTAGGAATTACAAGAAACAAAAGAAACAATCGAGTTTATCGAGAATAAGGAAGTAACCTTCTACTTGAAAATAAATATTAGATTTTAATATATATTTTACATATATTTTAGTTTCTCTATTATACTATTAAACAGACGTCCTATTTATTAATTAGGACAATGAACTAAATAATAAAAATTTTAATGAATTTATATTATAAAATCAAGTTTTTCGACCTAGTATGACTCATACATTTATCGTGTTTTTTCGATTTTACAAAATACCAAAAAAAGACAAAGAAAATGTAAATAAAGAGATATATAAAATAAACAAATTTTACATTTATTTACATATGTATATTTTCGAAATTTCATGAAAATAGAGGGACAGGATTGATAACTCATGAGATCTAACGATGAAATTAGTAAAACTTGAAAATTTATTATGTCCCGATAACTTAAGGTAGTAGGCCGGTGTAATGGGTTTAAAAAATTGATTTTAATTTTTACATTTGTCACAAGAAAAACATCCTAAAATATTATCTCAAAGTTTCAGACAAAAAATTAAAATATTTTTTAAAGTTATAGCCAAAAGAAAAGAACGCGCCGTAGTGTGTATGAAGGGTTTTGAAAAACTTTGAACGCGTTCTTCTCGAAACCACGTTTTCGGAATTTCGGGAAATCACTGATTTTTAAAACTGTTCAACTGATTTGGCTAAAAGTTGAACCCGTTATTTTCGACACAGATAGCTAAATGCATAACCTTTAAAACATTAAATTTTTTAATAATAAATCAATTTTTTTAAACAATTTATCAAAAGAAAAATTCGATCTTAAAAACCTTTTTTTTACAAGTCCGCTATTTTTTTTTTAATCTGCATATTATAAGTTAATTCATTAGACCGAAGCCTTAAAACAATAATTTGTTTTATTATTTTAATTCACATGACTACGGAAGGCTATGTGCTTCCCCGAAAAAACTTACCTTTTTTTCGAGGACTAAACTTAGACAAAATTATTAGCAAATTAATATAAAATTAATTAAAAAAAGTTTTTTTGTACACTTCATGATACCAATAAAAACGAGAATTTCAAAACAATGGGATTTTATTTTCATATTTACAAAATTCATGGAAAGTTCAGTTTTAATCAAATTTAAATTTACTGTTGAATTTCAAAACAATTCTTAATTTTTGATTATTTATATTTAAGAATTTTTTTAATTATTTGAATTATTTATTTTTAAGTTTAAAATATATCATAATTTATATTATTTTAAAATTTTTATTATTATTATTATTATTATTATTATTATTATTATTATTATTATTATTATTAAAAGAATGAATTAATTTAATTTTTAATTTAACTTAATTTTTGATTAAAGTTAAATATTAATTTTTTGTTTATTTTAATTAATAATTTGATTTTTATTAATTTTATTTTGATTTTAAAAATAGAATTTTTAAATTTATTTTGGCTTTAGAATTATTTAATTTAACCATAAAAATTAAATTTTTAAATTTATTTTGGCTTTAGAATAATTTAATTTAATCATAAAAATTGAATTTTGAAATTTTAGCGGTTTTTAAAAGTTGAGATATTAAATTTTAAAAATTTATTTAAATTTTTGATAATTTTACGGCAAATTAGATTAATTTACTGAACTTATATATATATATAATTATATAATACTTAAAAATAATCTAATAATCCAAAACTATACATTAACCAATCCGATTAATATATATTAATTATATATTTAATATAGTAAGTTATATAAATTTCCCCCCAAAAAATTATATTATATTAAGAACACACACATATTTAATATAGAATTAAATTACTATTTTAAATTATATAAATCTGTTACCAATATTATAATATAATTATAAATTAATAGTTACTGATATGTTCAATAAATATTTATATAATTATGTAAACTCCTTAATACATAAGAACATAAGACTAACTAACTACTACTTCCTACTACTCATCACATAAGAACATAAGATTAACTAACTGCTACTTCCTACTACTCAGCACATAAGAACATAAGATTAACTCACTGCTACTTCCTACTACACCCGTATTGTCCGACTGCCCTTTTATACTTTTCCATCGAACAACGAAGCATCGGCCTCCCTCCACGGGTGACGCATACAGCCTCTGTTCCTCACACTTAATCTTAAGAATATCGATATACTAAATAAACATCCGCACGCACTCACACTAGTGCAGGCGCCAACGTGCACGAACCTGCATAAGACGTTTACAATCGGCCAGTCCTGACGGTGACCGCCCTCGGTCACTAGACCATCACACATACATAAAGACGCAACGTAAAATGAACATGAACATAAGGTTAATACATACATAAAAAGTACATGAATACAAACATAAGAATACGATCATAAATAAAAGTAATAATCTGAAAGAAAAAATATAAGATAATCCATACATAAGAAATACAATCACACAAAATAAACACAAGCGCAAGGCTAGTATAAAACGTCCTAAAAATGCTGATATAAAAGGGTCTAAAGATTAAATAAACGCATACATAAGAAATAAAATCACTCGGATACAATATTTCTTTTTCCTTTTTTCCTCTCTCTTTTTTTTTTTTTTTTCTTTTCGATCTAATCAATAACTAAAATAATATTTATTCTTTGGCCTGTTCCGTTCCTCGCCAGGGACGCATGTTACAATATT
Source organism: Polistes metricus (assembly GCA_010416925.1). Taxonomy (NCBI): domain Eukaryota; kingdom Metazoa; phylum Arthropoda; class Insecta; order Hymenoptera; family Vespidae; genus Polistes; species Polistes metricus. Next base: position 187,159 of record QUOH01000018.1, on the reverse strand, counting down.
CCTATGTTCCCTGATACGGTCTTTGAGATATTTGGAAGCCTCTTATATCGGCAACTACATATCTATCGTTTCGTAATTTTTTTATAACTTCGTACGGACCCCTAAATTTTGGTATTAGTTTTTTTCCAATCCCTACAGTGCTATCAAAATTCCTTACCACCACATAATCACCGACATTAAATTCTGACCGTGTTATATGATGGCGTTTATCATAATACCTCTTGTTATAATTTTGCTTCTCAGCCATTCTATCTTCGGCCTTATTCCTAATTGCTTTTAAATCGCGTTCGCTTATTGTGACTTTATTTAACGCGCGGTAATCGACGCACATCTTATTCTTACCGTTTTTCTTTTTGACTAACACAATAGGGGACGCGTAATCCGATTCGCTCGGTCGAATTATTCCTCTTTCTAGTAAATCTCCTATTATTTCTCGAACTTGGTTTTTCTCGGCAAACGATAAGCGACGGAGAGATAAATGAAATGGCTTATGCTCTTGTAATGTTAATTTCGGCTCCATGCTTATTCTAGGCTTTTCCGGACGAGGTGCATCTAAGTAATTTACCTTTAAGATTTCCTTTAATTCATTTTGTTTTTCCACCGCGATTTTGGGATTAATGTCTAATTCGGTAATTTGATTATCGGTGGAACCATCTATTTCTATATTCATAATCTGATCTATCACTGCCTCTTCTTCGGAGCGCTTATCTTTTCTGCTAAAAACTAATCCACATCTTTTTAATGCGTCGCGACCTAAAATAACGGAGTTCATCATTGTAGTATCCGGTACTACCAACAGACGAGTGTCAACCCTTTCGCCGTCATCTAATTTTAAACTAACTTGTATCGAGCCGTGTACTCGCAGACGACTATGATTAATACCATAATATTCACTTCCGAGTTCCGGCGCAGGGTCGATCGGTCCCATCACTAACCCTTTCTTTATGAAACTCACGGGGCTGCCGGAATCCAATAAGGTGTCTAAAACTAAGATGTAGTGTATATTGCCTGAATCGACATCATAAGTTATCTTCCTGATGTAGTCGTCATCGGTGGTCACGTTCCTGGTGACGCTGTGGACTTCGCCACCCTTCTCCGGGCATTCTGGTCTAAGATGTCCATGTTTACCGCACTTGTAGCAGCTGCCTCTTTCCCTCTTCGGACGGGGGCAGTTCCCCGCAAAATGTCCTGTCTCTCCACAGTTGAAGCATCTGGCATAATTTTCCTCCGACGGCCTCTTATGGTCGATCGGTTTTCTTCTTCCTTCTCCCGTCGGCCGCCTTCCTTCGTATTTTGTAGGACTTCGAGGGCCCGTCGCTCGCATCCTTAACCCGGCGTATAGCGTAATACTTTCGAAAGCCGTCAGCAACGACTCCTGGTCTCGGAAACCAATCATCCGGGCCTGGTTTCTTAATGCAATGTCTGGAATGCCGTCTATCGCATACTCCAAAATTTCTTGTTCTGGGAGGGGAATTCGGTAACCCAGAATCATTTTGTCATGTAGGTAATCTCTAAACGACTCGTTGCCGTTCCACCTACGTTCCTCAAACTGTCTTCTCAACGTGATAACACTTTGTCGCGAGCTAAACATCTTCCCTATTGCTGCTAATAATTCCTCCATTCCATAAGTCACGAATTCGGGTTTTGAGTGAAACCATCGCAATGCTTTTCCCCTCAATTTTAGACTAATTATCATAACAATTTCGGTATCCCGAAGCTGGTGCATTTGTTGTATATAGCGCACTCGTCTTTCCCAGACGGTAAAGGTACCAACGCTTCCATCAAAAACGTCGATCATATCAGAGATTACACTTAAGCTGACCTCGCGGTGTCGATCATTCACTCCTGGTCGTTGTTCCGTTGTTCCCCTGAGTTGCCCGACCTCACGCATAAGGTCTTCTACCTGCCGACGGAGACTTTCTACTTCGCCGTCTTCGGTGGCCGGTGTTTCTAAGGCGGTCGCTCCGTCGTCGTAAGTTGTATCTAAGATAGCTTCATCCCTCCAATGAGGTTCAGCTAAATCTAATCTTGCCATAAGCTCGGCTTTCGTGCCGTACGTAGCCAAGCCTTGAGCGCGTAACTTTTCTCTTAGATCGGTTACTGTAAGTTTGCGGGTTGTTGCCATGTTTCTTAATTTCCGTAGACAGTTTCAATGCAAACGTTTTCTAAATTTTTAGATTTCGAATGTTAAATCACTCAAACACGTAAGTTCACTAATAACTTCACTAATAACGTAATAGATTCAATCCCACTTTTCATAACACACGCGCGAATCGCGAATTTCTAATTTAGCGAGTTCGAATCCCACTTCTGAAATTTGTAAACTCCCAGAACACATAAGAACATAAGACTAACTAACTGCTACTTCCTACTACTCATCACATAAGAACATAAGATTAACTAACTGCTACTTCCTACTACTCAGCACATAAGAACATAAGATTAACTCACTGCTACTTCCTACTACACCCGTATTGTCCGACTGCCCTTTTATACTTTTCCATCGAACAACGAAGCATCGGCCTCCCTCCACGGGTGACGCATACAGCCTCTGTTCCTCACACTTAATCTTAAGAATATCAATATACTAAATAAACATCCGCACGCACTCACACTAGTGCAGGCGCCAACGTGCACGAACCTGCATAAGACGTTTACAATTACCTATTATTGTATGTATATATATATATTCTATGTATTTAAACATATAATATATTTATTTAGGTTAAAAAATTATAAATGATAACCTAATAATATATTATTTAAATTAAAATTTAAATTTATGTATACATGTACTTATATATTTATGTGGGATTGGGAAAAATTCTTAAGTAAAAGAGCGAATAAATATAAAGGCAAGAAACGTTACGATATGAATGTTCGAGAACGATCATTATTAAATATATATGTTAATATTTCGAGAATAAGTAAAATTGTTATCTGGTAGGTAGAGCTATAAGAAATGTTGTCCTTTGTTGTTACGGTATGAAGAAATGAAAGAGTATGAGTACATGTGTGTGTGTAGCGTGGATATGAGAGGATACGAGAAGCGGCGATATAAAAAAAAGGAATAAAGAGGGGAGAGCGCGATAAGAGATATAAGAGATGAGATATAAGAGAGTCGAAGAGAATTTAGAGAGATCGAGAGTGAAAAAGTAGGTTTACGAAAAATATCCTACATTTATATATGTATGTATGTATGTATGTATGTACGTAATATGTATAAATTATTATATGAATTTTTTAAAGAAATTATTTTCACTAAATAAGAAAGGTATATCTAATTTCTTTATAAAAATTATTTTCACTTAATTATTATAAAATAAATTTAATTTTAGTTATATTTATCTTTTTAAAAAAAAATTATATAAATTTAATTTAAATATTTAAAATTTTTTAATATTTAAAATTAATAAAGAAATTACAGTTTTTTTAGTTTATATTTTAATAATTGAAAAATTTAATGCTAGCAATAACGATTAAACTAATAATTAAAATTAATTATTAAAAATGTTCATATTATAAATTATTTTAATTTGTTAAATTAAATATTTAATTAAATGGTGAAATATTAATATTATTTATTTTAATAATTTTAATATTTTTTGTTAAGTTAATTTATACAATAAACTAGAATTAGATACTCTATTATAGTAATTAATTAAAATAAAATACTTAAATATTTAAATATTTAAATATAAAATATTAAATGTTAAATCATTCCATTTATAAGATTTGGCGGTATTTTATAAAATTAAAGGAATCTGTAAGTTAATTGATGATCCACGATAAGAAAAACTATTTACATGATAAAAAAATTATTTATTTATGTATTGCTGTTTTAAAAATTTTATTAAGTATAATTTTTTTTTAAATTTTAGTAAAATTCAAGTCAAAATATAGTTTATATCAGAAATTCATGGATTACATTTTTTTATTAATACTGGATAATTTAATTTAAATTTGTTGGAAAAATAAGGCGAGTTGCCTATCTTGGTATCTCAGGCGTCTCCGATACAGTGGTACCAAACCACTGAGTTTTTAGTAAGTTGGCAGATGGTGTAATAGAGGGGAGTTAGCGCGACGCGGTATATTAGGTAGCCACGTGTTGAGTTGCAATATTACATATATTTCTCAGTTATGTTAAATAAATATCTTTTTCAACGATACTGCGTATTTCAATTTAATTGGATAACCCGACAGGTTATGGGCCCAGTATCATTTTGGTAAAGGAAAAAGAATTTGATTAGCATAACGCGGCTAAAATAAAATTTGAGGTTAGTTTACCACGTGCAGTAGAAATAACAAGTAATAAGTAAAAATAAGTGCGTGGAAAGACGAGTGCCGAGAAAAGTGAAAATGGCTACATTAAATCCTAATCAAGTACAAAAGCTTGGTGAGAAAAATTACGAATCATGGAAAATTCAATTGAAAAGCTTATTAATATATAATGAACTCTGGCATTACGTGAGTGGAAATGAACTGAAAACCAAGGAGAATGCAACTGAATGGACAAAAAAGGATGAAAAAGCGCTAGCCGTAATATTGCTAAGTGTTGAAGAAACCCAACTTAATCATATAAAGAAAGCTGCGACATCTAATGAGGCATGGGAAAATTTAAAGAAAGTTCATGAATCCAGAGGTCCCGTGCGAAGAGCTGCTTTGTATAAACAATTATACAGAATGAAAAAAGGCACTGATCAAACTATGTCGCAGTATGTAAATGAATTTCAGTGTAAGGTTGAGCAATTAGAAGAAGTGGGAATTTCTATTCCAGATGAACTTGTGTCGATAATGTTATTAAGTTCAATGCCAGCTGAATACGAAAACTTCACTATCGCTATAGAGTCACGAGATGAATTACCCGATCTAGAGAGTTTGAAAGTTAAGCTCATTGAAGAAGAAGCACGGAGAGGGGAAGTTTACACAGTATCTGGAGAAACAAGCTATGATAATGCTTTAGTGACTAAGAATAAACAAAATAATTACACAAAACACAAACAAGGTGAGAGCGTGAAGAATAAGGAAAGAAGGTTTAGATTCAGTGGTAATTGCTACATATGCAAGAAATATGGGCATCGGGCCAGTGATTGTCGATATAAAAATGCAAACACAAGTCAAAAACAAAATGATGCCTTGGCGGCAACTGTGCTTAAGAATGATTCTAGAAAACCAAACGTTTGGTATCTAGATAGTGGTGCAACTACACATGTAAGCAACGAGAAAGATAAATTTGTGAACCTGGATGACCACCGCACAAAGATTTATACAGCCACCGAAGAAAGCGTGAACTCGACTGGAAGAGGAACGATTGAAATTAAAGTAAATATAGGGAAAGAAGAAAATCCAGTAAAATTAAAGGACGTTATGTTAGCCACGAGTTTCAAAAGCAATCTACTATCAGTATCTCAAATTACCAAGAATGGGTATACGGTGACGTTCTACAATGACGGTGCAAAAATAAGACGTAAAGATGGATCTGTAGCAATGACTGCGAAGGAAGAAAATGGCTTGTACGTAGTCAAAGAAGCTGATAAACACAGCGCTATGATACAAAAAGAAAATTGCAGCGGATTAATTAAATGGCACCAGAGACTCGGGCATCTAAACTTCAATGATATACGTAAGATGAAAAATAAACAATTAGTGGTAGGTATGAATGATAACTTGGATAGTTCAAATCCAGTGTGCGAGGTTTGCCAAAAGGGCAAAATTCATCAACTGCCTTTCAAGACATCAACCCGAAGAGAGAAAAATGTACTAGGGTTGGTGCATAGTGATATTTGTGGCCCATTCAGCACAACATCTTTAGGGGGAGCGAAGTACTTTGTAACGTTTATTGATGATAAGACTCGTTACATCCAAATTAAGACATTAAACAAGCGCTCAGATGTGTTGGATGCATTCAAGGCATACAAAGCCTACGTGGAAAATCAAACAGGTCATAGAATAAAGAAATTGAGAACTGACAATGGAAAGGAATATTGCTCGAAAGAATTCAATGATTATTTAAGAGCACAAGGTATAGGAAGAGAGCTCACTGTGCAATACACACCTCAGCAAAATGGAGTGTCAGAAAGAGCAAATCGTACGCTCGTTGAAATGGCACGGTGTATGCTCATGCAAGCACAGTTACCTACTTCCTTGTAGGCTGAAGCGATTTCGACAGGAGCATATATCAGGAACAGATGTCCTACAAGGGCAAATGAAGAAGTCACACCACACGAAGATTGGTCAGGTGAGAAACCATATGTGGGATTTATGAGAAAATTTGGAAGTAGAGTAATAGCTCTAGAAAAAGGAAAACGTCGAAATAAGTTCGAGGCCAAAGGCAAAGAATACGTATTGGTAGGATATTCGGATGAGGCGAAAGCATATCGCCTATGGGAACGAGGAACTAGAACAGTCATCAAGTGTAGAGACGTTCGATTCATCGAAGACCAAAATGTGAGCATATGTGGAGACGAACCACAACTATTCGAAGTACCTTTGGAGCCAATAGCTGTTGAAGAAAAAGAAATCGTGGTGAAGACGTCATCAGGTGACGAAGAGGAAGCTAAAAATATTCAAGGAACCAGCATAGATCAAATTGAAACTCCTCATCTTTATCGAGCGCCGGGACGTCCAAGAATTGAGAGGATTGGAAAACGTGGAAGGCCACGCAAGCTTTATCAGACGAGACCTATTCCAGAAGAACCACAAACCGTTAGAGAAGCCTTGAACAGCTCAGAAGATGAACAATGACTAGTGGCAATGAGATCGGAATACGACGCTTTAATAGAAAATAACACGTGGACACTAGTGAATAGACCGAAAAACAAAAAGGTATTGAAATGTAAATGGGTATTTAAAATAAAGAAAAATGAAGACGGGTCTATTGATAGATTTAAAGCAAGGTTAGTTGCGAGGGGCGATCAACAATGCGAAGGAATAGATTTTGACGAAGTATTCGCACCTGTAGCTAGACTTGAAACCATACGTAGCCTGTTAGGGATCAGTGTAATAAAAAATATGTACATACATCAATTAGACGTTGTTACTGCTTACGTCCAGGGGGATCTTACAGATGATATATATATGGAACAACCCGAGAACTTTGTAATACCAGGCAAGGATGACAAAGTCTGTAAACTAATGAAACCATTGTATGGATTAAAACAAGCAGGGCGTGAATGGTACCGTAAATTAAACAATTATTTGATTCAGTTAGGTTTTAGTAACACAGCAGTGAATCCTTGCGTTTACGTTGATTCGAGAGAAAATAATGATACGATAATAGTCATCTATGTCGACGACTTATTAGTAGCGTCAGCAGACTTATCGCGCGTAGGTGAAATCAAAAGTTTGCTGAAACAAAAGTTTAAAATGAAAGATCTAGGAAAAGTTAAGGACATTTTAGGAATACACGTAGACAGAGATGAAGATCTTGGAAAGATTAAAATAACGCAGAAGAAATACATCCAAGATGTTTTGGAGAAATTTAATCTAACGGAATGTAATCCAGTTAGTACACCGTTAGAGACGAGCATAAATATAAATGATTTGATGTTACAAGTAAGAAATGAAGATGAAAACAGAATTGATGAACCATATAGAGAATTAGTGGGTTGCTTGATTTATCTCGCGAATGCAACTAGACCTGACATAGCGTTCGCAGCTAGTTTATTAAGTCGTTTCTGCTCAAATCCGAAAACAATCCATTGGAAAATGGCGAAAAGAGTTTTACGATATTTAAAGGGAACTGCAGACTATAGGATAACTTATACCAAAAACGAAATCGGTTTATTAGGGTATGTAGACGCAGATTGGGCAGGAGATACTAGTGATAGACGATCGTGTTCAGGGTACAGTGTACACATTGCAGGGGGTCCAGTTAGCTGGAACAGTAAGAAGCAGAAGTCAGTTGCCCTTTCCACTATGGAAGCTGAATATATGAGCCTTTCAGAAGTTACAAAGGAGATTATATACGTTAGAAACTTATTAAGACATATGAAGGCCTATGATTTGTTAAAGCAACCAACCAAAGTTTATTGTGATAACCAAAGTGCCATAGAACTATGTAAGAATAGCGTTTACCATGGCCGTAGCAAACATATAGATATAAGGTATCATTTTTCACGCGAAGCGCAAGAGCGGGGTGATATTATTGTGAACTATTTAGGTACGGGGGAGATGACCGCCGATATATTAACCAAAGCCTTAGCGAGTAACAAGCATAATACCTGTGTGAAACTATTGGGCTTATGTTGAGGGAATCTACGACGCCTAGATAAGGGGGAGTGTTGGAAAAATAAGGCGAGTTGCCTATCTTGGTATCTCAGGCGTCTCCGATACAGTGGTACCAAACCACTGAGTTTTTAGTAAGTTGGCAGATGGTGTAATAGAGGGGAGTTAGCGCGACGCGGTATATTAGGTAGCCACGTGTTGAGTTGCAATATTACATATATTTCTCAGTTATGTTAAATAAATATCTTTTTCAACGATACTGCGTATTTCAATTTAATTGGATAACCCGACAAAATTGAATTAGATATTGGATTTTATAGCAAACTTAATTAATTAATTGATTTGAATATAATATATAAAATATGTACAAATTGCACGTCACTTTCAATAAAATGAAATAAGTCGTAACATAGTTTAAATACTAAAAAGTTGGTTATAGATAAAATTTTGGTTTAAATAAAATAATTTATATATAATAATAAGAATAATATACAAAAAGTTAATATTAGAATTTAAATTTATTTAAATTGAATTTTAAATTAAATTATATTTTTTTTTAAATTATATTTTTTTTTACTAATAATTTATTATTAATTAATATTATTTAAAAATTTTTTAGTTCGATAATTAATTAAATAAATAAGTTTTTTTAATTATAAATACAGTAATGAAATTAAAATTTTATTATAAAATTCAAGAGTAATTTTAATTTTGTGTACCTTTTGTATCAGGGGGGGTTGATTAATAAATGTATTTAAATTTAAATTTATCTCGAATTTAAATGATTTAATTAAAAATTTCAAGTAATTGTTAAATTATTATTATTAATTTTTAATTGGAAGTGAAATATTAAACGATTTTAAATATGTCTAGTTTTCTTTTAGAATTGAATGAAATTCAGCTTTAAAATTTAAATCTTTATTAATATTAATTTTTTAAAATAAATTATTTTAAAGTAAATATATTGGGGATAAATTTAATATATTGGTTATAAGTTTAATTTATTATTTTGGTATTTAATAGTAATTAAAAAATTATATTTCTTTTAAAAAAATGTTTTAATTTATAATAAGATGAAAAAATATTTTTGAATTTAAAAATTTAATTTTTATTTTTTTTTTTAAATTTAATTCCTTCTTTGTAGTCGTCCTCCCGCTTATATTCGTAAATACTATATAGTTCGATTAATTTTATAATGTTATAAAATTAATCTAAGGAATTAGGCTAATTCATTTAATTTATATAAAATATATTTACCTGTTTATCAAAAACATGTCTTGTTGAATTTGATTAATAAGTTAGAATTATTCTGCCCATCGAATAAAATTTAAAGGGCTGCAGTATATTGACTGCACAAAGGTAGCAAAATAAATAGATTTTTATTGGAAACTTGAATGAAAGACTAATAAAATATAGAATGTCTCAAATTAATTGAATTTGAATTTCAAATAAATATTATTTTATTATTATTATTTATTTACATTAATTGGAATTTTGATTGGAGTAGCATTTTTAGAATTATTGGAACGTAAAATTTTAGATTATGTACAAGATCGAAAAGGACCAAATACAGTTTTTTTTTTTTTTTTTTTTTAGGTATTTTTAAGCTTTTAGTGAAGCAATTAAATTATTTGTTTAAGAAAATATTAAAATAAAAAAAATTTTTATTTTTTTGTTTATTTAGTAAAATGATTTTATTTATTGTAGTTATAATTTTAATTCTTGGATTACCAAAGAATGTTAATATTTATACTATAAATTCATTTACATTATATATAATAATGTGTTTAAGATTGGGTGTTTATATTATTCTGACGAGAATGATCATCTAATTTAAATTATTCAATAATAAGAGAGGTATACGTTGAATTTCTCAATCTTTGTCTTATGAAGTTTCAATATTTTTAATTTTTTTTATTATATTTAATCATGTTGAAAGTTTTTAATTGTTAGATTTTACAACATTTCAAAAATTTTTAAGTTTTTTATTGGTAAATTTTATAATAATAATTATTTTATTTATTAGAATAGTGGCTAAATTAAATCTTATATATTTTGATTTTATTGAAGGGGAATCGGAGTTGGTTTCAGCTTTTAATGTTTAATATATGAGTAATTAGATTTAGATTTATTTTTTTAGCTGAATATATACTGATTTTAGTTACAGGAGTATTTTTTGTTATTATATGTTTTGGTAATTTAATAGTTTTTATTAAAAATGCTTTTTATGTTACGGTTTTTATACAATTTTAATCATTTTAATTCGAGACTCATTGCCTCGTTTAAGATATGATATGTTAATTTATTTTTGTTAATATTGTAAACGCTTATGCAGGTTCGTGCGCGTTGGCGCCTGCACTAGTGTGAGTGCGTGCGGATGTTTGCTTAGGATATCGATATTCTTAAGATTAAGTGTGAGGAACAGAGGCTGTATGCGTCACCCGGGGAGGGAGGCCGATGCTTCGTTGTTCGATGGAAAAGTATAAAAGGGCAGTCGGACAATACGGGTAGGAAGTAGCAGTTAGTTAATCTTATGTTCTTATGTGCTGAGGTAGTAGGAAGTAGCAGTTAGTTAATCTTATGTTCTTATGTGCTGAGGTAGTAGGAGGTAGCAGTTAGTTAGTTAGTTCAGTTTGTCGGCTTTATGAAATCTTATGTTCTTATGTGCTAGGGAGTTTACAATATTACTTTTTATCTTTTTCTAAAAACATTTTATTATTTATGTTAATTTTAAATGTTTATATATTTAAGATAATTTAATTAATAATAATTTATATAATTATCATTTAAAATAAAATTATTTTGGCAGATCAGTGCGTTAAATTAGAATTTAATTATATATTTATTAAAATCTATAAATAATAAAAAAAAAATTTTTTAAATTTACTTCTATTATTATTATTTAAAAATTTTATTAAATATTAGAAATGTAATTGAGGTTGTTATGCGTATAAAAATTTAATGTAAAAAGAATTAAAGTTAAAGTTAATAGAAAATTTAAATATTTCTATAGTATATTTTCAAAATATATACTTTGTGGCTTATTAACAAATTTTATAAATTATTTTTTGTATAAAATTATAAATCAAAATTTATTAATTATATTAACTGATTAAAAATAAAAAAAATGGAAAATTGCGTAAAATTGTGCCAATTCAATATAAGGAGTTTCAATTCCTTGTCTACCTAATCAAGTTAATATAAAGAATGTAGACACTAGTATTCCAAAATATAATTTATTAAATATTTTTAACTTTATTTTAAAAAAATTTAGAATTTGATAAAAAAAGTTAGTAATATTAGAATTAAAATTGACATTAATAAAGCAATTACTCCTCTTAATTTATTAGGAATAGCTCGTAAAATTGCATAATCAAATAAAAAAAATTCAGGTTTAATATGAATAGGAGTAATTATAGGAATAGCTTTAATAAAATTATTTGGGTCTCCTAGTATATAAAGATTTTGAAGTGTTAAAATAATAATTGAAATTATTAAAATAATAATGTGATTGAATCTTTAATGAAAAAAAATTTTGAAATACAATTTAATTTAAATTACTATTTATTGATCCTAATTTATGAAGATATATTAGATGAATAATAACTAAAATAAAATTACGAAGGGTATAATAAAATGTAATGCATAAAATCGATTTAATATAGGTAATTTAACTGAAAAACACCCCCCCCACGGCCCCAGATTCATTTAACTAAATTTGCTGAAATTTAAGGAATTGCTAATATTAAATTTGTAATAACAGTTGCTCCTCAAAGGATATTTGACCTTAGGATAAAACATATCCTAAAAATGCTGTTATTATTGTTAGTAAATAAATTGTTACTCCAAATAATTATGTTTCAATTAAATTGAAGGATTGATAATAAATATTTTGTCAAATGTAAAGATATAGACAGATCAAAAATATTGATGCTCCATTTATATGTAAAATTCGTATAATTCGTCCATAATTTATGTCTTGTATAATATTTATAATGTTATTGAATGCTTCATTAATAGATCGTGTATAATGTATAGATAAAAATACTCCTATAATTAATTGAACAATTAACTATAAACGTAGTAATGATCCAATGTTTCATCATATATTAATATTAATAGGAGTTTGTAATTGAATAAAAGATTTATAAATTAATTTAAAAATTATATTGTCTATATCAATAAGTTTATTCATTAAAATGCTTTTTTTTTTAAATTATTTAATTGATTTTCGGAAGGTCTTTTGAATAATTAAACAAATTCTTGTAATTAAAATTAATATCAATAATAGTAATAAATTAATATAATTGTGAATCAAAAGTTGGGTGTGTGTGTGTGTATGTGTAATCTAATAGTTATTAATATTAATATATAATCAAAATTACTGTTGTATTAAATGTAAATTTAATTGAATTAAATAATTTATTTTATATCTGATTTAAATAGATATGTTATTTAAACTATAAATAAGAGAAGAAAATTGTTTCTAATATTAGAAATTTTATCACATTAAACTAAACTAATAAATATAAGGAATAAGATTATTAAACCTCCAATGATCATCAAAAAGATTAAAAATGCATAAATTGATTGTGTTGAAATGTTAGTTAAAAATAAACATGAAAATATTGTGTATAAAATTAATATAATTATTATGATGATAAATTGATATATTAACTGATAATAAAAAAATAAATTATGCTTGAAATTATAATTTTCAAATTAATGGAGTGAAAATATGAGTTTCATTCATTAAAAATGGTTATAAAAAATATAAATATTTTTAATTAATAACTTATATAAAAAATGTAGTTTAATTTAAAATATTATTTTGGAGATTAAAGATATATTCAAATTTAAATATTTTTTTGAAGCTTTAAAATATTGTTAATTTAAATTTACAAGTTTGTGTTTTATTTTAAACTATGAAGCTTTTAAAATAAATTAAAAATTTATTTTTATATTATCATTTTATTATAGTTTATTTTTAGAATCTATAGATAAATAATATATTATTCATTTTGTTATCAATTGAATATTTAGTGGTTACAAATTTAATAAACTTTATTAGAATAGATATATTATAGATTATTATTTATTAATTTTATAGTTATATTTGTAATTGAGGGAGTTCTTGGAATTACTTTAATGATTATATTAATTTATTTTTATAGGAATGATTTTATTGAAATTTAAATATTGATTTTATGATAAATTTTTAATAATAATAATTTTTAGAATAGGTTAATTTTTATTTAGTAAGAATTTAATAAATTAAATAATTTTTTTTTATTATTTATAATAATATTTTTAAATATTTATTCAACAAATTTATTAATTAGTAGGATAAATTTATTAATATGGATTATATTCTTATTATTTCATTTTAATAAGTTTCATGAATTGTTAGATGTTAATAATAGTAAATTTAGGTAACTTTATAAATGTTCGATTTTTTTAATAATAAAAATTTAATTTTTATGTTTTTTAACATTTAATATAATAATATTTTATTTAATATTTGAAATAAGATTATACCAATATTTTTATAATTACGTTTAGTGGTTACACACATTGGAACGATTTGAAGCTATAATATATATACAATAATTTCTTCTATACTTTTTTTTAATAGTTAATAATTAAATTTTATATAAATTGTAAAAGAGAGAGATTATAATAATTTTTATAATATTTAAAATAATTGAATTAAATTAAAATACCATTTTTTTATTTCATATTTGATTGCCAAAGGCTCATGTTGAAGCTCATGTTGAAAGCTTAAAGTTTATGATTCAATAATTTTTGCTGAAATTTTATTGAAATTAGAAAGATATGGTGTATTACGTTTTTCTTAAATTTTATCTATATATATATATTGATGCTGTAAAAATTAATTATATTTTAATTTCTTCAAGAATTATTGGTGTTTATATTAATCAGATAATTTTGTTTAATTCAAATTGATTTAAAATATTGGTAGCTTATTTATCAATGTTCATATAGGAATTTTAATAGGAGATTATTAAACTTTAACTTAATAAATTAGTATTTTTAGGTAGATTAATAATAATATTAGTTCATGGATTATATGTTCATCAGGATTATTTTATGTAGGTAATTTAAATTATAAATGTGTGGGTAGACGATTAATATTTATACATAAATATCATTAACAATTAATCCTTCATTTGAATTATTTTGATTTTTTTTACTTCATCTAATTTATTAGCTCCTATTAGTTTAAATTTACTTAGAGAAATAATTTTATTAATCAGATTAGTATGTTGAAATTTTAAACAGTTATGTAGTTATAATAATTTTGTTTTTCTTAGAGCGGTTATTTCTTTATATTTATTTAGATTAAGTCGCAACATGGTATTAAAAATAATTATTAATAAATTAGAAGGTTATTAATTCAATAGATTAATTATTAATTTTACATTGAATGCCTTTAAAATTTGATGGTGTTATTAGGATTAGAATTATTCACTTAATTAAATTAAATAGTTTAAAATTAAAATTCTAATTTGTGGAATTAGAGATATAAAAATTGTATTTCAATTAAAATTATTTAATTAAATGATTAATATGATTACTTAATTTATATTTAACAATTAAAATTTATTATAGTTATAAATATTATTTAACTATATATTATTAGAATTTTTTATATTTATATTATCAAAAATTCTTTATTAATAAATTAAATTTAATGGTAGAATTTATTTTCATAATTTTTAATTCAATACATTTAGAATTATTAATTTATTTAGATTGAATTAGTTTATTATTTCTAAGTTTAGTTATAATAATTTTTAGATTTGTTTTAATATATAGATTAATATATAAAGTGATATAAATATAAAACGATTTTTAATTTAAGTTTTAATATTTGTTTTAAGAATAATTTTTTCAATTATTTGTCCAAATTTTATATGTTTATTATTAGGATGATTTAGGTTTAACACATCTTATTGTTTAATTATTTATTATCAAAATTGAAAATCTTTTAACTCTGGAATAGTTACAGTTTTAATAAATCACGTTAGAGATGTTGGTACCATAATAATTATTAGGTTATATGTTATATTAGGATCTTGAAATGGTTTATTCTATGATTTAATTTTTTTAATTTTATCATTATTATTATTATTATTAAGATCAATTACAAAAATTGCTCAATTACCTTTTTCAATTTGGTTACTTTTGGCAATAGCCAATACCTTTATTTATTAATTAGTTATAATTTTTATTTAATTTATAATAACCTAATTAAATTATTATTATTTATTTCTAGAATAACGATATTGATATCAGGAATTATAGAAAATTTTGAACGTGATTTAAAAAAAATTGTTGCTTTATCAACTTTAAGTCAATTAGGTTTAATAATAAGAATTTTAAGATTAAATAAAATTGATTTAAGTTATTTTTATTTAATTATTCATGCCTTATTTAAATCTTTATTATTTTTATGTAGAGGAATTTTAATTCATCAAATAATAAATAATCAAGATATTCGTTTTATGGGTAATGTAATTAATAATTATCCTTTTGTTAGTTTAATTTTTTTATATCAACATTATCTTTGTGTGGATTTTTTTTCAGTATATTATTCAAAGGATTTAATTATAGAAACATATTTAACACAAGTAAAATAAATTATTTTATTATAATTATATTATTTTCTAGCTACTTTATTTACCGTATCTTATAGAGGTCGATTGTTATTAGTTGTTTACCCTAATAAAAGTAAAAATTTAATATTTTTATATTATTAAATGAAATAATTTAATAAAAAGTTCAATAATTTTATTATATATAAGATCTTTATTAATTAGATATTTTTTATTAATTCTTGTTTCTTTGAAATTATTATTTTATGATTGATTCAAAAAATATTAGTTATTTACATTTGTTTAATAGGAGTTTTTATTTAAATATTTATGAGAAATTTAAGATTTTGAAATTGATTTCAAAATATAAAAATTTATTTAATGAAAATATGAGGTTAAGATTTTTTAATGAATAAATTAATTTTTATTCTTTAAAGTACTCATTAATTATATATAAAAAAAGATATTTAATAAGGGTTTAATAGAATATAGGATTACATATGGATTAAAAGAAATTTATATTATTAAGATTTTTAAAATTTTTGGTTTAAAATTTTTTATTATTTAAATTTAAATATGACGTTTATTATATTAACATCATTATTAATTTTAATTTTTTATTTAAATAGCTCAAGAGAGAGTTTAATATTAAAGATATTAAGGTAATAATTATTTATTTTTTAAAAATTTATAAATTTAAAAATTAAATTGTTTTTTAGTGAAAATAAATTGTTTCTTTTAAATTATATAAACTAGTAAAAATAAAATGAATTTTATTTATTAATTTAGAATTAGAAGCTTTTTTTAATTATTTCAATTGGAAAGTTAAATTCAATTAAATTATTAACAATATTTACCTCTATTTTGGTTTCAATTAAATATGTATATTGTATAAAATAAATGATAATATGAATTAAATTTAATCATAAAATTAGTCGAAATTAAATTAGAAATAATTCTTTCATATTAAAGATATATTTAAAAATTAAAATAATTTTTTATTGAAATATAAATGAAATAAATTAACTAATATCATTAGATTAATATATAAAATTATTTAATTCAATTAATTGATTGTTTATTTCATTCATAACTTAATCCAATTATTAGGCATAAATAAATAATTAATATTGATAAAGTTTAAAAAAAAAAGTATTTCTTTTTAAAATAGTTTGAGTAAATGGAAGTAAAAGAATAATTTCAATATCGAAAATTAAAAAATGTATTGCAAACTAAAAATAAATTAAACAGAAAAAGGTAATCGAGAAAAGTTAAAGGGTTAAAACCACGTTCATATGTTGATAGTTTTTCTAGGTCTTTATTAATTTTTATAAGAAAAAAATGTTAAATATATTAAAATTAAAGTTAAAAATAATGAAATAATATATAATGAAATAGTGATAATAATTTATATTTTTAAAATAATTATTTTATTTTAAATTAAATGATTTATGCATACATAAGATTTAATACTTATATTATTAATTAATAATTTTCTTAATTAGAAGTTAAATGTAATTTTATACTATATAAATAATTTAATAAATTAATAAATTTTAAAAGATCATCAATAAATTAAGTAAACACCCATAATCAAACAATATCAACAAATGTTAATTCAGATTGCCGATTTCATACCCAAAGTGATGATTACAAAAAAATCTTTATTTATTCATCGGAATAAACAAATAATTAAAATAGTATTCCAATTATAATAACTTGAATTCCATGAAATCCTGTGATTAAAATAAAAATTAAGCAAAAATTGAATCAGCAATTGTAAAAGAAGTTTCCAAATATTCATGAGTTTGGTATAGAGTGAAAAATATTCCAAGAACAATGATTTGTATTAGAGTGAAAATTGAATATATTTTTATAAGTTAATAATCTATGATGAGGTCATGAAATTGAAATCATAAAAGAAATTAAGATAATTGAATTTAACAAGGAATCGGTGACAAGATCTGAACTATGTAAATATATTTTACTGTGTATAAAAATATGACAAAGTTTGATCAAGAAATAATTTAAAAAATTGTAAGATAAAAAAAATTCAGAATGAACAGGAAGCAGTATTTCGTGTCTCGTGTGAATGTATATAATATAGAAAACAACAAACAAAAAAAAGAAAAAAAAAAAATAATTTAAGAATATAACGGAGAACAAGCGCTTTTGAAAGTGCGCATATAGATATTTTAAAATAACAAAGACGATTTTCTTGAAAGTAAAGCTACAGGAATGTTCTTTCTTTGTCGTGTTGAATAGTATATAATTATGAGTATGAAAAAGTATGTGTGCGTACTTATCGCGTACGTAACCGAAAAAAGAGCGCCATACAACATCGATTGGTTTCTGCGATAAAGCGAATAAAGATACCAAAGAAAAAAAGAGTAAAGAAAAAGACGCCGAAAAGAATGACAATAACGATAAATAATAGACGATAAAAGATAAACGATACAGGAGTAAGAAAGTAATTTAAGCAGAAAATTGGTTAGTATTGTATCACAATGTTAACATATTGCATACAACTAGTTTTTCAGGTTTCTTCGACTCAATCGATGATGTAAGAAATTAAAAATAAATTTTCTTGTTACACTCCATGATAACGAATTCTCGTATATTTCCCCTAACAAATCAGTAGCGAAAAAAATTAATCGGCGATTAATGATTAGCATAAAAATCAATCGGTTATTATAGCCATTACATCGGTAGCTCTTTATCATACTTATAAGGTTGCAAAGTATTTTGTTATTTTAAAAGTCGTGTTTTTAATTTGTAAGGAAATATCGTTTAAAATCGATTATATTTACAGTCTTTTATAATAATTTATAATATGAATTATTAGAATATAAAATAATTGCAAAATGACGTGAATAGAACAAATGAAAATTAAATTTAAAGTACATTTTTGATTAAATTAATTGATGCACTAAATATTACTATAGACGAAAAACGAGCTTACTATTCGTGATAATTTCGACATTTTTTAATTGATTTTGAATTGTTATTAAACATAAATAGCACCCAAAAATATGTGGTTCATGAAAGAGCAGAGCTGCGCACATATGTTAAAAATAAAAAATAATTCTTTTACCTTTTCTCCGTAGTAGCTCGTGGATTTGGCCTTTGGCACACCTTCGATCAACACTATAGAACAGTACTAGTCGCGGGTAAAAATAACTAATTTTACTAAAATATGTTCCCTCAAATTCGATTATCTTCAAATTTATTCTTTCCGTTAACGATCACTTAAAAAAAAAAAAAAAAAAATTCACTGACTTTACAACAAAGCAGATATATACTTAATAACGAAACACGAAACGCAAGACCAACAAGACAAACGAAAATGACTCGCTTAACTCGCCTGATCTCTTTAAGCATATTCCTGTCCCCACTTCTTTGACTAGTCAAAGAGAAAAGGTTGCTAGGAGACTAAATATGTCTCTTTTGTTGTATACGAGTCTTTTCGTTTGTCAGGCGACGTCGCTTGAGATAATCGCCTGACGTTTGGTCGTACCGAAACCTCCCGAATATTTCTCGATCCGGAAGTTGGAGAATCTCGAATTTAAATGATTGGGAATAGTCGGGAACTTGGATTAAGAATGCGAGAAAATAACAAAAGATGATGGAGGGGAAAATGATTATATATAAGCGACAAATTTGTATTGTTTTTACGATAAATGTGTGCGTGTGTTTGTGATTTATACAAAAGAAATAAATACGATAATATCCCTCATTAACATTAATAAAAATATGCCTAATTATTAACGCAATCTTAATATTGTTTTTTTCTTAATTACATAGCAATTTGTTTTCTACGACTAGCAACTTACTTTATGTGTACATTACCTAGGTAAAATGTTGAAAACTCTCTTGTTCCGCTCGTTAACGGAACATATTAATTATTCTATAGGTTAACTAGTTAATATGTACATTAACGACTTTCGAGCTTTAACGGTAAAATATACATTGTTGAAAGGGATTCAGTCTTAACGGGTTGGATTTCTTAATATTCTGTTTAAACGCTTTTAAAAGAGTGATTTTACGTGAAAGACAAAGAACATCTCGGATAGCTAAAAAATTAAAAACATTTGAATTGCAAATATCACTCGATGAAAATTCGGTTCAGACGATTTGAGTTTTGTAAGCGTTCAGTGCTTCTTCAATGACTGTTTCAAAACGCTTGCTGTAATGAGAAAAAATCATATCGAAAAAAAATGGCAACCATACCTACAACGCAGGAACTAAATTTCCCACATAATATATTTGAAAGAAAATTAAAAAGAAAAATATAAATATAAATGTTTATTTAAATATTTTTTAACTTATATTTAATGTCGAGTAAAAACTATTGTTATAAAATGCATAATTAATATTATAAATATTTATACTGTAAAAAAAAATAATAATAGAGAGTCCACTTCATTTAAACTAATATTTTTGACTGGTATATAAATTTAATTGAAATTAAAATAAATAAGTAGTATTAAATACAAAATTTTT
>QUOH01000018.1:140701-144434 GCA_010416925.1 Polistes metricus | reverse complement strand
TTGCGATCAGCTCAAAGTTATTCAGAGTCATCAAAGTAAAACGTGGGGACGAATGTATTAACAAACGCCACCCGATTGGTTTTGATCTAATAAAAGCGTTCCTCCCATCTCGGGTTGGAACTCTGGTTTGCATGTATTAGCTCTAGAATTACCACAGTTATCCAAGTAAATGTGGGTACGATCTAAGAAACCATAACTGATTTTAATGAGCCATTCGCGGTTTCACCTTAGCTCGGCATGCACTTGAGACATTGCATGGCTTTCTTTAATCTTTGAGACAAGCATATGAATACTGGCAGGATCAACCAGGGAGCTGAAATTTGCTCTTTTACGAAGAATATTATTTTCTTCTTTGCAAACTCTTGTCGCCGACACGTATGCCGACGACGATGCTTATTTAATTTTATTTCAACCGTGGAAACGTCCCTCTGGTCTCTCTCACTTTTTCCTCCTCCAATCAACCACAACCATTTTTAAACCACTTTGAATCCAATTTTATATGGATTTTTATAAGTCGTCATTTAGTATTAAGTCATTCTCGATAGGGTTTTTTAAAATTTACCCAATATATTATACCAAGTGGTTTTGGGTATTTTCTTTTTAATCTATTTTATAATAGATTTTAGCAACGAACTTTTAATATACCCATTTATATATTTATTATTTGTGAGAGAGCAGCAGGTATTTCCCAACGGTATGAAATTATTTCAGTGCCAGAAGACGTACCATGATCATCGACGCGGACAACGAGTTGAACCAGCGTCTCTCACCCGATAAACCCTTGTCTTCGGCATTCAAGGGAGTTTCGGTATAAGCGTCAAAACTGCTTTTGACATTATCGAGCGTACGAGAGTTACAGAAATAAATTTCTCTCACTTCGGTTGCTTCGATATATGCCTTTTGTATCGTATTATAATATATTTTTCTTAGCTCTGCTCGGATTCGAGAGAGACGATGCTCAGTAAGTATCACGTGATTTTCCGCGTTATTTCGAAAGGAACGACGGACAAACCAACGATGATAACCACCTTTTTTAATAGGATACCACGTATGGGCCATTCGGTCAGAGACACCGACCCGTGGTAATGAGTGTCAATATTAATATTTACATATTATATGTATATATACACTACATATCGTGTATTTCTTCAAGGGGCATTTTGGAACACCCAAAACATGCATCCTCTTATATATACCGAATACGCCGCCGAGCGTCCGGCGATGCCTGGTTAAATGCACGGTCTCTTATGGGAGAAAACCTCCAAAGCTCGTCCGAAATCACCTCTCCTCGAAAAACTTAGTTTTTGGACGGATTGGTAGATTCGAACGTTAATATTGGTTTCGAGAAACCATTTCGTATCATCCTTCGGCATTGCCGAGATGAACCCAACGGTAAAAAATTTCTTTTTAACAAAATTTGTTTTTGTTTGTATCTTTTATATCGAATATTCGGCCGATTGTCTGGCGACAACCAACTAAAAGTACGATATAGTTACAAGAAAATTCGATAAGACTCGATTCAGCCGATCGTTCTATCGACCGAAAAAGAAATAATTTCGTATGAGAAAACTTTTCTCATTCCATTTCTCACGAATGGATAAATTTCTTCAAGCAATTATTATTTATCCAACTCGACTCTCGAGTCGAACTTTGAAGATACTCTCTCTCTCTACGTATAATACGCACGAGAGCATGCACCATCTTCCAACGTTCGTTCAAGTTTTTACGAGCATAATGTGTTTCGCCGGCTCTTTCGGTCTTATAAATATCTTCCCATTCATACATGCTCGTTTCAAGTCATGCGACTATGGTAAAGTCATGCGACTATGGGACTTAGAAAAATTTCGAGCCGTACGACTTGTAAAGTCATGCGACTATGGTAAAGTCATGCGACTATGGGACTTAGAAAAATTTCGAGCCGTACGACTTGTAAAGTCATGCGACTATGGTAAAGTCATGCGACTATGGGACTTAGAAAAATTTCGAGCCGTACGACTTGTAAAGTCATGCGACTATGGTAAAGTCATGCGACTATGGTAAAGTCATGCGACTATGGACTTAGAAAAATTTATAAGTATCGAATAACGATAATTTTTCAAAGTTCATATTGAAAAATGAATACTTTGAAAATATTTCTTAAGACGGTTCATCCAACAGCACCGTCCGTACGTTCTATCAAACGTTACTTAGAGTCGAATTTAGACTCTTGCGCCAAAAGGCCTTTTGGAACACCAAAAGCATGTGTCCCCTTATATATACCGAATATGCCGCCGAGCGTCCGGCGATGCCTGGCTAAATGCACGGTCTCTTATGGGAGAAAACCTCCAAAGCAGCTCCAAAATCACCTCTCCTCGAAAAACTTAGTTTTTTCAACTAAGATGGACAAATTCCATATCATCATGTTAAAAAATGATATCTTAACCAAAATTTAAACAAAGTTTAGTTTAACGATGAATAATAATAAACAATTGTCAAAAAATTAAAATAATTATTAATTTGCAATAAAATTGTTAATAACAATTTTTAACGTAAAAAGAATTTTTTCATCAAATAATCCTTTACGAATATATAGTAAACGACGTTATTAATTTTTTATTAACATTCAATAAATTCCTTAATTAACAAATGGATAAATACCTAACCGTTAGAGATATCTTAACGAAAATTTATATACAGCTTAGTTTATTGCTAAATTTTAATAAACAATTGTTAAAAAATAAATAAATTTATTATTTTGCAAAAAAAATTGTTATAAACAAATTTTAATTAAAAAAGCAGTTTTTCTATAATTAAACAAAAAGAAATATAAAATAAACGCCATAAGTAATTTTTTAAATGTTATCAATAAATTCCTTAATTAACAAATGGATAAAATCCAAACCGTTTGAGATATCTTAACGAAAATTTATATACAGCTTAGTTTAATGTTAAATTTTAATAAACAATTAAAAAAAATAAATAAATTTATTATTTTGCAAAAAAAATTGTTATAAACAAATTTCCATTAAAAAAGCAGTTTTTCTATAATTAAACAAAAAGTAATATGAAATAAACGCCGTACATAATTTTTTAAAAGTTATCAATAAATTCCTTAATTAACAAATGGATAAAATCCAAACCGTTTGAGATATCTTAACGAAAATTTATATACAGCTTAGTTTAATGTTAAATATTAATAAACAATTAAAAAAAAATCAAAAAGTTTAATATTTAAAAAAATCAAATTTTAACAACAAAAAGTATCATAGTCGCATGACATTTCCATAGTAGCATGACTTTACAAGTCGTAGGGCTCGAAATTTTTCTAAGTCCCATAGTCGCATGACTTTACCATAGTCGCATTACTTTTCCATAGTCGCATGACTTTACAAGTCGTACGGCTCGAAATTTTTCCAAGTCCCATAGTCGCATGACTTTACCATAGTCGCATGACTTTTCCATAGTCGCATGACTTTACCATAGTCGCATGACTTTACCATAGTCGCATGACTTTACAAGTCGTACGGCTCGAAATTTTTCTAAGTCCCATAGTCGCATGACTTTACCATAGTCGCATGACTTTACAAGTCGTACGGCTCGAAATTTTTCCAAGTCCCATAGTCGCATGACTTTACCATAGTCGCATTACTTTTCCATAGTCGCATGACTTTACAAGTCGTACGGCTCGAAATTTTTCCAAGTCCCATAGTCGCATGACTTTACCATAGTCGCATGACTTTTCCATAGTCGCATG
>QUOH01000018.1:125701-128201 GCA_010416925.1 Polistes metricus | reverse complement strand
CTTTTGACATTATCGAGCGTACGAGAGTTACAGAAATAAATTTCTCTCACTTCGGTTGCTTCGATATATGCCTTTTGTATCGTATTATAATATATTTTTCTTAGCTCTGCTCGGATTCGAGAGAGACGATGCTCAGTAAGTATCACGTGATTTTCCGCGTTATTTCGAAAGGAACGACGGACAAACCAACGATGATAACCACCTTTTTTTAATAGGATACCACGTATGGGCCATTCGGTCAGAGACACCGACCCGTGGTAATGATGTGTCAATATTAATATTTACATATTATATGTATATATACACTACATATCGTGTATTTCTTCAAGGGGCATTTTGGAACACCCAAAACATGCATCCTCTTATATATACCGAATACGCCGCCGAGCGTCCGGCGATGCCTGGTTAAATGCACGGTCTCTTATGGGAGAAAACCTCCAAAGCTCGTCCGAAATCACCTCTCCTCGAAAAACTTAGTTTTTGGACGGATTGGTAGATTCGAACGTTAATATTGGTTTCGAGAAACCATTTCGTATCATCCTTCGGCATTGCCGAGATGAACCCAACGGTAAAAAATTTCTTTTTAACAAAATTTGTTTTTGTTTGTATCTTTTATATCGAATATTCGGCCGATTGTCTGGCGACAACCAACTAAAAGTACGATATAGTTACAAGAAAATTCGATAAGACTCGATTCAGCCGATCGTTCTATCGACCGAAAAAGAAATAATTTCGTATGAGAAAACTTTTCTCATTCCATTTCTCACGAATGGATAAATTTCTTCAAGCAATTATTATTTATCCAACTCGACTCTCGAGTCGAACTTTGAAGATACTCTCTCTCTCTACGTATAATACGCACGAGAGCATGCACCATCTTCCAACGTTCGTTCAAGTTTTTACGAGCATAATGTGTTTCGCCGGCTCTTTCGGTCTTATAAATATCTTCCCATTCATACATGCTCGTTTCAAGTCATGCGACTATGGTAAAGTCATGCGACTATGGGACTTAGAAAAATTTCGAGCCGTACGACTTGTAAAGTCATGCGACTATGGTAAAGTCATGCGACTATGGGACTTAGAAAAATTTCGAGCCGTACGACTTGTAAAGTCATGCGACTATGGTAAAGTCATGCGACTATGGGACTTAGAAAAATTTCGAGCCGTACGACTTGTAAAGTCATGCGACTATGGTAAAGTCATGCGACTATGGGACTTAAGAAAAATTTATAAGTATCGAATAACGATAATTTTTCAAAGTTCATATTGAAAAATGAATACTTTGAAAATATTTCTTAAGACGGTTCATCCAACAGCACCGTCCGTACGTTCTATCAAACGTTACTTAGAGTCGAATTTAGACTCTTGCGCCAAAAGGCCTTTTGGAACACCAAAAGCATGTGTCCCCTTATATATACCGAATATGCCGCCGAGCGTCCGGCGATGCCTGGCTAAATGCACGGTCTCTTATGGGAGAAAACCTCCAAGCAGCTCCAAAATCACCTCTCCTCGAAAAACTTAGTTTTTTCAACTAAGATGGACAAATTCCATATCATCATGTTAAAAAATGATATCTTAACCAAAATTTAAACAAAGTTTAGTTAACGATGAATAATAATAAACAATTGTCAAAAAATTAAAATAATTATTAATTTGCAATAAAAATTGTTAATAACAATTTTTAACGTAAAAAAAATTTTTTCATCAAATAATCCTTTACGAATATATAGTAAACGACGTTATTAATTTTTTATTAACATTCAATAAATTCCTAATTAACAAATGGATAAATACCTAACCGTTAGAGATATCTTAACGAAAATTTATATACAGCTTAGTTTATTGCTAAATTTTAATAAACAATGTTTAAAAAATAAATAAATAAATTATTATTTGCAAAAAAAATTGTTATAAACAAATTTAATTAAAAAAGCAGAGTTTTTCTATAATTAAACAAAAGAAATATAAATAAACGCCATAAGTAATTTTTTAATGTTATCAATAAATTCCTTAATTAACAAATGGATAAAATCCAAACCGTTTGAGATATCTTAACAAAAATTATATACAGCTTAGTTTAATGTTAAATTTTAATAAACAATTAAAAAAAAATAAATAAATTTATTATTTTGCAAAAAAAATTGTTATAAACAAATTTCCATTAAAAAAGCAGTTTTTCTATAATTAAACAAAAAGTAATATGAAATAAACGCCGTACATAATTTTTAAAAGTTATCAATAAATTCCTTAATTAACAAATGGATAAAATCCAAACCGTTTGAGATATCTTAACGAAATTTATATACAGCTTAGTTTAATGTTAAATATTAATAAACAATTAAAAAAAAATCAAAAAGTTTAATATTTAAAAAAATCAAATTTTAACAACAAAAAGTATCATAGTCGCATGACATTTCCATAGTAGCATGACTTTACAAGTCGTAGGGCTCGAAATTTTTCTAAGTCCCATAGTCGCATGACTTTACCATAGTCGCATACT
>QUOH01000018.1:120701-123201 GCA_010416925.1 Polistes metricus | reverse complement strand
CTCTGACTCAACGTCCCACCCCTGGTCACGAAGTCCGGACTTTAGCACAGCGCAAATCGCGTTGTGTCTCATTATCCGGCCGCCGTGGGTACGATGGCACGACTGGATAACGTGGGCTGCTGTTTCAGTTGCCTGACATCCAGCACGACACGATATATCCGCGCCGATTCTCCGCACACCACGAGATGTTCGTATTTTCGTGGCCAAGGCGTTAATCCGGACATGATGGTACTGGATAAAGTCCCGTCCGGTCAGCGCCATCCCCCATTGTACCCAAGAGCTGGATGCCGCGACTTTTGCGCTTTCACGCAACTCACGTCCATCCACGGACTTATGGAGGGCCTCAGACCACCATCTGTCGACATCCTGTTTACTGCCCAGAACCTCACCGTTGTTTTTGGTGAGCGCACAACTAGCCCATCTAACTCGGTGCTGTACCCAAGCTTCGTCGTGCGCGGCTCTGGCCGCAGGTGATGTCGACTGTGCCATACTGTCAAGTCGTTCGATAATACGGCATGGCACTGCTGTTTCAAATGATGGTAGGCCGAGACCCCCTTCACGCGTTGGTGCGTGAAAATATGCAATGGGCACGTCAGGAGGAAGGCGGAGCCATTTTCGAGCAGAGGCCCGCACCTGCCGATCCAAGGACTTCAACGTTCCAAGGGTAGTGCCTGCTAGTACGAGTCGATGGTATAACCGAGGCAGAAGAAAAGATCTCATAATATACAGCCGCTGTTGCGGCTTAAGTGGAGCTTTTGTTATTCTCTGTAACTCGACCGTCAGTGTCCCGCCGACTTTCTTCGGCCCAATTGGTCTAAAGTCCACCCCCAGGTACCGCCACTCTTGCGAGGGCGATAGCTGTGCAATTTTTGCGCTTTTAAGTTCGAATTGGGGGTTCGTTAGGACCTTAAACTTCTTGGCTTTGCCGGACGGAACCACTGAGAGGGCCGAGCACTTCGACGTATTGAACTCCAGCCCCACTCCTTCTGCTCTCTCCTCGATCGTCTTCACAAGCACTCCCATGCCTTGAATCGTAGACGCAACAAGAATCGTATCGTCAGCGTACAGCAAGGTGTTGATGCGTGTGCCACCCAGGTCGTATCCAACATCTGATGGTAAAGGGCGAATGACTTTGTCCAGGACTAGACAGAAGATAAGGGTCGACAGCGGGTCGCCTTGGCGAACACCCCTGCCGACGTGTATCGGTTCTGACCGTGAGCCCCCGACCTCTAGGCACGTTTTGCTACGCGAGTAGGTACTGCTTATGTATTCAATCATGCTCTCAGGCAAATTACTCTCCCTAAGCACTGCCGTAATTGCCTCGTGACTCACGCTATCAAATGCTTTTGCGCAGTCCAGGGAGACTATATGTAGCTCCCTGAGCCTGCGCTTGGCATCGTCTAGCAGTGAGGCGAGGACAGCTATATTCTCAGTGCATCCGTCATCCAGACAACGCTGCCTGACGTCTATCAAGTTAGCGCTGCGGAGGCGAATGGCGAGAATTTTATGCATCTGTCGTACAATAACAGATGCTATGCTGATCGGTCGGAAGTCAGCTGCATTCGTGGCTACGTGCTTTTTCGGGAGGAAAATTGTCCTACTCGCTAGCATCTCTGTCGGGAAGCCTCCTCTTGCCATTATGATGTTGTACAAGAGGGTACGGACTATCACCGGCACACTACGCCATTGTCTAGCCGAGACACCGTCGATACCAACTGCGGAATTAAGTGGAACATTGGTTCGTTCGACTTCCACTTGTGAGACGGGGCGCCAAAGACCCTGTGGATCGGTCTTATTTTTCTTATCTGCAGCAAGCGTATATGGCATGGACTCGCGGGCCAATATCGGTCCCCAGTAGTCAGCCATAAGCTGTAAACTGGGGGGACGTGGTCCGCTTGCGCCATCCAACACTTCTCTCGCTACTTGTCCAGGGTTTTTGCCGAACTGGTTTTGCGTTCGGGCATACGCCCTTCGTCTTTTCCGCCAGGATGGTATATCGTTCGAATCGACGGGGGCGTGCATACTTGGTCGGCCGCCACCAGACCGACGAGAAGCTGGAGGGAACACACTCTGGAGCCACGCGTTGATCGACTCTGCTACATCGACACCATTAATATGTTGCCGGGCAATTCTTACCAATATTTCATTATTGAACCCGGCAGTTTCGTCGATCTTTGAGATAAGATGTTCAATCTCTAGCTCGATCTCGTTTCGTGTACTCTCTTGCGTGTTTGCGTTTCTCAACGGTTCCCCGGGAAGCCTGGACCGGTCCTCCGACAAACCTTGACTCAGTGGAGCACTGGCGTTGCCGCCACTACTACCCACGTCGTCCGGACTTTTGACAGCCCGGAGTTCCTGAATAGCAGCAGCGACAAGATGTTTATAATCCGCACGACGCCTCACACCCTTGATAGAATCAAGAGTGCGGTCGCCTAGCCCTTGAGAAAGAATAAATTCATTTATGAATCTAACTTTTCTCAAGATGCCTTGGGCCTCCACA
>QUOH01000018.1:110701-113201 GCA_010416925.1 Polistes metricus | reverse complement strand
TACCAAGTGGTTTTGGGTATTTTCTTTTTAATCTATTTTATAATAGATTTTAGCAACGAACTTTTAATATACCCATTTATATATTTATTATTTGTGAGAGAGCAGCAGGTATTTCCCAACGGTATGAAATTATTTCAGTGCCAGAAGACGTACCATGATCATCGACGCGGACAACGAGTTGAACCAGCGTCTCTACCCGATAAACCCTTGTCTTCGGCATTCAAGGGAGTTTCGGTATAAGCGTCAAAACTGCTTTTGACATTATCGAGCGTACGAGAGTTACAGAAATAAATTTCTCTCACTTCGGTTGCTTCGATATATGCCTTTTGTATCGTATTATAATATATTTTTCTTAGCTCTGCTCGGATTCGAGAGAGACGATGCTCAGTAAGTATCACGTGATTTTCCGCGTTATTTCGAAAGGAACGACGGACAAACCAACGATGATAACCACCTTTTTTTAATAGGATACCACGTATGGGCCATTCGGTCAGAGACACCGACCCGTGGTAATGATGTGTCAATATTAATATTTACATATTATATGTATATATACACTACATATCGTGTATTTCTTCAAGGGGCATTTTGGAACACCCAAAACATGCATCCTCTTATATATACCGAATACGCCGCCGAGCGTCCGGCGATGCCTGGTTAAATGCACGGTCTCTTATGGGAGAAAACCTCCAAAGCTCGTCCGAAATCACCTCTCCTCGAAAAACTTAGTTTTTGGACGGATTGGTAGATTCGAACGTTAATATTGGTTTCGAGAAACCATTTCGTATCATCCTTCGGCATTGCCGAGATGAACCCAACGGTAAAAAATTTCTTTTTAACAAAATTTGTTTTGTTTGTATCTTTTATATCGAATATTCGGCCGATTGTCTGGCGACAACCAACTAAAAGTACGATATAGTTACAAGAAAATTCGATAAGACTCGATTCAGCCGATCGTTCTATCGACCGAAAAAGAAATAATTCGTATGAGAAAACTTTTCTCATTCCATTTCTCACGAATGGATAAATTTCTTCAAGCAATTATTATTTATCCAACTCGACTCTCGAGTCGAACTTTGAAGATACTCTCTCTCTCTACGTATAATACGCACGAGAGCATGCACCATCTTCCAACGTTCGTTCAAGTTTTTACGAGCATAATGTGTTTCGCCGGCTCTTTCGGTCTTATAAATATCTTCCCATTCATACATGCTCGTTTCAAGTCATGCGACTATGGTAAAGTCATGCGACTATGGGACTTAGAAAAATTTCGAGCCGTACGACTTGTAAAGTCATGCGACTATGGTTAAAGTCATGCGACTATGGTAAAGTCATGCGACTATGGGACTTTAGACAAAATTTATAAGTATCGAATAACGATAATTTTTCAAAGTTCATATTGAAAAATGAATACTTTGAAAATATTTCTTAAGACGGTTCATCCAACAGCACCGTCCGTACGTTCTATCAAACGTTACTTAGAGTCGAATTTAGACTCTTGCGCCAAAAGGCCTTTTGGAACACCAAAAGCATGTGTCCCCTATATATACCGAATATGCCGCCGAGCGTCCGGCGATGCCTGGCTAAATGCACGGTCTCTTATGGGAGAAAACCTCCAAAGCAGCTCCAAAATCACCTCTCCTCGAAAAACTTAGTTTTTTCAACTAAGATGGACAAATTCCATATCATCATGTTAAAAAATGATATCTTAACCAAAATTTAAACAAAGTTTAGTTTAACGATGAATAATAATAAACAATTGTCAAAAAATTAAAATAATTATTAATTTGCAATAAAAATTGTTAATAACAATTTTTAACGTAAAAAGAATTTTTTCATCAAATAATCCTTTACGAATATATAGTAAACGACGTTATTAATTTTTATTAACATTCAATAAATTCCTTAATTAACAAATGGATAAATACCTAACCGTTAGAGATATCTTAACGAAAATTTATATACAGCTTAGTTTATTGCTAAATTTTAATAAACAATTGTTAAAAAATAAATAAATTCATTATTTTGCAAAAAAAATTGTTATAAACAAATTTTAATTAAAAAAGCAGTTTTTCTATAATTAAACAAAAGAAATATAAAATAAACGCCATAAGTAATTTTTTAAATGTTATCAATAAATTCCTTAATTAACAATGGATAAAATCCAAACCGTTTGAGATATCTTAACAAAAATTATATACAGCTTAGTTTAATGTTAAATTTTAATAAACAATTAAAAAAAAATAAATAAATTTTATTATTTGCAAAAAAAAATTGTTATAAACAAATTCCATTAAAAAAGCAGTTTTTCTATAATTAAACAAAAAGTAATATGAAATAAACGCCGTACACAATTTTTTTAAAAGTTATCAATAAATCCTTAATTAACAAAGATAAAATCCAAACCGTTTGAGATATCTTAACGAAAATTTATATACAGCTTAGTTTAATGTTAATTATTAATAAACAATTAAAAAAAAATAACTAAAGTTTAATATTT
>QUOH01000018.1:66327-107367 GCA_010416925.1 Polistes metricus | reverse complement strand
GTACGGCTCGAAACTTTTTCTAAGTCCATAGTCGCATGACTTTACCATAGTCGCATGACTTTACCATAGTCGCATGACTTTTCCATAGTCGCATTGACTTTTCCATAGTCGCATGACTTTACAAAGTCGTACGGCTCAGAATTTTTCTTAGTCCATAGTCGCATGACTTTACCATAGTAGCATGACTTTTCCATAGTCGCATGACTTTACAAGTCGTACGGCTCGAAATTTTTCTAAGTCCCATAGTCGTATTACTTTACATCGTCGCATGACTTTACCATAGTCGCATGACTTTTCCATAGTCGCATGAATTTACAAGTCGTACGGCTCGAATTTTTCTAAGTCCTATAGTCGCATGACTTTACCATAGTCGCATGACTTTTCCATAGTCGCATGACTTTACAATTACGGCTCGAATTTTTCTAAGTCCCATAGTCGCATGACTTTACCATAGTCGCATGACTTTCCCATAGTCGCAATGACTTTTCCATAGTCGCATGACTTTACAAGTCGTACGGCTCATAATTTTCAAAGTCCCATAGTCGCATGACTTTACCATAGTCGCATGACTTTTCCATAGTCGTATGACTTTACAAGTCGTACGGCTCATAATTTTTCTAAGTCCCATAGTCGTATGACTTTACCATAGTCGCATGACTTTACCATAGTCGCATGACTTTTCCATAGTCGCATGAATTTTACAAGTCGTACGGCTCGAAATTTTCTAGTCCTAGTCGCATGACTTTACCATAGTCGCATGACTTTCCATAGTCGCATGACTTTACAAGTTGTACGGCTCGAAAACTTTTCTAAGTCCCATAGTCGTATGACTTTACCATAGTCGCATGACTTTACCATAGTCGCATGACTTTCCATAGTCGGCATGACTTTACAAGTCGTACGGCTCGAAACTTTTCTAAGTCCATAGTCGCATGACTTTACCATAGTCGCATGACTTTTCCATAGTCGTATGACTTTACAAGTCTTACGGCTCATAATTTTTCAAAGTCCCATAGTCGCATAACTTTACCATAGTCGCATGACTTTTCCATAGTCGCATGACTTTACAAGTCGTACGGCTCGAAATTTTCTTAGTCCTATAGTCGCATGACTTTACCATAGTCGCATTACTTTTCCATAGTCGCATGACTTTACAAGTCGTACGGCTCGAAATTTTCAAGCCATAGTCGCATGACTTTCCATAGTCGTATGACTTTTACAAGTCGTACGGCTCATTAATTTTTCAAAGTCCAATAGTCGCATGACTTTACCATAGTCGCATGACTTTTCATAGTCGCATGACTTTAAAGTCGTTACGGCTCGAAATTTTTCTAAGTCCTATAGTCGCCATAACTTTACCTTAGTCGCATGACTTTACCATAGTCGCATGACTTTTCCATAGTCGCATGACTTTTCCATAGTCGATGACTTTACAAGTCGTACGGCTCATAATTTTTCAAAGTCCCATAGTCGCATGACTTTACCATAGTCGCATGACTTTTCCATAGTCGCATGACTTTACAAGTCGTACGGCTCGAAATTTTTCTAAGTCCCATAGTCGCATGACTTTACCATAGTCGCATGACTTTTCCATAGTCGCATGACTTTACAAGTCGTACGGCTCATAATTTTTCAAAGTCCCATAGTCGCATGACTTTACCATAGTCGCATGACTTTTCCATAGTCGTATGACTTTACAAGTCGTACGGCTCATAATTTTTCTAAGTCCCATAGTCGTATGACTTTACCATAGTCGCATGACTTTCCATAGTCGCATGACTTTTCCATAGTCGCATGACTTACAAGTCGTACGGCTCGAAATTTTTCTAAGTACCATAGTCGCATGACTTTACCATAGTCGCATGACTTTTCCATAGTCGCATGACTTTACAAGTCGTACGGCTCGAAATTTTTCTAAGTCCATAGTCGCATGACTTTACCATAGTCGCATGACTTTACCATAGTCGCATGACTTTTCCATAGTCGCATGACTTTACAAGTCGTACGGCTCATAATTTTTCAAAGTCCCATAGTCGCATGACTTTACCATAGTCGCATGACTTTACCATAGTCGCATGACTTTTCCATAGTCGCATGACTTTACAAGTCGTACGGCTCGAAATTTTTCTTAGTCCTATAGTCGCATGACTTTACCATAGTCGCATGACTTTTCCATAGTCGCATGACTTTACAAGTTGTACGGCTCGAAACTTTCTAAGTCCATAGTCGCATGACTTTACCATAGTCGCATGACTTTTCCATAGTCGCATGACTTTACAAGTCGTACGGCTCAAATTTTTCAAAGTCCCATAGTCGCATGACTTTACCATAGTCGCATGACTTTTCCATAGTCGTATGACTTTACAAGTCGTACGGCTCAAATTTTTCTAAGTCCCATAGTCGCATGACTTTACCATAGTCGCATGACTTTACCATAGTCGCATGACTTTTCCATAGTCGCATGACTTTACAAGTCGTACGGCTCGAATTTTTCTAAGTCCCATAGTCGCATGACTTTTCCATAGTCGCATGACTTTACAAGTCGTACGGCTCGAAATTTTTCTAAGTCCCATAGTCGCATGACTTTACCATAGTCGCATGACTTTACCATAGTCGCATGACTTTTCCATAGTCGCATGACTTTACAAGTCGTACGGCTCGAAACTTTTCTAAGTCCATAGTCGCATTGACTTTACCATAGTCGCATGACTTTTCCATAGTCGCATGACTTTACAAGTCGTACGGCTCGATAATTTTTCAAAGTCCCATAGTCGCATGACTTTACCATAGTCGCATGACTTTTCCATAGTCGCATGACTTTACAAGTCGTACGGCTCGAAATTTTTCTTAGTCCTATAGTCGCATGACTTTACCATAGTCGCATGACTTTTCCATAGTCGCATGACTTTACAAGTCGTACGGCTCGAAATTTTTCAAGTCCCATAGTCGCATGACTTTACCATAGTCGCATGACTTTACCATAGTCGCATGACTTTTCCATAGTCGCATGACTTTACAAGTCGTACGGCTCGAAATTTTTTTAGTCCTATAGTCGCATGACTTTACCATAGTCGCATGACTTTTCCATAGTCGCATGATTTTACAAGTCGTACGGCTCAAAACTTTTCTAAGTCCCATAGTCGCATGACTTTCCATAGTCGCATGACTTTACAAGTCGTACGGCTCAAATTTTTCCAAGTCCCATAGTCGCATGACTTTACCATAGTCGCATGACTTTACCATAGTCGCATGACTTTTCCATAGTCGCATGACTTTACAAGTCGTACGGCTCATAATTTTTCAAAGTCCCATAGTCGCATGACTTTACCATAGTCGCATGACTTTTCCATAGTCGTATGACTTTACAAGTCGTACGGCTCATAATTTTTCTAAGTCCCATAGTCGCATGACTTTACCATAGTCGCATGACTTTTCCATAGTCGCATGACTTTTCCATAGTCGCATGACTTTACAAGTCGTACGGCTCGAAATTTTTCTTAGTCCTATAGTCGCATGACTTTACCATAGTCGCATGACTTTTCCATAGTCGCATGACTTTACAAGTCGTACGGCTCAAATTTTTCAAAGTCCCATAGTCGCATGACTTTACCATAGTCGCATGACTTTTCCATAGTCGTATGACTTTACAAGTCGTACGGCTCGAAATTTTTCTAAGTCCCATAGTCGCATGACTTTACCATAGTCGCATGACTTTTCCATAGTCGTATGACTTTACAAGTCGTACGGCTCATAATTTTTCTAAGTCCCATAGTCGTATGACTTTACCATAGTCGCATGACTTTACCATAGTCGCATGACTTTCCATAGTCGCATGACTTTACAAGTCGTACGGCTCGAAATTTTTCTAAGTACCATAGTCGCATGACTTTACCATAGTCGCATGACTTTTCCATAGTCGCATGACTTTACAAGTGTACGGCTCGAAATTTTTCTAAGTCCCATAGTCGCATGACTTTACCATAGTCGCATGACTTTACCATAGTCGCATGACTTTTCCATAGTCGCATGACTTTACAAGTCGTACGGCTCGAAACTTTCTTAAGTCCCATAGTCGCATGACTTTACCATAGTCGCATGACTTTTCCATAGTCGTATGACTTTACAAGTCGTACGGCTCAAATTTTTCAAAGTCCCTAGTCGCATGACTTTACCATAGTCGCATGACTTTTCCATAGTCGCATGACTTTACAAGTCGTACGGCTCGAAATTTTTCTTAGTCCCATAGTCGCATGACTTTACCATAGTCGCATGACTTTTCCATAGTCGCATGACTTTACAAGTCGTACGGCTCGAAATTTTTCTAAGTCCATAGTCGCATGACTTTACCATAGTCGATGACTTTACCATAGTCGCATGACTTTTCCATAGTCGCATGACTTTACAAGTCGTACGGCTCGAAATTTTTCTAAGTCCCATAGTCGCATGACTTTACCATAGTCGCATGACTTTACCATAGTCGCATGACTTTTCCATAGTCGCATGACTTTACAAGTCGTACGGCTCGAAATTTTTCTTAGTCCCATAGTCGCATGACTTTACCATAGTCGCATGACTTTACCATAGTCGCATGACTTTTCCATAGTCGCATGACTTTACAAGTCGTACGGCTCGAAATTTTTCTTAGTCCTATAGTCGCATGACTTTACCATAGTCGCATGACTTTTCCATAGTCGCATGACTTTACAAGTCGTACGGCTCGAAACTTTTCTAAGTCCCATAGTCGCATGACTTTACCATAGTCGCATGACTTTTCCATAGTCGTATGACTTTACAAGTCGTACGGCTCATAATTTTTCAAGTCCCATAGTCGCATGACTTTACCATAGTCGCATGACTTTTCCATAGTCGTATGACTTTACAAGTCGTACGGCTCATAATTTTTCAAGTCCATAGTCGCATGACTTTTCCATAGTCGCATGACTTTACCATAGTCGCATGACTTTCCATAGTCGCATGACTTTACAAGTCGTACGGCTCGAAATTTTCTTAGTCCTCATAGTCGCATGACTTTTCCATAGTCGCATGATTTACAAGTCGTACGGCTCGAAATTTTTCTACGTCCCATAGTCGTATGACTTTACCATAGTCGCATGACTTTACCATAGTCGCATGACTTTTCCATAGTCGCATGACTTTACAAGTCGTACGGCTCGAAATTTTTCTAAGTCCATAGTCGCATGACTTTACCATAGTCGCATGACTTTTCCATAGTCGCATGACTTTACAAGTCGTACGGCTCGAAATTTTTCTAAGTCCCATAGTCGCCATAATTTACCATAGTCGCATGACTTTTCATAGTCGCATGACTTTACAAGTCGTACGGCTCGAAATTTTCTTGTCCTATAGTCGCATGACTTTACCATAGTCGCATTACTTTTCCATAGTCGCTGACTTTACAAGTCGTTACGGCTCGAAATTTTTCAAAGTCCCTAGTCGCATGACTTTACCATAGTCGCATGACTTTACCATAGTCGCATGACTTTTCCATAGTCGCATGACTTTACAAGTCGTACGGCTCGAAATTTTTCTTAGTCCTATAGTCGCATGACTTTACCATAGTCGCATGACTTTTCCATAGTCGCATGACTTTACAAGTCGTACGGCTCGAAACTTTTCTAAGTCCCATAGTCGTATGACTTTTCCATAGTCGTATGACTTTACAAGTCGTACGGCTCATAATTTTTCAAAGTCCATAGTCGCATGACTTTACATAGTCGCATGACTTTACCATAGTCGCATGACTTTTCCATAGTCGCATGACTTTACAAGTCGTACGGCTCATAATTTTCAATCCCATAGTCGCATGACTTTACCATAGTCGCATGACTTTTCCATAGTCGCATGACTTTACAAGTCGTACGGCTCGATAATTTTTCTAAGTCCCATAGTCGCATGACTTTCCATAGTCGCATGACTTTTCCATAGTCGCATGACTTTTCCATAGTCGCATGACTTTACAAGTCGTACGGCTCGAATTTTTTCTTAGTCCTATAGTCGCATGACTTTACCATAGTCGCATGACTTTTCCATAGTCGCATGACTTTACAAGTCGTACGGCTCAATCATAATTTTTCAAAGTCCATAGTCGCATGACTTTACCATAGTCGCATGACTTTTCCATAGTCGTATGACTTTACAAGTCGTACGGCTATAATTTTTCTAAGTCCATAGTCGCATGACTTTTCCATAGTCGCATGACTTTTCCATAGTCGCATGACTTTACAAGTCGTACGGCTCGAATTTTTCTAAGTCCCATAGTCGCATGACTTTACCATAGTCGCATGACTTTACCATAGTCGCATGACTTTTCCATAGTCGCATGACTTTACAAGTCGTACGGCTCGAAAATTTTCTAAGTACCATAGTCGCATGACTTTACCATAGTCGCAGACTTTTCCATAGTCGCATGACTTTACAAGTTTTACGGCTCGAAACTTTTCTAAGTCCCATAGTCGTATGACTTTACCATAGTCGCATGATTTACCATAGTCGCATGACTTTTCCATAGTCGCATGATTTTACAAGTCGTACGGCTCGAAACTTTCTAAGTCCCATAGTCGCATGACTTTACCATAGTCGCATGACTTTTCCATAGTCGTATGACTTTACAAGTCGTACGGCTCATAATTTTCTAAGTCCCATAGTCGCATGACTTTACCATAGTCGCATGACTTTTCCATAGTCGCATGACTTTACAAGTCGTACGGCTCGAAATTTTTCTTAGTCCTATAGTCGCATGACTTTACCATAGTCGCATGACTTTTCCATAGTCGCATGACTTTACAAGTCGTACGGCTCGAAATTTTTCAAAGTCCATAGTCGCATGACTTTACTATAGTCGCATGACTTTACCATAGTCGCATGACTTTTCCATAGTCGCATGACTTTACAAGTCGTACGCTCGAAATTTTTCAAGTCCAATAGTCGCCTGACTTTACCATAGTCGCATGACTTTACCATAGTCGCATGACTTTTCCATAGTCGCATGACTTTAAAAGTCGTACGGCTCGAAATTTTTCTTAGTCCTATAGTCGCAGACTTTACCATAGTCGCATGACTTTCCATAGTCGCATGACTTTACAAGTGTACGGCTCAAAACTTTCTAAGTCCCATAGTCGCATGACTTTTCCATAGTCGCATGACTTTACATAGTCGTACGGCTTCATACTTTTCACGTCCATAGTCGCAGACTTTACCATAGTCGCATGACTTACCATAGTCGCATGACTTTTCCATAGTCGCATGACTTTACAAGTCGTACGGCTCGAAATTTTTCTAGTCCCATAGTCGCATGACTTTTACCATAGTCGCATGACTTTACCCATAGTCGCATGACTTTTCCATAGTCGCATGACTTTACAAGTCGTACGGCTCGAAATTTTTCTAAGTCCCTAGTCGCATGACTTTACCATAGTCGCATGACTTTTCCATAGTCGCATGACTTTACAAGTTGTACGGCTCGAAATTTTCTAAGTCCCATAGTCGCATGACTTTACCATAGTCGCATGACTTTACCATAGTCGCATGACTTTTCCATAGTCGCATGATTTTACAAGTCGTACGGCTCGAAATTTTCTAAGTCCGTCGCATGACTTTACCATAGTCGCATGACTTTTCCATAGTCGCATGACTTTACAAGTCGTACGGCTCGAAATTTTTCTAAGTCCCATAGTCGCATGACTTTACCATAGTCGCATGACTTTTCCATAGTCGCATGACTTTACAAGTCGTACGGCTCGAAATTTTTCTAAGTCCCATAGTCGCATGACTTTACCATAGTCGCATGACTTTTCCATAGTCGCATGACTTTACAAGTCGTACGGCTCGAAATTTTTCTAAGTCCCATAGTCGCATGACTTTTCCATAGTCGTATGACTTTACAAGTCGTACGGCTCATAATTTTTCAAAGTCCCATAGTCGCATGACTTTACCATAGTCGCATGACTTTTCCATAGTCGCATGACTTTACAAGTCGTACGGCTCGAAATTTTTCTAAGTCCTATAGTCGCATGACTTTACCATAGTCGCATGACTTTACCATAGTCGCATGACTTTTCCATAGTCGCATGACTTTTCCATAGTCGCATGACTTTACAAGTCGTACGGCTCATATTTTTTAAAGTCCCATAGTCGCATGACTTTACCATAGTCGCATGACTTTTCCATAGTCGTATGACTTTACAAGTCGTACGGCTCGAAACTTTTCTAAGTCCCATAGTCGCATGACTTTACCATAGTCGCATGACTTTTCATAGTCGCATGACTTTACAAGTCGTACGGCTCATAATTTTTCAAAGTCCTATAGTCGCATGACTTTACCATAGTCGCATGACTTTCCATAGTCGCATGACTTTACAAGTCGTACGGCTCTTAATTTTTCTAAGTCCTATAGTCGCATGACTTTACCATAGTCGCATGACTTTACCATAGTCGCATGACTTTTCCATAGTCGCATGACTTTACAAGTCGTACGGCTCGAAATTTTTCTAAGTCCCATAGTCGCATGACTTTACCATAGTCGCATGACTTTTCCATAGTCGCATGACTTTACAAGTCGTACGGCTCGAAATTTCTAAGTCCCAAAGTCGTATGTACTTACCATGCATGACTTTACCATAGTCGCATGACTTTACCATAGTCGCATGACTTTTCCATAGTCGCATGACTTTACAAGTCGTACGGCTCGAATTTTTCTAGTACCATAGTCGCATGACTTTACCATAGTCGCATGACTTTTCCATAGTCGCATGACTTTACAAGTCGTACGGCTCGAAATTTTTCTAAGTCCCATAGTCGTATGACTTTACCATAGTCGCATGACTTTACCATAGTCGCATGACTTTTCCATAGTCGCATGACTTTACAAGTCGTACGGCTCGAAACTTTTCTAAGTCCCATAGTCGCATGACTTTACCATAGTCGCATGACTTTTCCATAGTCGTATGACTTTACAAGTCGTACGGCTCATAATTTTTCAAAGTCCCATAGTCGCATGACTTTACCATAGTCGCATGACTTTTCCATAGTCGCATGACTTTACAAGTCGTACGGCTCGAAATTTTTCTTAGTCCTATAGTCGCATGACTTTACCATAGTCGCATGACTTTTCCATAGTCGCATGACTTTACAAGTCGTACGGCTCGAAATTTTTTAGTCCCATAGTCGCATGACTTTTCCATAGTCGCATGACTTTACAAGTCGTACGGCTCGAAATTTTTCAAGTCCCATAGTCGCATGACTTTACCATAGTCGCATGACTTTTCCATAGTCGCATGACTTTACAAGTCGTACGGCTCGAAATTTTTCTAAGTCTATAGTCGCATGACTTTACCATAGTCGCATGACTTTACCATAGTCGCATGACTTTTCCATAGTCGCATGACTTTTCCATAGTCGCATGACTTTACAAGTCGTACGGCTCATATTTTTAAAGTCCCATAGTCGCATGACTTTACCATAGTCGCATGACTTTTCCATAGTCGTATGACTTTACAAGTCGTACGGCTCGAAAACTTTTCTAAGTCCCATAGTCGCATGACTTTACCATAGTCGCATGACTTTTCTTTTCCTAGTCGCATGACTTTACAAGTCGTACGGCTCATAATTTTTCAAAGTCCCATAGTCGCATGACTTTACCATAGTCGCATGACTTTTCCATAGTCGCATGACTTTACAAGTCGTACGGCTATAATTTTTCTAAGTCCCATAGTCGCATGACTTACCATAGTCGCATGACTTTACCATAGTCGCATGACTTTTCCATAGTCGCATGACTTTACAAGTCGTACGGCTCGAAATTTTTCTAAGTCCCATAGTCGCATGACTTTACCATAGTCGCATGACTTTTCCATAGTCGCATGACTTTACAAGTCGTACGGCTCGAAATTTTTCTAAGTCCCATAGTCGCATGACTTTACCATAGTCGCATGACTTTACCATAGTCGCATGACTTTTCCATAGTCGCATGACTTTACAAGTCGTACGGCTCGAAATTTTTCTAAGTCCCATAGTCGCATGACTTTACCATAGTCGCATGACTTTTCCATAGTCGCATGACTTTACAAGTCGTACGGCTCGAAATTTTTCTAAGTCCCATAGTCGCATGACTTTACTATAGTCGCATGACTTTACCATAGTCGCATGACTTTTCCATAGTCGCATGACTTTACAAGTCGTACGGCTCATAATTTTCAAAGTCCCATAGTCGCATGACTTTACCATAGTC
Source organism: Polistes metricus (assembly GCA_010416925.1). Lineage (NCBI taxonomy): Eukaryota > Metazoa > Arthropoda > Insecta > Hymenoptera > Vespidae > Polistes > Polistes metricus. Next base: position 97,121 of record QUOH01000018.1, on the reverse strand, counting down.
GCATGACTTTACCATAGTCGCATGACTTTCCATAGTCGCATGACTTTAAAGTCGTACGGCTCGAAATTTTTCTTAGTCTATAGTCGCATGACTTTACCATAGTCGCATGACTTTTCCATAGTCGCATGACTTTACAAGTCGTACGGCTCGAAATTTTTTAAGTCCCATAGTCGCATGACTTTACCATAGTCGCATGACTTTTCCATAGTCGTATGACTTTACAAGTCGTACGGCTCATAATTTTTCAAAGTCCTATAGTCGCATGACTTTACCATAGTCGCATGACTTTTCCATAGTCGCATGACTTTACAAGTCGTACGGCTCATAATTTTTCTAAGTCCCATAGTCGCATGACTTTACCATAGTCGCATGACTTTACCATAGTCGCATGACTTTTCCATAGTCGCATGACTTTACAAGTCGTACGGCTCGAAATTTTTTAGTCCATAGTCGCATGACTTTTCCATAGTCGCATGACTTTACAAGTCGTACGGCTCGAAATTTTCTAAGTCCATAGTCGCATGACTTTACCATAGTCGCATGACTTTACCATAGTCGCATGACTTTTCCATAGTCGCATGACTTTACAAGTCGTACGGCTCGAAATTTTTCTAAGTCCCATAGTCGCATGACTTTACCATAGTCGCATGACTTTTCCATAGTCGCATGACTTTACAAGTCGTACGGCTCATAATTTTCAAAGTCCCATAGTCGCATGACTTTACCATAGTCGCATGACTTTCCATAGTCGCATGACTTTACAAGTCGTACGGCTCGAAATTTTCTTAGTCCTATAGTCGCATGACTTTACCATAGTCGCATGACTTTTCCATAGTCGCATGACTTTACAAGTCGTACGGCTCGAAATTTTTCTAAGTCCCATAGTCGCATGACTTTACCATAGTCGCATGACTTTACCATAGTCGCATGACTTTTCCATAGTCGCATGACTTTACAAGTCGTACGGCTCGAAATTTTTCTAAGTCCCATAGTCGCATGACTTTACCATAGTCGCATGACTTTACCATAGTCGCATGACTTTTCCATAGTCGCATGACTTTTACAAGTCGTACGGCTCGAAATTTTTCTTAGTCCTATAGTCGCATGACTTTACCATAGTCGCATGACTTTTCCATAGTCGCATGACTTTACAAGTCGTACGGCTCAAAACTTTCTAAGTCCCATAGTCGCATGACTTTTCCATAGTCGCATGACTTTACAAGTCGTACGGCTCAAATTTTTCTAAGTCCATAGTCGCATGACTTTCCATAGTCGCATGACTTTACCATAGTCGCATGACTTTTCCATAGTCGCATGACTTTACAAGTCGTACGGCTCGAAATTTTTCTAAGTCCCATAGTCGTATGACTTTACCATAGTCGCATGACTTTACCATAGGTCGCATGACTTTTCCATAGTCCGCATGAATTTACAAAGTCGTACGGCTCGAATTTTTCTAAGTACCATAGTCGCATGACTTTACCATAGTCGCATGACTTTTCCATAGTCGCATGACTTTACAAGTCGTACGGCTCGAAATTTTTCTAAGTCCAATAGTCGCATGACTTTACTATAGTCGCATGACTTTACCATAGTCACATGACTTTCCCAGTCGCATGACTTTACAAGTCGTACGGCTCGAAATTTTTCTAAGTCCAATAGTCGCATGACTTTACCATAGTCGCATGACTTTACCATAGTAGCATGACTTTTTCCATAGTCGCATGACTTTAAAAGTCGTACGGCTCGAAATTTTTCTGAGTCCTATAGTCGCATGACTTTACCATAGTCGCATGACTTTTCCATAGTCGCATGACTTTACAAAGGTACGGCTCGAAACTTTTTTAAGTCCCATAGTCCGCATGACTTTACCATAGTCGCATGACTTTTCCATAGTCGTATGACTTTACAAGTCGTACGGCTCATAATTTTTTCAAAGTCCCATAGTCGCATGACTTTACCATAGTCCGCATGACTTTACCATAGTCGCATGACTTTTCCATAGTCGCATGACTTTACAAGTTGTACGGCTCGAAACTTTCTAAGTCCCATAGTCGCATGACTCTACCATAGTCGCATGACTTTTCCATAGTCGTATGACTTTTACAGTCGTACGGCTCATAATTTTTCAAAGTCCCATAGTCGCATGACTTTACCATAGTCGCATGACTTTTCCATAGTCGCATAACTTTACAAGTCGTACGGCTCGAAACTTTTCTAAGTCCCATAGTCGCATGACTTTACCATAGTCGCATGACTTTTCCATAGTCGCATGACTTTCAAGTCGTACGGCTCGAAATTTTTCGAAGATCCCATAGTCGCATGATTTTAATATACCATAGTCGCATGACTTTACCATAGTCGCATGACTTTTCCATAGTCGCATGACTTTACAAGTCGTACGGCTCAAATTTTTCAAAGTCCCATAGTCGCATGACTTTACCATAGTCGCATGACTGTTCCATAGTCGCATGACTTTACAAGTCGTACGGCTCAAAGTTTTCTAAGTCCCATAGTCGCATGACTTTTACCATAGTCGCATGACTTTACCATAGTCGCATGACTTTTCCATAGTCCATGATTTTACAAGTCGTACGGCTGAAACTTTTCTAAGTCCCATAGTCGCATGACTTTACCATAGTCGCATGACTTTTCCATAGTCGTATGACTTTACAAGTCTTACGGCTCATAATTTTTCAAAGTCCCATAGTCGCATAACTTTACCATAGTCGCATAACTTTTCCATAGTCGCATGACTTTACAAGTCGTACGGCTCGAAATTTTTCTTAGTCCTATAGTCGCATGACTTTACCATAGTCGCATTACTTTTCCATAGTCGCATGACTTTACAAGTCGTACGGCTCGAAATTTTTCTAAGTCCCATAGTCGCATGACTTTTCCATAGTCGTATGACTTTACAAGTCGTACGGCTCATAATTTTTCAAAGTCCATAGTCGCATGACTTTACCATAGTCGCATGACTTTTCCATAGTCGCATGACTTTACAAGTCGTACGGCTCGAAATTTTCTAAGTCCTATAGTCGCATAACTTTACCATAGTCGCATGACTTTACCATAGTCGCATGACTTTTCCATAGTCGCATGACTTTTCCATAGTCGCATGACTTTACAAGTCGTACGGCTCATATTTTTTAAAGTCCATAGTCGCATGACTTTACCATAGTCGCATGACTTTTCCATAGTCGTATGACTTTACAAGTCGTACGGCTCGAAACTTTTCTAAGTCCCATAGTCGCATGACTTTACCATAGTCGCATGACTTTTCCATAGTCGCATGACTTTACAAGTCGTACGGCTCATAATTTTTCAAAGTCCCATAGTCGCATGACTTTACCATAGTCGCATGACTTTTCCATAGTCGTATGACTTTACAAGTCGTACGGCTCATAATTTTTCTAAGTCCTATAGTCGCATGACTTTACCATAGTCGCATGACTTTACCATAGTCGCATGACTTTTCCATAGTCGCATGACTTTACAAGTCGTACGGCTCGAAATTTTTCTTAGTCCTATAGTCGCATGACTTTACCATAGTCGCATGACTTTTCCATAGTCGCATGACTTTACAAGTCGTACGGCTCGAAATTTTTCTAAGTCCCATAGTCGTATGACTTTACCATAGTCGCATGACTTTACCATAGTCGCATGACTTTTCCATAGTCGCATGACTTTACAAGTCGTACGGCTCGAAATTTTCTAAGTACCATAGTCGCATGACTTTACCATAGTCGCATGACTTTTCCATAGTCGCATGACTTTACAAGTCGTACGGCTCGAAATTTTTCTAAGTCCAATAGTCGCATGACTTTACCATAGTCGCATGACTTTACCATAGTCGCATGACTTTTCCATAGTCGCATGACTTTACAAGTCGTACGGCTCAAATTTTTCAAAGTCCCATAGTCGCATGACTTTACCATAGTCGCATGACTTTACCATAGTCGCATGACTTTTCCATAGTCGCATGACTTTAAAGTCGTACGGCTCGAAATTTTTCTTAGTCCTATAGTCGCATGACTTTACCATAGTCGCATGACTTTTCCATAGTCGCATGACTTTACAAGTTGTACGGCTCGAAACTTTTCTAAGTCCCATAGTCGCATGACTTTACCATAGTCGCATGACTTTTCCATAGTCGTATGACTTTACAAGTCGTACGGCTCATAATTTTTCAAAGTCCCATAGTCGCATGACTTTACCATAGTCGCATGACTTTTCCATAGTCGTATGACTTTACAAGTCGTACGGCTCATAATTTTTCTAAGTCCCATAGTCGCATGACTTTACCATAGTCGCATGACTTTACCATAGTCGCATGACTTTTCCATAGTCGCATGACTTTACAAGTCGTACGGCTCGAAATTTTTCTTAGTCCTATAGTCGCATGACTTTTCCATAGTCGCATGACTTTACAAGTCGTACGGCTCGAAACTTTTCTAAGTCCATAGTCGTATGACTTTACCATAGTCGCATGACTTTACCATAGTCGCATGACTTTTCCATAGTCGCATGACTTTACAAGTCGTACGGCTCGAAACTTTTCTAAGTCCCATAGTCGCATGACTTTACCATAGTCGCATGACTTTTATAGTCGTATGACTTTACAAGTCGTACGGCTCAAATTTTTCAAAGTCCCATAGTCGCATGACTTTACCATAGTCGCATGACTTTTCCATAGTCGCATGACTTTACAAGTCGTACGGCTCGAAATTTTTCTTAGTCCTATAGTCGCATGACTTTACCATAGTCGCATGACTTTTCCATAGTCGCATGACTTTACAAGTCGTACGGCTCGAAATTTTTCAAAGTCCCATAGTCGCATGACTTTACCATAGTCGCATGACTTTACCATAGTCGCATGACTTTTCCACAGTCGCATGACTTTACAAGTCGTACGGCTCGAAATTTTTCTAAGTCCAATAGTCGCATGACTTTACCATAGTCGCATGACTTTACCATAGTAGCATGACTTTTCCATAGTCGCATGACTTTACAAGTCGTACGGCTCGAAATTTTTCTTAGTCCCTATAGTCGCATGACTTTACCATAGTCGCATGACTTTCCATAGTCGCATGACTTTACAAGTTGTACGGCTCAAAACTTTTCTAAGTCCATAGTCGTATGACTTTTCCATAGTCGATGACTTTACAAGTCGTACGGCTCATAATTTTTCAAAGTCCCATAGTCGCATGACTTTACCATAGTCGCATGACTTTACCATAGTCGCATGACTTTTCCATAGTCGCATGACTTTACAAGTCGTACGGCTCAAATTTTTCAAAGTCCCATAGTCGCATGACTTTACCATAGTCGCATGACTTTTCCATAGTCGCATGACTTTTACAAGTCGTACGGCTCATAATTTTTCTAAGTCCCATAGTCGCATGACTTTTCCATAGTCGCATGACTTTACCATAGTCGCATGACTTTTCCATAGTCGCATGACTTTACAAGTCGTACGGCTCGAAATTTTTCTTAGTCCTATAGTCGCATGACTTTACCATAGTCGCATGACTTTTCCATAGTCGCATGACTTTACAAGTCGTACGGCTCGAAATTTTCTAAGTCCCATAGTCGCATGACTTTACCATAGTCGCATGACTTTTCCATAGTCGCATGACTTTCAAGTCGTACGGCTCAATTTTTCAAAGTCCCATAGTCGCATGACTTTACCATAGTCGCATGACTTTACCATAGTCGCATGACTTTACCTTAGTCGCATGACTTTCCATAGTCGCATATGACTTTACAAGTCGTACGGCTCAAATTTTTCTTACCTATAGTCGCATGACTTTACCATAGTCGCATGACTTTTCCATAGTCGCATGACTTTACAAGTCGTACGGCTCGAAATTTTTCTAAGTCCCATAGTCGCATGACTTTACCATAGTCGCATGATTTCCATAGTCGCATTGATTTACAAGTCGTACGGCTCATAATTTTCTAAGTCCCATAGTCGCATGACTTTACCATAGTCGCATGACTTTTCCATAGTCGCATGACTTTACAAGTCGTACGGCTCGAAATTTTTCTAAGTCCTATAGTCGCATGACTTTACCATAGTCGCATGACTTTACCATAGTCGCATGACTTTTCCATAGTCGCATGACTTTACAAGTCGTACGGCTCGAAATTTTTCTAAATCCCATAGTCGCATGACTTTACCATAGTCGCATGACTTTACCATAGTCGCATGACTTTTCCATAGTCGCATGACTTTACAAGTCGTACGGCTCGAAATTTTTCTAAGTCCCATAGTCGCATGACTTTACCATAGTCGCATGACTTTACCATAGTCGCATGACTTTTCCATAGTCGCATGACTTTACAAGTCGTACGGCTCGAAATTTTTCTTAGTCCTATAGTCGCATGACTTTACCATAGTCGCATGACTTTTCCATAGTCGCATGACTTTACAAGTTGTACGGCTCGAAATTTTCTAAGTCCCATAGTCGCATGACTTTACCATAGTCGCATGACTTTTCCATAGTCGCATGACTTTACAAGTCGTACGGCTCAAATTTTTCTAAGTCCCATAGTCGCATGACTTTACCATAGTCGCATGACTTTTCCATAGTCGCATGACTTTACAAGTCGTACGGCTCGAAATTTTTCTAAGTCCTATAGTCGCATGACTTTACCATAGTCGCATGACTTTACCATAGTCGCATGACTTTTCCATAGTCGCATGACTTTACAAGTCGTACGGCTCGAAATTTTTCTAAGTCCCATAGTCGCATGACTTTACCATAGTCGCATGACTTTACCATAGTCGCATGACTTTTCCATAGTCGCATGACTTTACAAGTCGTACGGCTCGAAATTTTTCTTAGTCCTATAGTCGCATGACTTTACCATAGTCGCATGACTTTTCCATAGTCGCATGACTTTACAAGTCGTACGGCTCGAATTTTTCTAAGTCCCTAGTCGCATGACTTTACATAGTCGCATGACTTTACCATAGTCGCATGACTTTCCATAGTCGCATGACTTTCCATAGTCGCATGACTTTACAGTCGTACGGCTCGAAATTTTTCTAAGTCCCAAGTCGCATGACTTTACCATAGTCGCATGACTTTTCCATAGTCGCATGACTTTACAAGTCGTACGGCTCGAAATTTTCTAAGTCCCATAGTCGCATGACTTTACCATAGTCGCATGACTTTACCATAGTCGCATGACTTTCCATAGTCGCATGACTTTACAGTCGTACGGCTCGAAATTTTTCTAAGTCCTATAGTCGCATGACTTTACCATAGTCGCATGACTTTTCCATAGTCGCATGACTTTACAAGTCGTACGGCTCGAAATTTTTCTAAGTCCCATAGTCGCATGACTTTACCATAGTCGCATGACTTTACCATAGTCGCATGACTTTTCCATAGTCGCATGACTTTACAAGTCGTACGGCTCATAATTTTTCAAAGTCCCATAGTCGCATGACTTTACCATAGTCGCATGACTTTTCCATAGTCGTATGACTTTACAAGTCGTACGGCTCAAATTTTTCTAAGTCCCATAGTCGCATGACTTTACCATAGTCGCATGACTTTACCATAGTCGCATGACTTTTCCATAGTCGCATGATTTACAAGTCGTACGGCTCGAAATTTTTCTAAGTCCATAGTCGCATGACTTTACCATAGTCGCATGACTTTTCCATAGTCGCATGACTTTACAAGTCGTACGGCTCGAAATTTTTCTAAGTCCAATAGTCGCATGACTTTACCATAGTCGCATGACTTTACCATAGTCACATGACTTTTCCAAGTCGCATGACTTTACAAGTCGTACGGCTCATAATTTTTCAAAGTCCCATAGTCGCATGACTTTACCATAGTCGCATGACTTTACCATAGTCGCATGACTTTTCCATAGTCGCATGACTTTAAAAGTCGTACGGCTCGAAATTTTTTAGTCCTATAGTCGCATGACTTTACCATAGTCGCATGACTTTTCCATAGTCGCATGACTTTACAAGTCGTACGGCTCGAAACTTTTCTAAGTCCAATAGTCGCATGACTTTACCATAGTCGCATGACTTTTCCATAGTCGTATGACTTTACAAGTCGTACGGCTCATAATTTTTCAAAGTCCCATAGTCGCATGACTTTACCATAGTCGCATGACTTTTCCATAGTCGTGACTTTACAAGTCGTACGGCTCATAATTTTTCTAAGTCCCATAGTCGCATGACTTTACCATAGTCGCATGACTTTACCATAGTCGCATGACTTTTCCATAGTCGCATGACTTTACAAGTCGTACGGCTCGAAATTTTTCTAAGTCCCATAGTCGCATGACTTTTCCATAGTCGCATGACTTTACAAGTCGTACGGCTCGAAATTTTTCTTAGTCCTATAGTCGCATGACTTTACCATAGTCGCATGACTTTTCCATAGTCGCATGACTTTACAAGTCGTACGGCTCGAAATTTTTCTAAGTCCCATAGTCGCATGACTTTACATAGTCGCATGACTTTACCATAGTCGCATGACTTTCCACAGTCGCATGACTTTACAAGTCGTACGGCTCGAAATTTTTCTAAGTCCATAGTCGCATGACTTTACCATAGTCGCATGACTTTTACCATAGTCGCATGACTTTTCCATAGTCGCATGACTTTACAAGTCGTACGGCTCGAAATTTTTCTTAGTCCTATAGTCGCATGACTTTACCATAGTCGCATGACTTTTCCATAGTCGCATGATTTTACAAGTCGTACGGCTCAAAAACTTTTCTAAGTCCCATAGTCGTATGACTTTTCCATAGTCGATGACTTTACAAGTCGTACGGCTCATAATTTTTCTAAGTCCATAGTCGCATGACTTTACCATAGTCGCATGACTTTTCCATAGTCGTATGACTTTACAAGTCGTACGGCTCATAATTTTCTAAGTCCCATAGTCGTATGACTTTACATAGTCGCATGACTTTTCCATAGTCGCATGACTTTAAAAGTCGTACGGCTCGAAATTTTTCTAGTCCTATAGTCGCATGACTTTACCATAGTCGCATGACTTTTCCATAGTCGCATGACTTTACAAGTTGTACGGCTCGAAACTTTTCTAAGTCCATAGTCGCATGACTTTACCATAGTCGCATGACTTTTCCATAGTCGCATGACTTTAAAAGTCGTACGGCTCATAATTTTTCAAAGTCCCATAGTCGCATGACTTTACCATAGTCGCATGACTTTTCCATAGTCGCATGACTTTACAAGTCGTACGGCTCAAATTTTTCTAAGTCCCATAGTTGCATGACTTTCCATAGTCGCATGACTTTACCATAGTCGCATGACTTTTCATAGTCGCATGACTTTACAAGTCGTACGGCTCGAAATTTTTCTAAGTCCCATAGTCGCATGACTTTTCCATAGTCGCATGACTTTACAAGTCGTACGGCTCGAAATTTTTCTAAGTCCCATAGTCGCATGACTTTACCATAGTCGCATGACTTTTCCATAGTCGCATGACTTTACAAGTCGTACGGCTCGAAATTTTTCAAAGTCCCATAGTCGCATGACTTTACCATAGTCGCATGACTTTACCATAGTCGCATGACTTTTCCATAGTCGCATGACTTTACAAGTCGTACGGCTCGAAATTTTTCTAAGTCCCATAGTCGCATGACTTTACCATAGTCGCATGACTTTACCATAGTCGCATGACTTTTCCATAGTCGCATGACTTTACAAGTCGTACGGCTCGAAATTTTTCTTAGTCCTATAGTCGCATGACTTTACCATAGTCGCATGACTTTTCCATAGTCGCATGACTTTACAAGTCGTACGGCTCGAAACTTTTCTAAGTCCCATAGTCGCATGACTTTTCCATAGTCGTATGACTTTACAAGTCGTACGGCTCATATTTTTCAAAGTCCCATAGTCGCATGACTTTACCATAGTCGCATGACTTTACCATAGTCGCATGACTTTTCCATAGTCGCATGACTTTACAAGTCGTACGGCTCAAATTTTTCAAAGTCCCATAGTCGCATGACTTTACCATAGTCGCATGACTTTTCCATAGTCGTATGACTTTACAAGTCGTACGGCTCATAATTTTTCTAAGTCCCATAGTCGCATGACTTTTCCATAGTCGCATGACTTTACCATAGTCGCATGACTTTTCCATAGTCGCATGACTTTACAAGTCGTACGGCTCGAAATTTTTCTTAGTCCTATAGTCGCATGACTTTACCATAGTCGCATGACTTTTCCATAGTCGCATGACTTTACAAGTCGTACGGCTCATAAATTTTTCAAAGTCCCATAGTCGCATGACTTTACCATAGTCGCATGACTTTTCCATAGTCGTATGACTTTACAAGTCGTACGGCTCATAATTTTTCTAAGTCCCATAGTCGCATGACTTTACCATAGTCGCATGACTTTTCCATAGTCGTATGACTTTACAAGTCGTACGGCTCGAATTTTTCTAAGTCCCATAGTCGCATGACTTTACCATAGTCGCATGACTTTACCATAGTCGCATGACTTTTCCATAGTCGCATGACTTTACAAGTCGTACGGCTCGAAATTTTTCTAAGTCCCATAGTCGCATGACTTTACCATAGTCGCATGACTTTTCCATAGTCGCATGACTTTACAAGTCGTACGGCTCGAAACTTTTCTAAGTCCCATAGTCGCATGACTTTACCATAGTCGCATGACTTTACCATAGTCGCATGACTTTTCCATAGTCGCATGATTTTACAAGTCGTACGGCTCGAAACTTTTCTAAGTCCCATAGTCGCATGACTTTACCATAGTCGCATGACTTTTCCATAGTCGTATGACTTTACAAGTTACGGCTCATAATTTTTCAAAGTCCCATAGTCGCATAACTTTACCATAGTCGCATAACTTTCCATAGTCGCATGACTTTACAAAGTCGTACGGCTCGAAATTTTTCTTAGTCCATAGTCGCATGACTTTACCATAGTCGCATGACTTTTCCATAGTCGCATGATTTTACAAGTTGTACGGCTCAAAATTTTTCTAAGTCCCATAGTCGCATGACTTTTCCATAGTCGTCATGACTTTACAAGTCGTACGGCTCATAAATTTTCAAAGTCCATAGTCGCATGACTTTACCATAGTCGCATGACTTTACCATAGTCGCATGACTTTTCCATAGTCGCATGACTTTACAAGTCGTACGGCTCATAATTTTTCAAAATCCCATAGTCGCATGACTTTACCATAGTCGCATGACTTTTCCATAGTCGTATGACTTTACAAGTCGTACGGCTAATAATTTTTCTAAGTCCCATAGTCGCATGACTTTAATAGTCGCATGACTTTACCATAGTCGCATGACTTTTCCATCGTCGCATGACTTTACAAGTCGTACGGCTCGAATTTTTTAGTCCTATAGTCGCATGACTTTACCATAGTCGCATGACTTTCCATAGTCGCATGACTTTACAAGTCGTACGGCTCATATTTTTCAAAAATCCCATAGTCGCATGACTTTACCATAGTCGCATGACTTTTCCATAGTCGCATGACTTTACAAGTCGTACGGCTCATAATTTTTCTAAGTCCCTAGTCGCATGACTTTTCCATAGTCGCATGACTTTTCCATAGTCGTATGACTTTACAAGTCGTACGGCTCATAATTTTTCTAAGTTCCCATAGTCGTTATGACTTTACCATAGTCGCATGACTTTACCATAGTCGCATGATTTTCCATAGTCGCATGGCATTTACAAGTCGTACGGCTCGAAATTTTCTAAGTACCATAGTCGCATGACTTTACCATAGTCGCACGACTTTTCCATAGTCGCATGACTTTACAAGTTGTACGGCTCGAAACTTTTCTAAGTCCCATAGTCGTATGACTTTACATAGTCCATGACTTTACATAGCGCATGACTTTTCCATAGTCGCATGATTTTACAAGTCGTACGGCTCGAAACTTTTCTAAGTCCCATCGTCGCATGACTTTACCATCGTCGCATGACTTTTCCATAGTCGTATGACTTTACAAGTCTTACGGCTAATAATTTTTCAAAGTCCCATAGTCGCATGACTTTACCATAGTCGCATAACTTTTCCATAGTCGCATGACTTTACAAGTCGTACGGCTCGAAATTTTTCTTAGTCCTATAGTCGCATGACTTTACCATAGTCGCATTACTTTTCCATAGTCGCATGACTTTACAAGTCGTACGGCTCGAAATTTTCTAGGTCCCCATAGTCGCATGACTTTTCCATAGTCGTATGACTTTACAAGTCGTACGGCTCATAATTTTTCTTAGTCAATAGTCGCATGACTTTACCATAGTCGCACATTACTTTTCCCATAGTCGCATGACTTTACAAGGTACGGCTCGAAATTTTCTAAGTCCTATAGTCGCATAACTTTTACCATAGTCGCATGGATTTACCATAGTCGCATGACTTTTCCATAGTCGCATGACTTTCCATAGTCGCATGACTTTACAAGTCGTACGGCTCATATTTTTAAAGTCCCATAGTCGCATGACTTACCATAGTCGCATGACTTTTCCATAGTCGTATGACTTTACAAGTCGTACGGCTCGAAACTTTTAGTCCCATAGTCGCATGACTTTACCATAGTCGCATGACTTTTCCATAGTCGCATGACTTTACAAGTCGTACGGCTCATAATTTTTCAAAGTCCCCTAGTCGCATGACTTTACCATAGTCGCATGACTTTTCCTAGTCGTATGACTTTACAAGTCGTACGGCTCATAATTTTTCTAAGTCCATAGTCGCATGACTTTTACCATAGTCGCATGACTTTACCATAGTCGCATGACTTTTCCATAGTCGCATTACTTTACAAGTCGTACGGCTCGAAATTTTTCTTAGTACTATAGTCGCATGACTTTTACATAGTCGCATGACTTTTCCATAGTCGCATGACTTTACAAGTCGTACGGCTCGAAATTTTTCTAAGTCCCATAGTCGTATGACTTTACCATAGTCGCATGACTTTACCATAGTCGCATGACTTTCCATAGTCGCATGAATACAAGTCGTACGGCTCGAAATTTTTCTAAGTACCATAGTCGCATGACTTACCATAGTCGCATGACTTTTCCATAGTCGCATGACTTTACAAGTCGTACGGCTCGAAATTTTTCTAAGTCCAATAGTCGCATGACTTTACTATAGTCGCATGACTTTACCATAGTCACATGACTTTTCCACAGTCGCATGACTTTACAAGTCGTACGGCTCATAATTTTTCAAAGTCCCATAGTCGCATGACTTTACATAGTCGCATTGACTTTACCATAGTCGCATGACTTTTCCATAGTCACATGACTTTAAAAGTCGTACGGCTCGAAATTTTTCTTAGTCCTATAGTCGCATGACTTTACCATAGTCGCATGACTTTTCCATAGTCGCATGACTTTACAAGTTGTACGGCTCGAAACTTTTCTAAGTCCAATCCACTAGTCGCATGACTTTACCATAGTCGCATGACTTTCCATAGCGTATGACTTTACAAGTCGTACGGCTCATAATTTTTCAAAGTCCCATAGTCGCATGACTTACATAGTCGCATGACTTTTCCATAGTCGTAGACTTTACAAGTCGTACGGCTCATAATTTTCTAAGTCCCATAGTGCATGACTTTTGCATAGTCGCATGACTTTACCATAGTCGCATGACTTTTCCATAGTCGCATGACTTTACAAGTCGTACGGCTCGAAATTTTTCTTAGTCCTATAGTCGCATGACTTTTCCATAGTCGCATGACTGACTTTACAAGTCGTACGGCTCGAAATTTTTCTAAGTCCCATAGTCGTATGACTTTACCATAGTCGCATGACTTTACCATAGTCGCATGACTTTTCCATAGTCGCATGACTTTCAAGTCTTACTGCTCGAAACTTTTCTAAGTCCATAGTCGCATGACTTTACCATAGTCGCATGACTTTTATTAGTCGTATGACTTTACAAGTCTTACGGCTCGATAATTTTCAAAGTCCCATAGTCGCATAACTTTACCATAGTCGCATGACTTTTCCATAGTCGCATGACTTTACAAGTCGTACGGCTCGAAATTTTTCTTAGTCCTATAGTCGCATGACTTTACCATAGTCGCATTACTTTTCCATAGTCGCATGACTTTACAAGTCGTACGGCTCGAAATTTTCAAAGTCCCATAGTCGTATGACTTTACCATAGTCGCATGACTTTCCATAGTCGCATGACTTTTCCATAGTCGCATGACTTTACAAGTCGTACTGCTCGAAATTTTCTAAGTCCCATAGTCGCATGACTTTACCATAGTCGCATGACTTTTATATAGTCGTATGACTTTACAAGTCTTCTACGGCTCATAATTTTTTCAAAGTCCCATAGTCGCATGACTTTACCATAGTCGCATGACTTTCCATAGTCGCATGACTTTACAAGTCGTACGGCTCGAAATTTTCTTAGTCCTATAGTCGCATGACTTACCATAGTCGCATTACTTTTCCATAGTCGCATGACTTTACAAGTCGTACGGCTCGAAAATTTTTCAAGTCCATAGTCGCATGACTACCATAGTCGCATGACTTTACCATAGTCGCATGACTTTTCCATAGTCGCATGACTTACAAGTCGTACGGCTCGAAATTTTTCTAAGTCCAATAGTCGCATGACTTTACCATAGTCGCATGACTTTACCATAGTACATGACTTTTCCATAGTCGCATGACTTTAAAAGTCGTACGGCTCGAATTTTTCTTAGTCCTATAGTCGCATGACTTTACCATAGTCGCATGACTTTTCCATAGTCGCATGACTTTACAAGTTGTACGGCTCAAAACTTTTCTAAGTCCCATAGTCGTATGACTTTTCCATAGTCGTATGACTTTACAAGTCGACGGCTCATAATTTTTCACAGTCCCATAGTCGCATGACTTTACCATAGTCGCATGACTTTACCATAGTCGCATGACTTTTCCATAGTCGCATGACTTTACAAGTCGTACGGCTCATAATTTTTCAAATCCCATAGTCGCATGGACTTTACCATAGTCGCATGACTTTTCCATAGTCGTATGACTTTACAAGTCGTACGTCATCATTTTTCTAAGTCCCTAGTCGCATGACTTTTCATAGTCGCATGACTTTACCATAGTCGCATGACTTTTCCATAGTCGCATGACTTTACAAGTCGTACGGCTCGAAATTTTTCTTAGTCCTATAGTCGCATGACTTTATTATCGTCGCATGACTTTTCCATAGTCGCATGACTTTACAAGTCGTACGGCTCGAAACTTTTCTAAGTCCCATAGTCGCATGACTTTACCATAGTCGCATGACTTTTCCATAGTCGTATGACTTTGCAAGTCGTACGGCTCATAATTTTTCAAAGTCCCATAGTCGCATGACTTTACCATAGTCGCATGACTTTTCCCATAGTCGTGACTTTCCAAGTCGTACGGCTCATAATTTTTCAAAGTCCCATAGTCGCATAACTTTACCATAGTCGCATGACTTTTCCATAGTCGCATGACTTTACAAGTCGTACGGCTCGAAATTTTTCTTAGTCCTATAGTCGCATGACTTTACCATAGTCGCATTACTTTCCATAGTCGCATGACTTTACAAGTCGTACGGCTCGAAATTTTTCTAAGTCCCATAGTCGCATGACTTTACCATAGTCGCATGACTTTTCCATAGTCGTATGACTTTGCAAGTCGTACGGCTCCATAATTTTTCAAAGTCCCATAGTCGCATGACTTTACCATAGTCGCATGACTTTTCCATAGTCGCATGACTTTACAAGTCGTACGGCTTGAAATTTTCTAAGTCCTATAGTCGCATGACTTACCATAGTCGCATACTTTACAATAGTCGCATGACTTTTCCATAGTCGCATGATTTTACAATTCGTACTGCTCGAAATTTTCTAAATCCCATAGTCGCATAACTTTACCATAGTCGCATGACTTTACCATAGTCGCATGACTTTTCCATAGTCGCATGACTTTACAAGTCGTACGGCTCAAAATTTTTCTAAGTCCATAGTCGCATGACTTTACCATAGTCGCATGACTTTACCATAGTCGCATGACTTTTCCATAGTCGCATGACTTTAAAAGTCGTACGGCTCGAAATTTTTTCTAAGTCCCATAGTCGTATTACTTTACCATAGTCGCATGACTTTCCATAGTCGCATGACTTTCCATAGTCGCATGAATTTACAAGTCGTACGGCTCGAAATTTTCTAGTCTATAGTCGCATGACTTTACCATAGTCGCATGACTTTTCATAGTCGCATGACTTTACAAATTCGTACGGCTCGAAATTTTTCTAAGTCCCATATCGCATGACTTTACCATAGTCGCATGACTTTCCATAGTCGCGATGACTTTTCCATAGTCGCATGACTTTACAAGTCGTACGGCTCATAATTTTTCAAAGTCCCATAGTCGCATGACTTTACCATAGTCGCATGACTTTTCCATAGTCGTATGACTTTACAAGTCGTACGGCTCATAATTTTTCTAGTCCCATAGTCGTATGACTTTACATAGTCGCATTACTTTACCATAGTCGCATGACTTTCCATAGTCGCATGAATTTACAAGTCGTACGGCTCGATTTTTCTAAGTACCATAGTCGCATGACTTTACCATAGTCGCACGACTTTTCCATAGTCGCATGACTTTACTAGTTGTACGGCTCGAAATTTTCTAGTCCATAGTCGTATGACTTTCCATAGTCGCTGACTTTACCATAGTCGCATGACTTTCCATAGTCGCATGATTTTACACAAGTCGTACGGCTCGAAACTTTTCTAAGTCCCATAGTCGCATGACTTTACCATAGTCGCATGACTTTCCTAGTCGTATGACTTTACAGTCTTACGGCTCATATTTTTCAAAGTCCCAAGTCGCATAACTTTACCATAGTCGCATGACTTTCCATAGTCGCAAGACTTTACAAGTCGTACGGCTCGAAATTTTTCTTAGTCCTATAGTCGCATGACTTTACCATAGTCGCATGACTTTTCCATAGTCGCATGACTTTACAAGTCGTACGGCTCGAATTTTTCTAAGTCCCATAGTCGCATGACTTTTCCATAGTCGATTGACTTTACAAGTCGTACGGCTCATATTTTTCAACGTCCATAGTCGCATGACTTTACCATAGTCGCATGACTTTTCCATAGTCGCATGACTTTACAAGTCGTACGGCTCGAAATTTTTCTAAGTCCTATAGTCGCATAACTTTACCATAGTCGCATGACTTTACCATAGTCGCATGACTTTTCCATAGTCGTATGACTTTACATAGTCGCATGACTTTACCATCGTCGCATGACTTTTCCATAGTCGCATGACTTTACAAGTCGTACTGCTTCGAACTTTCTAAGTCCCATAGTCGCATGACTTTTCCATAGTCGCATGACTTTTATATAGTCGTATGACTTACAAGTCTTACGGCTCATAATTTTTCAAAGTCCCATAGTCGCATAACTTTACCATAGTCGCATGACTTTTCCATAGTCGCATGACTTTACAAGTCGTACGGCTCGAAATTTTTCTTAGTCCTATAGTCGCATGACTTTACCATAGTCGCATTACTTTTCCATAGTCGCATGACTTTACAAGTCGTACGGCTCGAAATTTTTCAACGTCCCATAGTCGTATGACTTTACCATAGTCGCATGACTTTACCATAGTCGCATGACTTTTCCATAGTCGCATGACTTTACAAGTCGTACGGCTCGAAACTTTTCTAAGTCCCATAGTCGCATGACTTTACCATAGTCGCATGACTTTTATATAGTCGTATGACTTTCAAGTCTTACGGCTCATAATTTTTCAAAGTCCCATAGTCGCATGACTTTACCATAGTCGCAGACTTTTCCATAGTCGCATGACTTTACAAGTCGTACGGCTCGAAATTTTTCTTAGTCCTATAGTCGCATGACTTTCCATAGTCGCATTACTTTTCCATAGTCGCATGACTTTACAAGTCGTACGGCTCGAAATTTTTCAAAGTCCCATAGTCGCATGCTTACTATAGTCGAATGACTTTACCATAGTCGCATGACTTTTCCACAGTCGCATGACTTTACAAGTCGTACGGCTCGAAATTTTTCTTTCTAAGTCCCATAGCCGCATGACTTTACCATAGTCGCATGACTTTACCATAGTCGCATGACTTTTCCATAGTCGCATGACTTAAAAGTCGTACGGCTCGAAATTTTTCTTAGTCCTATAGTCGCATGACTTTACCATAGTCGCATGACTTTTCCCATAGTCGCATGATTTTTACAAGTTGTACGGCTCAAAACTTTTCTAAGTCCCATAGTCGTATGACTTTTCCATAGTCGTATGACTTTACAAGTCGTACGGCTCATAATTTTTCAAGTCCCATAGTCGCATGACTTACCATAGTCGCATGACTTTACCATAGTCGCATGACTTTTCCATAGTCGCATGACTTTACAAGTCGTACGGCTCATAATTTTTCAAAAATCCCATAGTCGCATGACTTACCATAGTCGCATGACTTTTTCCATAGTCGCATATGACTTTACAAGTCGTACGGCTCATAATTTTTCTAATCCCATAGTCGCATGACTTTTCCATAGTCGCAGACTTTACCATAGTCGCATGACTTTTCCATAGTCGCATGACTTTACAAGTCGTACGGCTCGAAATTTTCTTAGTCCTATAGTCGCATGACTTTATTATAGTCGCATGACTTTTCCATAGTCGCATGACTTTACAGTCGTACGGCTCGAAACTTTTCTAAGTCCCATAGTCGCATGACTTTACCATAGTCGCATGATGACTTTCCTTAGTCGTATGACTTTGCAAGTCGTACGGCTCATAATTTTTCAAAGTCCCATAGTCGCATGACTTTACCATAGTCGCCATGACTTTTCCATAGTCGTGTGACTTTCCAAGTCGTACGGCTCATAATTTTTCAAAGTCCCATAGTCGCATAACTTTACCATAGTCGCATGACTTTACCATAGTCGCTGACTTTACAAGTCGTACGGCTCGAAAA
The DNA here is from genome assembly GCA_010416925.1 of Polistes metricus. Taxonomy (NCBI): domain Eukaryota; kingdom Metazoa; phylum Arthropoda; class Insecta; order Hymenoptera; family Vespidae; genus Polistes; species Polistes metricus. The sequence continues at coordinate 78,091 of QUOH01000018.1, read as the reverse complement.
TTTTCTTAGTCCTATAGTCGCATGACTTTACCATAGTCGCATTACTTTTCCATAGTCGCATGACTTTACAAGTCGTACGGCTCGAAACTTTTCTACGTCCCATAGTCGCATGACTTTACCATAGTCGCATGACTTTTCCATAGTCGTATTACTTTGCAAGTCGTACGGCTCATAATTTTTCAAAGTCCCATAGTCGCATGACTTTACCATAGTCGCATGACTTTTCCATAGTCGCATGACTTTACAAGTCGTACGGCTTGAAATTTTTTAAGTCCTATAGTCGCAGACTTTACCCATAGTCGCATTACTTTACAATAGTCGCATGACTTTTCCATAGTCGCATGACTTTACAATTCGTACGGCTCGAAATTTTTCTAAATCCCATAGTCGCATAACTTTACCATAGTCGCATGACTTTACCATAGTCGCATGACTTTTCCATAGTCGCATGACTTTACAAGTCGTACGGCTCAAATTTTTCTAAGTCCCATAGTCGCATGACTTTTCCCATAGTCGCATGACTTTACCATAGTCGCATGACTTTTCCATAGTCGCATGACTTTAAAAGTCGTACGGCTCGAAATTTTTTTTAAGTCCCATAGTCGTATACTTTACCATAGTCGCTTGACTTTACCATCGTCGCATGATTTTCCATAGTCGCATGAATTTACAAGTCGTCGCTCGAATTTTTCTAAGTACTATAGTCGCATGACTTTACCATAGTCGCATGACTTTTCCATAGTCGCATGACTTTACAAATCGTACGGCTCGAATTTTTCTAAGTCCCATAGTCGCATGACTTTACCATAGTCGCATGACTTTCCCATAGTCGCAAGACTTTTCCATAGTCGCATGACTTTACAAGTCGTACGGCTCATAATTTTTCAAAGTCCCATAGTCGCATGACTTTACCATAGTCGCATGACTTTTCCATAGTCGTATGACTTTACAAGTCGTACGGCTCATAATTTTTCTAAGTCCCATAGTCGTTGACTTTACCATCGTGCATGACTTTACCATAGTCGCATGACTTTTCCATAGTCGCATGAATTTACAAGTCGTACGGCTCGAAATTTTTCTACGTACCATAGTCGCATGACTTTACCATAGTCGCACGACTTTTCCATAGTCGCATGACTTTCCTAGTTGACTTTTATACGGCTCGAAACTTTTCTAAGTCCATAGTCGTATGACTTTACCATAGTCGCATGACTTTACCATAGTCGCATGACTTTTCCATAGTCGAATGATTTTACAAGTCGTACGGCTCGAACTTTTATAAGTCCCATAGTCGCATGACTTTACCATAGTCGCATGACTTTTCCATAGTCGTATGACTTTACAAGTCTTACGGCTCATAATTTTTCAAGTCCCATAGTCGCATGAACTTTACCATAGTCGCATAACTTTTCCATAGTCGCAAGACTTTACAAAGTCGTACGGCTCGAAATTTTTCTTGTCCCTATAGTCGCATGACTTACCATAGTCGCATTACTTTTCCATAGTCGCATGACTTTACAAGTCGTACGGCTCGAAATTTTTCTAAGTCCCATAGTCGCATGACTTTTCCATAGTCGTATGACTTTACAAGTCGTACGGCTCATAATTTTTCCAAGTCCAATAGTCGCATGACTTTACCATAGTCGCATGACTTTTCCATAGTCGCATGACTTTACAAGTCGTACGGCTCGAAATTTTTCTAAGTCCTATAGTCGCATAACTTACCATAGTCGCATGACTTTACCATAGTCGCATGACTTTTTCCATAGTCGCATGACTTTTCCATAGTCGCATGACTTTACAAGTCGTACGGCTCATATTTTTAAAGTCCCCTAGTCGCATGACTTTACCATAGTCGCATGACTTTTCCATAGTCGTATGACTTTACAAGTCGTACGGCTCGAAACTTTTCTAAGTCCCATAGTCGCATGACTTTACCATCGTCGCATGACTTTTCCTAGTCGCATGACTTTACAAGTCGTACGGCTCATAATTTTTCAAAGTCCCATAGTCGCATGACTTTACCCATAGTCGCATGACTTTTCATCGTCGTATGATTTACAAGTCGTACGGCTCATAATTTTTCTAAGTCCCATAGTCGTATGACTTTACCATAGTCGCATGACTTTACCATAGTCGCATGACTTTCCATAGTCGCATGAACTTACAAGTCGTACGGCTCGAAATTTTTTCTAGTACCATAGTCGCATGACTTTACCATAGTCGCATGACTTTTCCATAGTCGCATGACTTTACAAGTCGTACGGCTCGAAATTTTCTAAGTCCCATAGTCGCATTGCCTTTACTATAGTCGCATGACTTTACCATAGTCACATGACTTTTCCACGTCGCATGACTTTACAAGTCGTACGGCTCATAATTTTTCTAAGTCCCATAGTCGCATGACATTACCATTAGTCGCATGACTTTACCATAGTCGCATGACTTTTCCATAGTCGCATGACTTTAAAAGTCGTACAGCTCGAAATTTTTCTTAGTCCTATAGTCGCATGACTTTACCATAGTCGCATGACTTTTCCATAGTCGCATGACTTTACAAGTTGTACGGCTCGAAAAATTTTCTAAGTCCAATAGTCGCATGACTTTACCATAGTCGCATGACTTTCCATAGTCTGTATGACTTTACAAGTCGTACGGCTCATAATTTTCAAAGTCCCATAGTCGCATGACTTTACCATAGTCGCATGACTTTTCCATAGTCGTATGACTTTCCAAGTCGTACGGCTCATAATTTTTCTAAGTCCCTAGTTGCATGACTTTCCATAGTCGCATGACTTTACCATAGTCGCATGACTTTTCCATAGTCGCATGACTTTAACAAGTCGTACGGCTCGAAATTTTTCTTAGTCCTATAGTCGCATGACTTTTCCATAGTCGCATGACTTTACAAGTCGTACGGCTCGAAATTTTCTTAGTCCTATAGTCGCATGACTTTACCATAGTCGCATTACTTTTCCATAGTCGCATGACTTTACAAGTCGTACGGTCGAAATTTTTCAAAGTCCCATAGTCGCATGACTTTACTATAGTCGAATGACTTTACCATAGTCGCATGACTTTTCCACAGTCGCATGACTTTACAAGTCGTACGGCTCGAAATTTTTCTAAGTCCAATAGCCGCATGACTTTACCATAGTCGCATGACTTTACCATAGTAGCATGACTTTTTATCGTCGCATGACTTTAAAAGTCGTACGGCTCGAAATTTTTCTTAGTCCTATAGTCGCATGACTTTACCATAGTCGCATGACTTTTCCATAGTCGCATTGATTTTACAAGTTGTACGGCTCAAAACTTTCTAAGTCCCATAGTCGTATGACTTTTCCATAGTCGTATGACTTTACAGTCGTCGGCTCATAATTTTTTCAAAGTCCCATAGTCGCCATGACTTACCATAGTCGCATGACTTTACCATAGTCGCATGACTTTTCCATAGTCGCATGACTTTACAAGTCGTACGGCTCATAATTTTTTCAAAATCCCATAGTCGCATGACTTTACCATAGTCGCATGACTTTTCCATAGTCGTATGACTTTACAAGTCGTACGGCTCATAATTTTTCTAAGTCCCATAGTCGCATGACTTTCCCTAGTCGCATGACTTTTCCATAGTCGCATGACTTTTCCATAGTCGCATGACTTTACAAGTCGTACGGCTCGAATTTTTTCTTAGTCTATAGTCGCATGACTTTACCATAGTCTCATGACTTTTCCATAGTCGCATGACTTTACAAGTCGTACGGCTCATAATTTTTCAAAATCCCATAGTCGCCTGACTTTACCATAGTCGCATGAATTTTTCCATAGTCGTATGACTTTACAAGTCGTACGGCTCATAATTTTTCTAAGTCCCATAGTCGCATGACTTTCCATAGTCGCATGACTTTTCCATAGTCGTATGACTTTACAAGTCGTCGTACGGCTCATAATTTTTCTAAGTCCCATAGTCGTATGACTTTACCATAGTCGCATGACTTTACCATAGTCGCATGACTTTTCCATAGTCGCTGAATTACAAGTCGTACGGCCTCGAAATTTTTCTACAGTACCATAGTCGCATGACTTTACCATAGTCGCACGACTTTTCCATCGTCGCATGACTTTACAAGTTGTACGGCTCGAAACTTTTCTAAGTCCCATAGTCGTATGACTTTTACCATAGTCGCATGACTTTACCATAGTCGCATGACTTTTCCATAGTCGCCTGATTTTACAAGTCGTACGGCTCGAACCTTTTCTAAGTCCCATAGTCGCATGACTTACCATAGTCGCATGACTTTTCCATAGTCGTATGGACTTTACAAGTCTTACGGCTCATAATTTTCAAAGTCCATAGTAGCATAACTTACCATAGTCGCATAACTTTTCCATAGTCGCATGACTTTACAAGTCGTACGGCTCGAAATTTTCTTAGTCCTATAGTCGCATGACTTTACATAGTCGCATGACTTTTCCATAGTCGCAGATTTACAAGGTGTACGGCTCAAAAACTTTTCTAAGTCCCATAGTCGTATGACTTTTCCATAGTCGTATGACTTTACAAGTCGTACGGCTTTCATAATTTTTCAAAGTCCCCTAGTCGCATGACTTTACCATAGTCGCATGACTTTACCCTAGTAGCGCTTGACTTTTCCATAGTCGCATGACTTTACAAGTCGTACGGCTCATAATTTTTCAAACAATCCCATAGTCGCATGACCTTTACCATAGTCGCATGACTTTTCCATAGTCGTATGACTTTACAAGTCGTACGGCTCATAATTTTTCTAAGTCCCATAGTCGCATGACTTTTCCATGTCGCATGACTTTACCATAGTCGCATGACTTTTCCATAGTCGCATGACTTACAAGTCGTCCGGCTCGAATTTTTCTTAGTCTATAGTCGCATGACTTTACCATAGTCGCATGACTTTTCCATAGTCGCATGACTTTACAAGTCGTACGGCTCATAATTTTTCAAAATCCCATAGTCGCCGACTTTACCATAGTCGCATGACTTTTCCATAGTCGTATGACTTTACAAGTCGTACGGCTCATAATTTTTTAAGTCCCATAGTCGCATGACTTTTCCCTAGTCGCATGACTTTTCCATAGTCGTATGACTTTACAAGTCGTACGGCTCATAATTTTTCTAAGTCCCATAGTCGTCTGACTTTACCATAGTCGCATGACTTTACCATAGTCGCATGACTTTTCCCTAGTCGACTGAATTACAAGTCGTACGGCTCGAAATTTTTCTAAGTACCATAGTCGCATGACTTTACCATAGTCGCACGACTTTTCCATAGTCGCATGATTTACAAGTTGTACGGCTCGAAACTTTTCTAAGTCCCATAGTCGTATGACTTTACCATAGTCGCATGACTTTACCATAGCCGCATGGACTTTTCCATAGTCGCATGATTTTACAAGTCGTACGGCTCGAAACTTTTCTAAGTCCCATAGTCGCATGACTTTACCATAGTCGCATGACTTTTCCATAGTCGTATGACTTTACAAGTCTACGGCTCCATAATTTTTCAAAGTCCCATAGTCGCATAACTTTCCATAGTCGCATAACTTTCCATAGTCGCATGACTTTACAAGTCGTACGGCTCGAAATTTTCTTAGTCCTCTAGTCGCCATGACTTTACCATAGTCGCATTACTTTTCCATAGTCGCATGACTTTACAAGTCGTACGGCTCGAAATTTTTCTAGGTCCCATAGTCGCATGACTTTTCCATCGTCGTATGACTTTACAAGTCGTACGGCTCATAATTTTTCAAAGTCCATAGTCGCATGACCTTTACCATAGTCGCATGACTTTTCCATAGTCGCATGACTTTACAAGTCGTACGGCTCGAAATTTTTAAGTTCCTATAGTCGCATAACTTTACCATAGTCGCATGACTTTACCATAGTCGCATGACTTTTCCATAGTCGCATGACTTTTCCATAGTCGCATGACTTTTCCAAGTCGTACGGCTCATATTTTTTAAAGTCCCATAGTCGCATGACTTTACCATAGTCGCATGACTTTTCCATAGTCGTATGACTTACAAGTGTACGGCTCGACAACTTTTCTAAGTCCCATAGTCGCATGACTTTACCATAGTCGCATGACTTTTCCATAGTCGCATGACTTTACAAGTCTACGGCTCTAATTTTTCAAAGTCCCATTAGTCGCATGACTTTACTATAGTCGCATGACTTTTCCATAGTCGTATGACTTTACAAGTCGTACGGTCATAATTTTTTAAGTCCTATAGTCGCATGACTTACCATAGTCGCATGACTTTACCATTGTCGCATGACTTTCCATAGTCGATATGACTTTACAAGTCGTACGGCTCGAAATTTTCTTAGTACATAGTCGCTGACTTTAACATAGTCGCATGACTTTTCCATAGTCGCATGACTTTACAAGTCGTACGGCTCGAAATTTTTCTAAGTCCATAGTTCGTATGACTTTACCATAGTCGCATGACTTTCCCCTAGTCGCACTGACTTTCCATAGTCGCATGAATTTACAAGTCGTACGGCTCGAAATTTTCTAAGTACCATAGTCGCATGACTTTACCATAGTCGCATGACTTTTCCATAGTCGCATGGACTTTACAAGTCGTACGGCTCGAAATTTTCTAAGTCCCAAATAGTCGCATGACTTTACTATAGTCGCATGACTTTACCACTTAGTCACATGACTTTTCCACTAGTCGCATGACCTTACAAGTCGTACGGCTCATAATTTTTCAAAGTCCCATAGTCGCATGACTTTACCATAGTCGCATGACTTTCATCGTCGCATGACTTTTCCATAGTCCCATGACTTTAAAAGTCGTACGGCTCGAAATTTTCTAGTCCTATAGTCGCATGACTTTACCCTAGTCGAATGACTTTTCATAGTCGCATGATTTACAAGTTGTACGGCTCGAAACTTTTCTAAGTCCAATAGTCGCATGACTTTTACATAATGTCGCATGACTTTCCATAGTCGCTATGTACTTTACAAGTCGTACGGCTCATAATTTTTCAAAGTCCCATAGTCGCATGGACTTTACCATAGTCGCATGACTTTTCCATAGTCGTATGACTTTACACGTCGTACGGCTCATAATTTTTTAAGTCCCATAGTTGCATGACTTTGCATAGTCGCATGACTTTACCATAGTCGCATGCTTTTCCATAGTCGCATGACTTTACAAGTCGTACGGCTCGAAATTTTTCTTAGTCCTATAGTCGCATGACTTTTCCATAGTCGCATGACTTTACAAGTCGTACGGCTCGAAATTTTTCTAAGTCCCATAGTCGTATGACTTTACCATAGTCGCATGACTTTACCATAGTCGCATGACTTTTCCATAGTCGCATGACTTTACAAGTCGTACGGCTCGAAACTTTTCTAAGTCCCATAGTCGCATGANGTTATCAATAAATCCTTAATTAAGCAAAGGATAAAATCCCAAACTGTTTGAGATATCTTAACGAAAATTTATATACAGCTTAGTTTAATGTTAAATTTTAATAAACAATTAAAAAAAAATCAAAAAGTTTAATATTTAAAAAAATCAAATTTTAACAACAAAAAGTATCATAGTCGCATGACTTTTCCATAGTCGCATGACTTTACAAGTCGTAGGGCTCGAAATTTTTCCAAGTCCCATAGTCGCATGACTTTACCATAGTCGCATGACTTTTCCATAGTCGCATGACTTTACAAGTCGTACGGCTCGAAATTTTTCCAAGTCCCATAGTCGCATGACTTTACCATAGTCGCATGACTTTTCCATAGTCGCATGACTTTACAAGTCGTACGGCTCGAAATTTTTCTAAGTCCCATAATCGCGTGACTTTACAAGTCGTACGGCTCGTAATTTTTCTAAGTCCCATAGTCGCATGACTTTTCCATAGTCGCATGACTTTTCCATAGTCGCATTACTTTTCCACAGTCGCATGACTTTTCTGAAAATCCTAACCGTTTGAGATATCTTAACGAAAATTTATATACAGCTTAGTTTATTGTTAAATTTTAATAAACAATTTTTAAAAAATAAAAATATTTATTATTTTGCAAAAAAAATTGTTATTAACAAATTTTAATTAAGAAAGTAGTTTTTTTACAACAAAACCAAAAGAAATATAAAATTAACGCCATAAGTAATTTTTTAAATGTTATCAATATATTCCTTAATAAACAAATGGATAAAATCCAAACCGTTTAAAATATCTTAACGAAAATTTATATACAGCTTAGTTTGTTGCTACATTTTAATAAACAATTGTTAAAAAATAAATAAATTTATTATTTTGCAAAAAAAAATTGTTATAAACAAATTTCCATTAAAAAAGCAGTTTTTCTATAATTAAACAAAAAGTAATATAAAATAAACGCCGTACATAATTTTTTAAAAGTTATCAATAAATTCCTTAATTAACAAATGGATAAAATCCAAACCGTTTGAGATATCTTAACGAAAATTTATATACAGCTTAGTTTAATGTTAAATTTTAATAAACAATTAAAAAAAAATCAAAAAGTTTAATATTTAAAAAAATCAAATTTTAACAACAAAAAGTATCATAGTCGCATGACTTTTCCATAGTCGCATGACTTTACAAGTCGTAGGGCTCGAAATTTTTCCAAGTCCCATAGTCGCATGACTTTACCATAGTCGCATGACTTTTCCATAGTCGCATGACTTTACAAGTCGTAGGGCTCGAAATTTTTCTAAGTCCCATAGTCGCATGACTTTACCATAGTCGCATGACTTTTCCATAGTCGCATGACTTTACAAGTCGTAGGGCTCGAAATTTTTCCAAGTCCATAGTCGCATGACTTTTCCATAGTCGCATTACTTTTCCATAGTCGCATGACTTTTCTGAAAATCCTAACCGTTTGAGATATCTTAACGAAAATTTATATACAGCTTAGTTTATTGTTAAATTTTAATAAACAATTGTTAAAAAATAAAAATATTTATTATTTTGCAAAAAAAATTGATATTAACAAATTTCAATTAAGAAAGTAGTTTTTTTACAACAAAACCAAAAAAAATATAAAATTAACGCCATAAGTAATTTTTTAAATGTTATCAATATATTCCTTAATAAACAAATGGATAAAATCCAAACCGTTTTAAAATCTTAACGAAAATTTATATACAGCTTAGTTTGTTGCTACATTTTATAAACAATTGTTAAAAAAATATAAATAAATTTATTATTTTGCAAAAAAAAAATTGTTTATAAAAAATTCCATTAAAAAGCAGTTTTTCTATAATTAAACAAAAAGTAATATGAAATAAACGCCGTAATAATTTTTTAAAGTTATCAATAAATTCCTTAATTAACAAATGGATAAAATCCAAACCGTTTGAGATATCTTAACGAAAATTTATATACAGCTTAGTTTAATGTTAAATTTTAATAAACAATTAAAAAAAAATCAAAAAGTTTAATATTTAAAAAATCAAATTTTAACACACAAAAAGTATCATAGTCGCATGATTTTCCATAGTCGCATGACTTTACAAGTCGTAGGGCTCGAATTTTTCCAAGTCCCATAGTCGCATGACTTTACCATAGTCGCATTACTTTTCCATAGTCGCATGACTTTACAAGTCGTACGGCTCGAAATTTTTCTAAGTCCCATAGTCGCATGACTTTACCATAGTCGCATGACTTTTCCATAGTCGCATGACTTTACAAGTCGTACGGCTCGAAATTTTTCTAAGTCCCATAGTCGCATGACTTTACAAGTCGTACGGCTCGAAATTTTTCTAAGTCCCATAGTCGCATGACTTTTCCATAGTCGCATGACTTTTCCATAGTCGCATTACTTTTCCATAGTCGCATGACTTTTCTGAAAATCCTAACCGTTTGAGATATCTTAACGAAAATTTATATACAGCTTAGTTTATTGTTAAATTTTAATAAACAATTGTTAAAAAATAAAAATATTTATTATTTTGCAAAAAAATTGTTATTTACAAATTTCAATTAAGAAAGTAGTTTTTTTACAAAAACCAAAGAAAATATAAAATAAACGCCATAAGTAATTTTTAAATGTTATCAATAAATTCCTTAATAAACAAATGGATAAATCCAAACCGTTTAAAATATCTTAACGAAAATTTATATACAGCTTAGTTTGTTGCTACATTTTAATAAACAATTGTTAAAAAAATAAATAAATTTATTATTTTGCAAAAAAAAATTGTTATAAACAAATTCCATTAAAAAAGCAGTTTTTCTATAATTAAACAAAAAGTAATATAAAATAAACGCCGTACATAATTTTTTAAAAGTTATCAATAAATTCCTTAATTAAACAAATGGATAAAATCCAAACCGTTTGAGATATCTTAACGAAAATTTATATACAGCTTAGTTTAATGTTAAATTTTAATAAACAATTAAAAAAATCAAAAAGTTTAATATTTAAAAAAATCAAATTTAACAACAAAAAGTATCATAGTCGCATGACTTTTCCATAGTCGCATGACTTTACAAGTCGTAGGCTCGAAATTTTTCCAAGCATAGTCGCATGACTTTACCATAGTCGCATGACTTTACCATAGTCGCATGACTTTTCCATAGTCGCATGACTTTACAAGTCGTACGGCTCGAAATTTTTTCAAGTCCCATAGTCGCATGACTTTACCATAGTCGCATGACTTTTCCATAGTCGCATGACTTTACAAGTCGTACTCTCGAATTTTTCCAAGTCCAATAGTCGCATGACTTTACAAGTCGTACGGCTCGAAATTTTCCAAGTCCATAGTCGCATGACTTTACCATAGTCGCATGACTTTTCCATAGTCGCATTACTTTTCCATAGTCGCATGACTTTTCTGAAAATCCTAACCGTTTGAGATATCTTAACGAAAATTTATATACAGCTTAGTTTATTGTTAAATTTTAATAAACAATTGTTAAAAAATAAAAATATTTATTATTTTGCAAAAAAAATTGTTATTAACAAATTTTAATTAAGAAAGTAGTTTTTTTACAACAAAACCAAAAGAAATATAAAATAAACGCCATAAGTAATTTTTTAAATGTTATCAATAAATTCCTTAATAAGCAAATGGATAAAATCCAAACCGTTTAAAATATCTTAACGAAAATTTATATACAACTTAGTTTGTTGCTACATTTTAATAAACAATTGTTAAAAAATAAATAAATTTATTATTTTGCAAAAAAAAATTGTTATAAACAAATTTCCATTAAAAAAGCAGTTTTTCTATAATTAAACAAAAAGTAATATGAAATAAACGCCGTACATAATTTTTTAAAAGTTATCAATAAATTCCTTAATTAACAAATGGATAAAATCCAAACCGTTTGAGATATCTTAACGAAAATTTATATACAGCTTAGTTAATGTTAAATTTTAATAAACAATTAAAAAAAAATCAAAAAGTTTAATATTTAAAAAAATCAAATTTTAACAACAAAAGTATCAAGTCGCATGACTTTTCCATAGTCGCATGACTTTACAAGTCGTAGGGCTCGAAATTTTTCCAAGTCCCATAGTCGCATGACTTTACCATAGTCGCATGACTTTACCATGTCGCATTACTTTTCCATAGTCGCATGACTTTTTAAAATCCTAACCGTTTGAGATATCTTAACGAAAAAGTTTATACAGCTTAGTTTATTGTTAAATTTTAATAAACAATTGTTAAAAATAAAAATATTTATTATTTGCAAAAAAAATTGTTATTTAACAATTTCAATTAAGAAAGTAGTTTTTTT
>QUOH01000018.1:0-62975 GCA_010416925.1 Polistes metricus | reverse complement strand
CGGCAAAAAAAAATCGAATTCTACCTCGAAAAGTGCTCAAAGCATGTCAAAAATCGATGATTCTTCATCTTTCCGAAGAGGTAATGACATTGCGTACAAAGAAATCGGCCCTTTTGTCATTCGCGAAATCTATATTCCGTGGTATGGACCGCAATATTCTTGGAAAATCTTTTGAAATTCTTCTTCTTTTCTTTCTTTAGTTTAGGCAAATTGCCAAATTGCCTTTCCTTAACGACGTTTTTGGCGTTTCTGCCTAGGGCACTGTTAAATTGTTCGCACCATCGTTTTCGTGGGCGTCCCGGCTTCTGCGGCCTGCCGGTGACTTATCCCGTGCAATTCTGACAATTCTTCTGTTGTCCTTCTACTGATGTGCTCGTTCCATTCTTTTTTTCCTTTTTAGTATCCATTCGTTGATATTTTTTTCCACTTTGCATGTTCTTCTTATATCTTTTCGCTTCTTTCTCGATCCAGCAGTGGTTTTCCAACTATTCTGCGAAGCACTCTCATTTCGTTGTCTCTAGTAACTGTTTTCGTTTTCGCCGTGTCTGGTCGAGTTTCTGCGGTATATGACATAATAGTCTTACCATTGCCTTGTAAATTCTTGCTTTGGCTTTATGTTAATGTTTTTTGTTTCGCCAATATTGTGTCATTCAAAACAACCCGCTATTCTGGATGCTTTCGTTGTCTGTTCTCTTACCTCTGCTTCGACATCATCATATCTGAGATTTCTATTCCTAGGTATTTAAATCTCATTTCCTGCTAAATAACCTTTCCTTCAATTTCCAGTTTGCATCTTAACGGTGTCTTTGATGTTGTCATGCATTTTGTTTGTTTTCTGGGCCGATATTTTCATGTTGAATGATTTGGCTATGCAGTTAAATCGGTGTAGTAAACGTTGTAGATCATCCTCATTTTCGGCCACTAATACAGCGTCATCAGCATAGCATAGGATGGTTATTTCTTCGCTGCCCATTTTATATCCTTTTAGCAGTCTTACGTTTCTTATTATTTCGTCCATGATGATGTTAAAAAGCAGGGGACTTAGGGAATCCCCTTGTCGGATACCACGACCTGCATCAATCGGTTCAGTCAAGGCACCATTTATCCTTGCTTGGATCTTGTTGTTTCTATAGATGTTCTCTATGGTCTTAATAAGATTATTCGGAATTTGTCGGTTATAAAGGAGGTGAATAACATCCTTTAATTGCACCCGGTCAAATGCTTTTTCCAGATCAATGAAACACATATATGCTGGTCTGTTGTATTCAATTGATTTTTCTGTTATCTGTCTTATGATGAAAACCGCGTCTGTGTATGATCTACCTGATCTGAATCCCTGTTGTTCGTCTTCTAGATTCGTTAAGCTGTTAATTTTATTCGTTATGACTTTTGTTGTTAGTTTCAATGAAGTATTTAAAAGATTTATTCCCCTGTAATTTGTAGGTAGTTTTTTGTCTCCTTTTTTAAACATAACTATAGTTGTGCTGGTTCGCCATTCATCAGGTATTTTGTGTTGGCATAGTATTTTTTGGATTAGGAATGTTAACTGTTGTGTGAGACGTTGGCCACCATATTTTAGTAATTCGTTTGGGATGCCATCTTGCCCTGAGCTCTTCCTATTCTTTAGTTTTCGAATAGCTGTTTCTACATCACTGGACTCAATTTGTATGTCGTTTTTAGTTACTATTTCTGGCGTATTTAGTTCCACTTGAGGTTCTTCTGATTTATAGAGTTCTGTTAAGTAACTAATCCAGGTTTCTCTTGTGATCTGATTTGTTTCGATCATTTCGTTGACCTCCTTTCTTTGATTTCTAATAAATCGCCAGATTTGTTTTTGTAGTCCATAGAAGTCACTCTCCATTCTCTTCGAAAAAATCTCCCAATGATGTTGTTTTGTTTGCCTTACTAATGTCGCTGCTTGATTCCGGATTCGTCTATACATTTCGTATGATTCAGGTGTTCGTAATGTCCTATAGTTAAGGTATGCCATTTTCTTTTTTTTGCATATTTCCTTAATCTCTGGGCGGAACCAAGGAGTCTTGATCATTCTAGCCCGGTTTTTTACAGTTCGTGTTCCCAGGGCTTCGTATGCAGCTTCTAAAATGTTGGTTCTTAGTTTCTTCCAGGCTATGTTTATGTTATCTTCTTCTTTTATTGGGTCTTTTTCGATTTTTTCTTTCAACCTGTTCTCGTATAGTTGTTTGGTTGGTAAGTTCCATAGTGACTCGATGTTTATTTTCGATTCTTGAGTTGCTCGTGCAAGATTCCTTTGGGGTTTAAACTTCATTCTTATTTTTGCTAATAGCAGGCTATGATCGCTTCCTACATTCGCGGAGTTTAATGTCCTAACATCTAGTATTTGGTTTGGTTGGACGTATCTGTTAGTAACAATGTAATCAATTGTAGACCTGAAGCCTCTGGTGTTGCTGTACGTAAATTTATATTGTTCCTTATGATTGTAAAATGTGTTATTAATCCTTAGCTCGTTAAATGTGCATAGTTGTGTCATTAGTTCTCCATTGTCATTTAACACGTTTTCGTTGAACCTTTGTTTTATTCCAGGTATTATTTCATTTCCGATGCGAGCGTTGAAATCTCCAAGGATTATCATTTGTTGGTTACTTGGTAATGATCCGACTAAATTTTGTAGTTGGTCGTAGAAGGCTTCTCTTTCTTCTTTTGGTTTGTTATCTTCAGGTGCATATATTGACACTACATTTAGTTTTTGGCTTTCCGCCTCCATTTTTATTAACAAGATTCGCGAAGATATGTATATGCATTCTTTTATGTTGTTTTGATACTTTTTTGATATTGCGATGGCTACCCCTTCTTTTGCCCTGGTTTGTTTTTCGACTACACTATATATCACCAGGTAGTCGTCATATTGTATTTGCCCTTTGCCTTTCTTTTTTGTTTCTTGTAAGGCGCAAATATCAATATTGTTGTCTTTTAGTTCCTTCAGGGTCTCCTGGTCTTTGTTGTTCAATGATTTTATATTCCAGGTAGCCAAGCGCAATATATTTTTTCTTCCATTCTTTATTCCTTTTACTTGCATGGGTCGTCATCGTTAAATCCGTCCTTTTCCGAGGCATAATTTTGTCCTTTTGAGCAGATTTCCTTTTTTACGTTGGGTAGGGAGCTAGCCTGACCCAACAACCTTCCTCCTTTTCCCGGGCTTAGGACCGGCAACATGATCGCTGATTTCGATGTTCCATCGATCATGCAGGCGGAGTTATCTTTTGAAATAAAGGCTAAAAGAGCATACAGAAGAAGATTCTATAGTCTGAGAGCACCTATAGATCGGCAAGCATGCTAGAAAATTTTTTCAATAAAATATAAAAAAATTCTCAGGCAGCGAATAAAAAGTATCCGAAAACTCGAAAAAATTTTACTCCCAAAATCGCGACGATCATTTTTCGCCGAAAAAACATCGAAATCTACACGAAAAATGCTCAAAAAATGTCGAAAATCGATGATTTTAAATCTTTCTGAATAGTCCGTGACATTGCGTGCAAAGAAATCGGTCCTTTTTTTCGTTACCGAAATTTATATTTAGTTGTATGGACCGCAATAATCTTGGAAAATCTTTCGAAATAAAGGATGAAAAGGGCATACAGAGGACGAATATATAGTCTAAGAACACCTATAGATCGGGAAGCTTCCTAGAAAATTTTTTCAATAAAATACGAAAAACATTCTTGGGCAGCAAAAAAAAGTACCCAAAAACTCGAAAAAATGTCACTCCCAGGATCCCAACGATCATTTTTGGTGAAAAAACATCGAATTCTACACAAAAATTGCTCAAAACATGTCGAAAATCGATGATTTTAAATCTTTCTGAATAGTTCGTGACATTGCGTGCAAAGAAATCGGCCCTTTTTTCGTTCGCGTAATCTATATTAAGTGGTATGAACTGCAATATTCTTGAAAAATCTATCGAAATAAAGGCAAAAAGGGCATACAGAGGACGAATGTATAGTCTGAGTACACCTATAGATCGGGAAGCTTGCTAGAAAATTTTTTCAATAAAATACGAAAAATTCTTAAGCAGCAAAAAAAAGTACCAAAAACTCCAAAAAATTTAAATCTTAGGATCGCAACGATCATTTTTCGGCAAAAAAAAATCGAATTCTACTCGAAAAGTGCTCAAAGCATGTCAAAAATCGATGATTCTTCATCTTTCCGAAGAGGTAATGACATTGCGTACAAAGAAATCGGCCCTTTTTGTCATTCGCGAAATCTATATTCAGTGGTATGGACCGCAATATTCTTGGAAAATCTTTTGAAATTCTTCTTCTTCTTCTTTCTTTAGTTTAGGCAAATTGCCTGTTCCTTAACGACGTTTTTCTGCCTATTGCACTGTTAAATTGTCGCACCATCGTTTTCGTGGGCGTCCCGTGCTTCTGCGGCCTGCCGGTGACTTATCCCGTGCAATTCTGACAATTCTTCTGTTGTCCATTCTACTGATGTGCTCGTTCCATTCTTTTTTTCTTTTTAGTATCCATTCGTTGATATTTTCCACTTTGCATGTTCTTCTTATATCTTCGCTTCTTTCTCGATCCAGCAGTGTTTTTCCAACTATTCTGCGAAGCACTCTCATTTCGGTTGTCTCTAGTAACTGTTTCGTTTTCGCCGTGTCTGGTCGAGTTTCTGCGGTATATGACATAATAGGTCTTACCATTGCCTTGTAAATTCTTGCTTTGGTCTCTATGTTAATGTTTTTGTTTCGCCATATTGTGTCATTCAAACAACCCGCTATTCTGGATGCTTTCGTTGTCTGTTCTCTTACCTCTGCTTCGACATTATCATATCCTGAGATTTCTATTCCTAGGTATTTAAATCTCATTTCCTGCTAAATAACCTTCCTTCAATTTCCAGTTTGCATCTTAACGGTGTCTTTGATGTTGTCATGCATTTTGTTTTCTGGGCCGATATTTTCATGTTGAATGATTTGGCTATGCAGTTAAATCGGTGTAGTAAACGTTGTAGATCATCCTCATTTTCGGCCACTAATACAGCGTCATCAGCATAGCATAGGATGGTTATTTCTTCGCTGCCCATTTTATATCCTTTTAGCAGTCTTACGTTTCTTATTATTTCGTCCATGATGATGTTAAAAAGCAGGGGACTTAGGGAATCCCCTTGTCGGATACCACGACCTGCATCAATCGGTTCAGTCAAGGCACCATTTATCCTTGCTTGGATCTTGTTGTTTCTATAGATGTTCTCTATGGTCTTAATAAGATTATTCGGAATTTGTCGGTTATAAAGGAGGTGAATAACATCCTTTAATTGCACCCGGTCAAATGCTTTTTCCAGATCAATGAAACACATATATGCTGGTCTGTTGTATTCAATTGATTTTTCTGTTATCTGTCTTATGATGAAAACCGCGTCTGTGTATGATCTACCTGATCTGAATCCCTGTTGTTCGTCTTCTAGATTCGTTAAGCTGTTAATTTTATTCGTTATGACTTTTGTTGTTAGTTTCAATGAAGTATTTAAAAGATTTATTCCCCTGTAATTTGTAGGTAGTTTTTTGTCTCCTTTTTTAAACATAACTATAGTTGTGCTGGTTCGCCATTCATCAGGTATTTTGTGTTGGCATAGTATTTTTTGGATTAGGAATGTTAACTGTTGTGTGAGACGTTGGCCACCATATTTTAGTAATTCGTTTGGGATGCCATCTTGCCCTGAGCTCTTCCTATTCTTTAGTTTTCGAATAGCTGTTTCTACATCACTGGACTCAATTTGTATGTCGTTTTTAGTTACTATTTCTGGCGTATTTAGTTCCACTTGAGGTTCTTCTGATTTATAGAGTTCTGTTAAGTAACTAATCCAGGTTTCTCTTGTGATCTGATTTGTTTCGATCATTTCGTTGACCTCCTTCTTTGATTTCTAATAAATCGCCAGATTTGTTTTTGTAGTCCATAGAAGTCACTCTCCATTCTCTTCGAAAAAATCTCCCAATGATGTTGTTTTGTTTGCCTTACTGATTCATGTCATGCTGCTTGATTCCGGATTCGTCTATACATTTCGTATGATTCAGGTGTTCGTAATGTCCTATAGTTAAGGTATGCCATTTTCTTTTTTTTGCATATTTCCTTAATCTCTGGGCGGAACCAAGAGTCTTGATCATTCTAGCCCGGTTTTTTTACAGTTCGTGTTCCCAGGGCTTCGTATGCAGCTTCTAAAATGTTGGTTCTTAGTTTCTTCCAGGCTATGTTTATGTTATCTTCTTCTTTATTGGGTCTTTTTCGATTTTTTCTTTCAACCTGTTCTCGTATAGTTTGTTTGGTGGTAAGTTCCATAGTGACTCGATGTTTATTTTTCGATTCTTGAGTTGCTCGTGCAAGATTCCTTTGGGGTTTAAACTTCATTCTTATTTTTGCTAATAGCAGGCTATGATCGCTTCCTACATTCGCGGAGTTTAATGTCCTAACATCTAGTATGGTTTGGTTGGACGTATCTGTTAGTAACAATGTAATCAATTGTAGACCTGAAGCCTCTGGTGTTGCTGTACGTAAATTTATATTGTTCCTTATGATTGTAAAATGTGTTATTAATCCTTAGCTCGTTAAATGTGCATAGTTGTGGTCATTAGTTCTCCATTGTCATTTAACACTTTTCGTTGAACCTTTGTTTTATTCCAGTATTATTTCATTTCCGATGCGAGCGTTGAAATCTCCAAGGATTATCATTTGTTGGTTACTTGGTAATGATCCGACTAAATTTTGTAGTTGGTCGTAGAAGGCTTCTCTTTCTTCTGGGTTTGTTATCTTCAGGTGCATATATTGACACTACATTTAGTTTTTGGCTTTCCGCCTCCATTTTTATTAACAAGATTCGCGAAGATATGTATATGCATTCTTTATGTTGTTTTGATACTTTTTTGATATTGCGATGGCTACCCCTTCTTTGCCCTGGTTTGTTTTTCGACTACACTATATATCACCAGGTAGTCGTCATATTGTATTTGCCCTTTGCCTTTCTTTTTTGTTTCTTGTAA
Organism: Polistes metricus; assembly: GCA_010416925.1. Classification (NCBI taxonomy): domain Eukaryota; kingdom Metazoa; phylum Arthropoda; class Insecta; order Hymenoptera; family Vespidae; genus Polistes; species Polistes metricus. The sequence continues at coordinate 55,966 of QUOH01000018.1, read as the reverse complement.
GGCGCAAATATCAATATTGTTGTCTTTTAGTTCCTTCAGGGTCTCCTGGTCTTTGTTGTTCAATGATTTTATATTCCAGGTAGCCAAGCGCAATATATGTTTTTCTTCCATTCTTTTATTCCTTTTACTTGCATGGGTCGTCATCGTTAAATCCGTCCTTTTCCGAGGCATAATTTTGTCCTTTTGAGCAGATTTCCTTTTTTACGTTGGGTAGGGAGCTAGCCTGACCCAACAACCTTCCTCCTTTTCCCGGGCTTAGGACCGGCAACATGATCGCTGATTTCGATGTTCCATCGATCATGCAGGCGGAGTTATCTTTTGAAATAAAGGCTAAAAGAGCATACAGAAGAAGATTCTATAGTCTGAGAGCACCTATAGATCGGCAAGCATGCTAGAAATTTTTTCAATAAATATAAAAAAATTCTCAGGCAGCGAATAAAAAGTATCCGAAAACTCGAAAAATTTTACTCCCAAATCGCGACGATCATTTTTCGCCGAAAAAACATCGAAATCTACACGAAAAATGCTCAAAAAATGTCGAAATCGATGATTTTAAATCTTTCTGAATAGTCCGTGACATTGCGTGCAAAGAAATCGGTCCTTTTTTTCGTTACGAAATTATATTTATTTGTATTGACCGCAATAATTTGGAAAATCTTTCGAAATAAAGGATGAAAAGGGCATACAGAGGACGATATATAGTCTAAGAACACCTATAGATCGGAAGCTTCCTAGAAAATTTTTTCAATAAAAATACGAAAACATTCTTGGGCAGCAAAAAAAAGTACCCAAAAACTCGAAAAAATGTCACTCCCAGGATCCCAACGATCATTTTTGGTGAAAAACATCGATTCTACACAAAAATGCTCAAAACATGTCGAAAATCGATGATTTTAAATCTTTCTGAATAGTTCGTGACATTGCGTGCAAAGAAATCGGCCCTTTTTTTCGTTCGCGTAATCTATATTAAGTGGTATGAACTGCAATATTCTTGAAAAATCTATCGAAATAAAGGCAGAAAAGGGCATACAGAGGACGAATGTATAGTCTGAGTACACCTATAGATCGGGAAGCTTGCTAGAAAATTTTTTCAATAAAATACGAAAAAATTCTTAAGCAGCAAAAAAAGTACCAAAAACTCCAAAAAATTAAATCTTAGGATCGCAACGATCATTTTTCGGCAAAAAAAATCGAATTCTACTCGAAAAGTGCTCAAAGCATGTCAAAAATGATTCTTCATCTTTCCGAAGAGGTAATGACATTGCGTACAAAGAAATCGGCCCTTTTTGTCATTCGCGAAATCTATATTCAGTGGTATGGACCGCAATATTCTTGAAAATCTTTTGAAATTCTTCTTCTTCTTCTTTCTTTAGTTTAGGCAAATTGCCTGTTCCTTAACGACGTTTTTCTGCCTATTGCACTGTTAAATTGTCGCACCATCGTTTTCGTGGGCGTCCGTGCTTCTGCGGCCTGCCGGTGACTTATCCCGTGCAATTCTGACAATTCTTCTGTTGTCCATTCTACTGATGTGCTCGTTCCATTCTTTTTTTCTTTTTAGTATCCATTCGTTGATATTTTCCACTTTGCATGTGTCTTTTCCAACTATCTCTCTCAGCTTCTTTCTGTCTCAGTAACTGTTTCGTTTTCGCCGTGTCTGGTCGAGTTTCTGCGGTATATGACATAATAGGTCTTACCATTGCCTTGTAAATTCTTGCTTTGGTCTCTATGTTAATGTTTTTGTTTCGCCATATTGTGTCATTCAAACAACCCGCTATTCTGGATGCTTTCGTTGTCTGTTCTCTTACCTCTGCTTCGACATTATCATATCCTGAGATTTCTATTCCTAGGTATTTAAATCTCATTTCCTGCTAAATAACCTTTCCTTCAATTTCCAGTTTGCATCTTAACGGTGTCTTTGAGTTGTCATGCATTTTGTTTTCTGGGCCGATATTTTCATGTTGAATGATTTGGCTATGCAGTTAAATCGGTGTAGTAAACGTTGTAGATCATCCTCATTTTCGGCCACTAATACAGCGTCATCAGCATAGCATAGGATGGTTATTTCTTCGCTGCCCATTTTATATCCTTTTAGCAGTCTTACGTTTCTTATTATTTCGTCCATGATGATGTTAAAAAGCAGGGGACTTAGGGAATCCCCTTGTCGGATACCACGACCTGCATCAATCGGTTCAGTCAAGGCACCATTTATCCTTGCTTGGATCTTGTTGTTTCTATAGATGTTCTCTATGGTCTTAATAAGATTATTCGGAATTTGTCGGTTATAAAGGAGGTGAATAACATCCTTTAATTGCACCCGGTCAAATGCTTTTTCCAGATCAATGAAACACATATATGCTGGTCTGTTGTATTCAATTGATTTTTCTGTTATCTGTCTTATGATGAAAACCGCGTCTGTGTATGATCTACCTGATCTGAATCCCTGTTGTTCGTCTTCTAGATTCGTTAAGCTGTTAATTTTATTCGTTATGACTTTTGTTGTTAGTTTCAATGAAGTATTTAAAAGATTTATTCCCCTGTAATTTGTAGGTAGTTTTTTGTCTCCTTTTTTAAACATAACTATAGTTGTGCTGGTTCGCCATTCATCAGGTATTTGTGTTGGCATAGTATTTTTTGGATTAGGAATGTTAACTGTTGTGTGAGACGTTGGCCACCATATTTTAGTAATTCGTTTGGGATGCCATCTTGCCCTGAGCTCTTCCTATTCTTTAGTTTTCGAATAGCTGTTTCTACATCACTGGACTCAATTTGTATGTCGTTTTTAGTTACTATTTCTGGCGTATTTAGTTCCACTTGAGGTTCTTCTGATTTATAGAGTTCTGTTAAGTAACTAATCCAGGTTTCTCTTGTGATCTGATTTGTTTCGATCATTTCGTTGACCTCCTTTCTTTGATTTCTAATAAATCGCCAGATTTGTTTTTGTAGTCCATAGAAGTCACTCTCCATTCTCTTCGAAAAATCTCCCAATGATGTTGTTTTGTTTGCCTTACTAATGTCGCTGCTTGATTCCGGATTCGTCTATACATTTCGTATGATTCAGGTGTTCGTAATGTCCTATAGTTAAGGTATGCCATTTTCTTTTTTTTGCATATTTCCTTAATCTCTGGGCGGAACCAAGGAGTCTTGATCATTCTAGCCCGGTTTTTTTACAGTTCGTGTTCCCAGGGCTTCGTATGCAGCTTCTAAAATGTTGGTTCTTAGTTTCTTCCAGGCTATGTTTATGTTATCTTCTTCTTTTATTGGGTCTTTTTCGATTTTTTCTTTCAACCTGTTCTCGTATAGTTGTTTGGTTGGTAAGTTCCATAGTGACTCGATGTTTATTTTCGATTCTTGAGTTGCTCGTGCAAGATTCCTTTGGGGTTTAAACTTCATTCTTATTTTTGCTAATAGCAGGCTATGATCGCTTCCTACATTCGCGGAGTTTAATGTCCTAACATCTAGTATTTGGTTTGGTTGGACGTATCTGTTAGTAACAATGTAATCAATTGTAGACCTGAAGCCTCTGGTGTTGCTGTACGTAAATTTATATTGTTCCTTATGATTGTAAAATGTGTTATTAATCCTTAGCTCGTTAAATGTGCATAGTTGTGTCATTAGTTCTCCATTGTCATTTAACACGTTTTCGTTGAACCTTTGTTTTATTCCAGGTATTATTTCATTTCCGATGCGAGCGTTGAAATCTCCAAGGATTATCATTTGTTGGTTACTTGGTAATGATCCGACTAAATTTTGTAGTTGGTCGTAGAAGGCTTTCTTTCTTCTTTTGGTTTGTTATCTTCAGGTGCATATATTGACACTACATTTAGTTTTTGGCTTTCCGCCTCCATTTTTATTAACAAGATTCGCGAAGATATGTATATGCATTCTTTTATGTTGTTTTGATACTTTTTTGATATTGCGATGGCTACCCCTTCTTTTGCCCTGGTTTGTTTTTCGACTACACTATATATCACCAGGTAGTCGTCATATTGTATTTGCCCTTTGCCTTTCTTTTTTGTTTCTTGTAAGGCGCAAATATCAATATTGTTGTCTTTTAGTTCCTTCAGGGTCTCCTGGTCTTTGTTGTTCAATGATTTTATATTCCAGGTAGCCAAGCGCAATATATGTTTTTTCTTCCATTCTTTATTCCTTTACTTGCATGGGTCGTCATCGTTAAATCCGTCCTTTTCCGAGGCATAATTTTGTCCTTTTGAGCAGATTTCCTTTTTTACGTTGGGTAGGGAGCTAGCCTGACCCAACAACCTTCCTCCTTTTCCCGGGCTTAGGACCGGCAACATGATCGCTGATTTCGATGTTCCATCGATCATGCAGGCGGAGTTATCTTTTGAAATAAAGGCTAAAAAGAGCATACAGAAGAAGATTCTATAGTCTGAGAGCACCTATAGATCGGCAAGCATGCTAGAAAATTTTTTCAATAAAATATAAAAAAATTCTCAGGCAGCGAATAAAAAGTATCCGAAAACTCGAAAAAATTTTACTCCCAAAATCGCGACGATCATTTTTCGCCGAAAAAACATCGAATCTACACGAAAAATGCTCAAAAAATGTCGAAAATCGATGATTTTAAATCTTTCTGAATAGTCCGTGACATTGCGTGCAAAGAAATCGGTCCTTTTTTTCGTTCCGAATTTATATTTAGTTGTATGGACCGCAATAATCTTGGAAAATCTTTCGAAATAAAGGATGAAAAGGGCATACAGAGGACGAAATATATAGTCTGAGACACCTATAGATCGGAAGCTCTAGAAAATTTTTCATAAAATACGAAAAATTGCAGCAAAAAAAAGTACAAAATCGAAAAATGTCACTAGGATCAAGATCATTCATCGAATCTACACAAAAAGCTCAAATGTCAAAATCGATGAAATCTTTCTGAATAGTTCGTGACATTGCGTGCAAAGAAATCGGCCCTTTTTTTCGTTCGCGTAATCTATATTAAGTGGTATGAACTGCAATATTCTTGAAAAATCTATCGAAATAAAGGCAGAAAAGGGCATACAGAGGACGAATGTATAGTCTGAGTACACCTATAGATCGGGAAGCTTGCTAGAAAATTTTTCAATAAAATACGAAAAAATTCTTAAGCAGCAAAAAAAAGTACAAAAACTCCAAAAAATTTAAATCTTAGGATCGCAACGATCATTTTTCGGCAAAAAAAAATCGAATTCTACTCGAAAAGTGCTCAAAGCATGTCAAAAATCGATGATTCTTCATCTTTCCGAAGAGGTAATGACATTGCGTACAAAGAAATCGGCCCTTTTTGTCATTCGCGAAATCTATATTCAGTGGTATGGACCGCAATATTCTTGGAAAATCTTTTGAAATTCTTCTTCTTCTTCTTTCTTTAGTTTAGGCAAATTGCCTGTTCCTTAACGACGTTTTTCTGCCTATTGCACTGTTAAATTGTCGCACCATCGTTTTCGTGGGCGTCCCGTGCTTCTGCGGCCTGCCGGTGACTTATCCCGTGCAATTCTGACAATTCTTCTGTTGTCCATTCTACTGATGTGCTCGTTCCATTCTTTTTTTCTTTTTAGTATCCATTCGTTGATATTTTCCACTTTGCATGTTCTTCTTATATCTTCGCTTCTTTCTCGATCCAGCAGTGTTTTTCCAACTATTCTGCGAAGCACTCTCATTTCGGTTGTCTCTAGTAACTGTTTCGTTTTCGCCGTGTCTGGTCGAGTTTCTGCGGTATATGACATAATAGGTCTTACCATTGCCTTGTAAATTCTTGCTTTGGTCTCTATGTTAATGTTTTTGTTTCGCCATATTGTGTCATTCAAACAACCCGCTATTCTGGATGCTTTCGTTGTCTGTTCTCTTACCTCTGCTTCGACATTATCATATCCTGAGATTTCTATTCCTAGGTATTTAAATCTCATTTCCTGCTAAATAACCTTTCCTTCAATTTCCAGTTTGCATCTTAACGGTGTCTTTGATGTTGTCATGCATTTTGTTTTCTGGGCCGATATTTTCATGTTGAATGATTTGGCTATGCAGTTAAATCGGTGTAGTAAACGTTGTAGATCATCCTCATTTTCGGCCACTAATACAGCGTCATCAGCATAGCATAGGATGGTTATTTCTTCGCTGCCCATTTTATATCCTTTTAGCAGTCTTACGTTTCTTATTATTTCGTCCATGATGATGTTAAAAAGCAGGGGACTTAGGGAATCCCCTTGTCGGATACCACGACCTGCATCAATCGGTTCAGTCAAGGCACCATTTATCCTTGCTTGGATCTTGTTGTTTCTATAGATGTTCTCTATGGTCTTAATAAGATTATTCGGAATTTGTCGGTTATAAAGGAGGTGAATAACATCCTTTAATTGCACCCGGTCAAATGCTTTTTCCAGATCAATGAAACACATATATGCTGGTCTGTTGTATTCAATTGATTTTTCTGTTATCTGTCTTATGATGAAAACCGCGTCTGTGTATGATCTACCTGATCTGAATCCCTGTTGTTCGTCTTCTAGATTCGTTAAGCTGTTAATTTTATTCGTTATGACTTTTGTTGTTAGTTTCAATGAAGTATTTAAAAGATTTATTCCCCTGTAATTTGTAGGTAGTTTTTTGTCTCCTTTTTTAAACATAACTATAGTTGTGCTGGTTCGCCATTCATCAGGTATTTTTGTGTTGGCATAGTATTTTTTGGATTAGGAATGTTAACTGTTGTGTGAGACGTTGGCCACCATATTTTAGTAATTCGTTTGGGATGCCATCTTGCCCTGAGCTCTTCCTATTCTTTAGTTTTCGAATAGCTGTTTCTACATCACTGGACTCAATTTGTATGTCGTTTTTAGTTACTATTTCTGGCGTATTTAGTTCCACTTGAGGTTCTTCTGATTTATAGAGTTCTGTTAAGTAACTAATCCAGGTTTCTCTTGTGATCTGATTTGTTTCGATCATTTCGTTGACCTCCTTTCTTTGATTTCTAATAAATCGCCAGATTTGTTTTTGTAGTCCATAGAAGTCACTCTCCATTCTCTTCGAAAAAATCTCCCAATGATGTTGTTTTGTTTGCCTTACTAATGTCGCTGCTTGATTCCGGATTCGTCTATACATTTCGTATGATTCAGGTGTTCGTAATGTCCTATAGTTAAGGTATGCCATTTTCTTTTTTTTGCATATTTCCTTAATCTCTGGGCGGAACCAAGGAGTCTTGATCATTCTAGCCCGGTTTTTTACAGTTCGTGTTCCCAGGGCTTCGTATGCAGCTTCTAAAATGTTGGTTCTTAGTTTCTTCCAGGCTATGTTTATGTTATCTTCTTCTTTTATTGGGTCTTTTTCGATTTTTTCTTTCAACCTGTTCTCGTATAGTTGTTTGGTTGGTAAGTTCCATAGTGACTCGATGTTTATTTTCGATTCTTGAGTTGCTCGTGCAAGATTCCTTTGGGGTTTAAACTTCATTCTTATTTTTGCTAATAGCAGGCTATGATCGCTTCCTACATTCGCGGAGTTTAATGTCCTAACATCTAGTATTTGGTTTGGTTGGACGTATCTGTTAGTAACAATGTAATCAATTGTAGACCTGAAGCCTCTGGTGTTGCTGTACGTAAATTTATATTGTTCCTTATGATTGTAAAATGTGTTATTAATCCTTAGCTCGTTAAATGTGCATAGTTGTGTCATTAGTTCTCCATTGTCATTTAACACGTTTTCGTTGAACCTTTGTTTTATTCCAGGTATTATTTCATTTCCGATGCGAGCGTTGAAATCTCCAAGGATTATCATTTGTTGGTTACTTGGTAATGATCCGACTAAATTTTGTAGTTGGTCGTAGAAGGCTTCTCTTTCTTCTTTTGGTTTGTTATCTTCAGGTGCATATATTGACACTACATTTAGTTTTTGGCTTTCCGCCTCCATTTTTATTAACAAGATTCGCGAAGATATGTATATGCATTCTTTTATGTTGTTTTGATACTTTTTTGATATTGCGATGGCTACCCCTTCTTTTGCCCTGGTTTGTTTTTCGACTACACTATATATCACCAGGTAGTCGTCATATTGTATTTGCCCTTTGCCTTTCTTTTTTGTTTCTTGTAAGGCGCAAATATCAATATTGTTGTCTTTTAGTTCCTTCAGGGTCTCCTGGTCTTTGTTGTTCAATGATTTTATATTCCAGGTAGCCAAGCGCAATATATGTTTTTTCTTCCATTCTTTATTCCTTTTACTTGCATGGGTCGTCATCGTTAAATCCGTCCTTTTCCGAGGCATAATTTTGTCCTTTTGAGCAGATTTCCTTTTTTACGTTGGGTAGGGAGCTAGCCTGACCCAACAACCTTCCTCCTTTTCCCGGGCTTAGGACCGGCAACATGATCGCTGATTTCGATGTTCCATCGATCATGCAGGCGGAGTTATCTTTTGAAATAAAGGCTAAAAAGAGCATACAGAAGAAGATTCTATAGTCTGAGAGCACCTATAGATCGGCAAGCATGCTAGAAAATTTTTTCAATAAAATATAAAAATTCTCAGGCAGCGAATAAAAAGTATCCGAAAACTCGAAAAAATTTTACTCCCAAAATCGCGACGATCATTTTTCGCCGAAAAAACATCGAAATCTACACGAAAAATGCTCAAAAAATGTCGAAAATCGATGATTTTTAAATCTTTCGAATTTCGTGACATTGCGTGCAAAGAAATCGGCCCTTTTTTTCGTTCGCGTAATCTATATTAAGTGGTATGAACTGCAATATTCTTGAAAAATCTATCGAAATAAAGGCAGAAAAGGGCATACAGAGGACGAATGTATAGTCTGAGTACACCTATAGATCGGGAAGCTTGCTAGAAAATTTTTTCAATAAAATACGAAAAATTCTTAAGCAGCAAAAAAAAGTACCAAAAACTCCAAAAAATTTAAATCTTAGGATCGCAACGATCATTTTTCGGCAAAAAAAAATCGAATTCTACTCGAAAAGTGCTCAAAGCATGTCAAAAATCGATGATTCTTCATCTTTCCGAAGAGGTAATGACATTGCGTACAAAGAAATCGGCCCTTTTTGTCATTCGCGAAATCTATATTCAGTGGTATGGACCGCAATATTCTTGGAAAATCTTTTGAAATTCTTCTTCTTCTTCTTTCTTTAGTTTAGGCAAATTGCCTGTTCCTTAACGACGTTTTTCTGCCTATTGCACTGTTAAATTGTCGCACCATCGTTTTCGTGGGCGTCCCGTGCTTCTGCGGCCTGCCGGTGACTTATCCCGTGCAATTCTGACAATTCTTCTGTTGTCCATTCTACTGATGTGCTCGTTCCATTCTTTTTTTCTTTTTAGTATCCATTCGTTGATATTTTCCACTTTGCATGTTCTTCTTATATCTTCGCTTCTTTCTCGATCCAGCAGTGTTTTTCCAACTATTCTGCGAAGCACTCTCATTTCGGTTGTCTCTAGTAACTGTTTCGTTTTCGCCGTGTCTGGTCGAGTTTCTGCGGTATATGACATAATAGGTCTTACCATTGCCTTGTAAATTCTTGCTTTGGTCTCTATGTTAATGTTTTTGTTTCGCCATATTGTGTCATTCAAACAACCCGCTATTCTGGATGCTTTCGTTGTCTGTTCTCTTACCTCTGCTTCGACATTCATCATATCCTGAGATTCTATTCCTAGGTATTTAAATCTCATTTCCTGCTAAATAACCTTTCCTTCAATTTCCAGTTTGCATCTTAACGGTGTCTTTGATGTTGTCATGCATTTTGTTTTCTGGGCCGATATTTTCATGTTGAATGATTTGGCTATGCAGTTAAATCGGTGTAGTAAACGTTGTAGATCATCCTCATTTTCGGCCACTAATACAGCGTCATCAGCATAGCATAGGATGGTTATTTCTTCGCTGCCCATTTTATATCCTTTTAGCAGTCTTACGTTTCTTATTATTTCGTCCATGATGATGTTAAAAAGCAGGGGACTTAGGGAATCCCCTTGTCGGATACCACGACCTGCATCAATCGGTTCAGTCAAGGCACCATTTATCCTTGCTTGGATCTTGTTGTTTCTATAGATGTTCTCTATGGTCTTAATAAGATTATTCGGAATTTGTCGGTTATAAAGGAGGTGAATAACATCCTTTAATTGCACCCGGTCAAATGCTTTTTCCAGATCAATGAAACACATATATGCTGGTCTGTTGTATTCAATTGATTTTTCTGTTATCTGTCTTATGATGAAAACCGCGTCTGTGTATGATCTACCTGATCTGAATCCCTGTTGTTCGTCTTCTAGATTCGTTAAGCTGTTAATTTTATTCGTTATGACTTTTGTTGTTAGTTTCAATGAAGTATTTAAAAGATTTATTCCCCTGTAATTTGTAGGTAGTTTTTTGTCTCCTTTTTTAAACATAACTATAGTTGTGCTGGTTCGCCATTCATCAGGTATTTTGTGTTGGCATAGTATTTTTTGGATTAGGAATGTTAACTGTTGTGTGAGACGTTGGCCACCATATTTTAGTAATTCGTTTGGGATGCCATCTTGCCCTGAGCTCTTCCTATTCTTTAGTTTTCGAATAGCTGTTTCTACATCACTGGACTCAATTTGTATGTCGTTTTTAGTTACTATTTCTGGCGTATTTAGTTCCACTTGAGGTTCTTCTGATTTATAGAGTTCTGTTAAGTAACTAATCCAGGTTTCTCTTGTGATCTGATTTGTTTCGATCATTTCGTTGACCTCCTTTCTTTGATTTCTAATAAATCGCCAGATTTGTTTTTGTAGTCCATAGAAGTCACTCTCCATTCTCTTCGAAAAAATCTCCCAATGATGTTGTTTTGTTTGCCTTACTAATGTCGCTGCTTGATTCCGGATTCGTCTATACATTTCGTATGATTCAGGTGTTCGTAATGTCCTATAGTTAAGGTATGCCATTTTCTTTTTTTTGCATATTTCCTTAATCTCTGGGCGGAACCAAGGAGTCTTGATCATTCTAGCCCGGTTTTTTACAGTTCGTGTTCCCAGGGCTTCGTATGCAGCTTCTAAAATGTTGGTTCTTAGTTTCTTCCAGGCTATGTTTATGTTATCTTCTTCTTTTATTGGGTCTTTTTCGATTTTTTCTTTCAACCTGTTCTCGTATAGTTGTTTGGTTGGTAAGTTCCATAGTGACTCGATGTTTATTTTCGATTCTTGAGTTGCTCGTGCAAGATTCCTTTGGGGTTTAAACTTCATTCTTATTTTTGCTAATAGCAGGCTATGATCGCTTCCTACATTCGCGGAGTTTAATGTCCTAACATCTAGTATTTGGTTTGGTTGGACGTATCTGTTAGTAACAATGTAATCAATTGTAGACCTGAAGCCTCTGGTGTTGCTGTACGTAAATTTATATTGTTCCTTATGATTGTAAAATGTGTTATTAATCCTTAGCTCGTTAAATGTGCATAGTTGTGTCATTAGTTCTCCATTGTCATTTAACACGTTTTCGTTGAACCTTTGTTTTATTCCAGGTATTATTTCATTTCCGATGCGAGCGTTGAAATCTCCAAGGATTATCATTTGTTGGTTACTTGGTAATGATCCGACTAAATTTTGTAGTTGGTCGTAGAAGGCTTCTCTTTCTTCTTTTGGTTTGTTATCTTCAGGTGCATATATTGACACTACATTTAGTTTTTGGCTTTCCGCCTCCATTTTTATTAACAAGATTCGCGAAGATATGTATATGCATTCTTTTATGTTGTTTTGATACTTTTTTGATATTGCGATGGCTACCCCTTCTTTTGCCCTGGTTTGTTTTTCGACTACACTATATATCACCAGGTAGTCGTCATATTGTATTTGCCCTTTGCCTTTCTTTTTTGTTTCTTGTAAGGCGCAAATATCAATATTGTTGTCTTTTAGTTCCTTCAGGGTCTCCTGGTCTTTGTTGTTCAATGATTTTATATTCCAGGTAGCCAAGCGCAATATATGTTTTTTCTTCCATTCTTTATTCCTTTTACTTGCATGGGTCGTCATCGTTAAATCCGTCCTTTTCCGAGGCATAATTTTGTCCTTTTGAGCAGATTTCCTTTTTTACGTTGGGTAGGGAGCTAGCCTGACCCAACAACCTTCCTCCTTTTCCCGGGCTTAGGACCGGCAACATGATCGCTGATTTCGATGTTCCATCGATCATGCAGGCGGAGTTATCTTTTGAAATAAAGGCTAAAAAGAGCATACAGAAGAAGATTCTATAGTCTGAGAGCACCTATAGATCGGCAAGCATGCTAGAAAATTTTTTCAATAAAATATAAAAAAATTCTCAGGCAGCGAATAAAAAGTATCCGAAAACTCGAAAAAATTTTACTCCCAAAATCGCGACGATCATTTTTCGCCGAAAAAACATCGAAATCTACACGAAAAATGCTCAAAAAATGTCGAAAATCGATGATTTTTCATCTTTCCGAAGATTTCGTGACATTGCGTACAAAGAAATCGGCCCTTTTTTTCGTTCGCGTAATCTATATTAAGTGGTATGAACTGCAATATTCTTGAAAAATCTATCGAAATAAAGGCAGAAAAGGGCATACAGAGGACGAATGTATAGTCTGAGTACACCTATAGATCGGGAAGCTTGCTAGAAAATTTTTTCAATAAAATACGAAAAAATTCTTAAGCAGCAAAAAAAAGTACCAAAAACTCCAAAAAATTTAAATCTTAGGATCGCAACGATCATTTTTCGGCAAAAAAAAATCGAATTCTACTCGAAAAGTGCTCAAAGCATGTCAAAAATCGATGATTCTTCATCTTTCCGAAGAGGTAATGACATTGCGTACAAAGAAATCGGCCCTTTTTGTCATTCGCGAAATCTATATTCAGTGGTATGGACCGCAATATTCTTGGAAAATCTTTTGAAATTCTTCTTCTTCTTCTTTCTTTAGTTTAGGCAAATTGCCTGTTCCTTAACGACGTTTTTCTGCCTATTGCACTGTTAAATTGTCGCACCATCGTTTTCGTGGGCGTCCCGTGCTTCTGCGGCCTGCCGGTGACTTATCCCGTGCAATTCTGACAATTCTTCTGTTGTCCATTCTACTGATGTGCTCGTTCCATTCTTTTTTTCTTTTTAGTATCCATTCGTTGATATTTTCCACTTTGCATGTTCTTCTTATATCTTCGCTTCTTTCTCGATCCAGCAGTGTTTTTCCAACTATTCTGCGAAGCACTCTCATTTCGGTTGTCTCTAGTAACTGTTTCGTTTTCGCCGTGTCTGGTCGAGTTTCTGCGGTATATGACATAATAGGTCTTACCATTGCCTTGTAAATTCTTGCTTTGGTCTCTATGTTAATGTTTTTGTTTCGCCATATTGTGTCATTCAAACAACCCGCTATTCTGGATGCTTTCGTTGTCTGTTCTCTTACCTCTGCTTCGACATCATCATATCCTGAGATTTCTATTCCTAGGTATTTAAATCTCATTTCCTGCTAAATAACCTTTCCTTCAATTTCCAGTTTGCATCTTAACGGTGTCTTTGATGTTGTCATGCATTTTGTTTTCTGGGCCGATATTTTCATGTTGAATGATTTGGCTATGCAGTTAAATCGGTGTAGTAAACGTTGTAGATCATCCTCATTTTCGGCCACTAATACAGCGTCATCAGCATAGCATAGGATGGTTATTTCTTCGCTGCCCATTTTATATCCTTTTAGCAGTCTTACGTTTCTTATTATTTCGTCCATGATGATGTTAAAAAGCAGGGGACTTAGGGAATCCCCTTGTCGGATACCACGACCTGCATCAATCGGTTCAGTCAAGGCACCATTTATCCTTGCTTGGATCTTGTTGTTTCTATAGATGTTCTCTATGGTCTTAATAAGATTATTCGGAATTTGTCGGTTATAAAGGAGGTGAATAACATCCTTTAATTGCACCCGGTCAAATGCTTTTTCCAGATCAATGAAACACATATATGCTGGTCTGTTGTATTCAATTGATTTTTCTGTTATCTGTCTTATGATGAAAACCGCGTCTGTGTATGATCTACCTGATCTGAATCCCTGTTGTTCGTCTTCTAGATTCGTTAAGCTGTTAATTTTATTCGTTATGACTTTTGTTGTTAGTTTCAATGAAGTATTTAAAAGATTTATTCCCCTGTAATTTGTAGGTAGTTTTTTGTCTCCTTTTTTAAACATAACTATAGTTGTGCTGGTTCGCCATTCATCAGGTATTTTGTGTTGGCATAGTATTTTTTGGATTAGGAATGTTAACTGTTGTGTGAGACGTTGGCCACCATATTTTAGTAATTCGTTTGGGATGCCATCTTGCCCTGAGCTCTTCCTATTCTTTAGTTTTCGAATAGCTGTTTCTACATCACTGGACTCAATTTGTATGTCGTTTTTAGTTACTATTTCTGGCGTATTTAGTTCCACTTGAGGTTCTTCTGATTTATAGAGTTCTGTTAAGTAACTAATCCAGGTTTCTCTTGTGATCTGATTTGTTTCGATCATTTCGTTGACCTCCTTTCTTTGATTTCTAATAAATCGCCAGATTTGTTTTTGTAGTCCATAGAAGTCACTCTCCATTCTCTTCGAAAAAATCTCCCAATGATGTTGTTTTGTTTGCCTTACTAATGTCGCTGCTTGATTCCGGATTCGTCTATACATTTCGTATGATTCAGGTGTTCGTAATGTCCTATAGTTAAGGTATGCCATTTTCTTTTTTTTGCATATTTCCTTAATCTCTGGGCGGAACCAAGGAGTCTTGATCATTCTAGCCCGGTTTTTTACAGTTCGTGTTCCCAGGGCTTCGTATGCAGCTTCTAAAATGTTGGTTCTTAGTTTCTTCCAGGCTATGTTTATGTTATCTTCTTCTTTTATTGGGTCTTTTTCGATTTTTTCTTTCAACCTGTTCTCGTATAGTTGTTTGGTTGGTAAGTTCCATAGTGACTCGATGTTTATTTTCGATTCTTGAGTTGCTCGTGCAAGATTCCTTTGGGGTTTAAACTTCATTCTTATTTTTGCTAATAGCAGGCTATGATCGCTTCCTACATTCGCGGAGTTTAATGTCCTAACATCTAGTATTTGGTTTGGTTGGACGTATCTGTTAGTAACAATGTAATCAATTGTAGACCTGAAGCCTCTGGTGTTGCTGTACGTAAATTTATATTGTTCCTTATGATTGTAAAATGTGTTATTAATCCTTAGCTCGTTAAATGTGCATAGTTGTGTCATTAGTTCTCCATTGTCATTTAACACGTTTTCGTTGAACCTTTGTTTTATTCCAGGTATTATTTCATTTCCGATGCGAGCGTTGAAATCTCCAAGGATTATCATTTGTTGGTTACTTGGTAATGATCCGACTAAATTTTGTAGTTGGTCGTAGAAGGCTTCTCTTTCTTCTTTTGGTTTGTTATCTTCAGGTGCATATATTGACACTACATTTAGTTTTTGGCTTTCCGCCTCCATTTTTATTAACAAGATTCGCGAAGATATGTATATGCATTCTTTTATGTTGTTTTGATACTTTTTTGATATTGCGATGGCTACCCCTTCTTTTGCCCTGGTTTGTTTTTCGACTACACTATATATCACCAGGTAGTCGTCATATTGTATTTGCCCTTTGCCTTTCTTTTTTGTTTCTTGTAAGGCGCAAATATCAATATTGTTGTCTTTTAGTTCCTTCAGGGTCTCCTGGTCTTTGTTGTTCAATGATTTTATATTCCAGGTAGCCAAGCGCAATATATGTTTTTTCTTCCATTCTTTATTCCTTTTACTTGCATGGGTCGTCATCGTTAAATCCGTCCTTTTCCGAGGCATAATTTTGTCCTTTTGAGCAGATTTCCTTTTTTACGTTGGGTAGGGAGCTAGCCTGACCCAACAACCTTCCTCCTTTTCCCGGGCTTAGGACCGGCAACATGATCGCTGATTTCGATGTTCCATCGATCATGCAGGCGGAGTTATCTTTTGAAATAAAGGCTAAAAAGAGCATACAGAAGAAGATTCTATAGTCTGAGAGCACCTATAGATCGGCAAGCATGCTAGAAAATTTTTTCAATAAAATATAAAAAAATTCTCAGGCAGCGAATAAAAAGTATCCGAAAACTCGAAAAAATTTTACTCCCAAAATCGCGACGATCATTTTTCGCCGAAAAAACATCGAAATCTACACGAAAAATGCTCAAAAAATGTCGAAAATCGATGATTTTTAAATCTTTCTGAATAGTTCGTGACATTGCGTGCAAAGAAATCGGCCCTTTTTTTCGTTCGCGTAATCTATATTAAGTGGTATGAACTGCAATATTCTTGAAAAATCTATCGAAATAAAGGCAGAAAAGGGCATACAGAGGACGAATGTATAGTCTGAGTACACCTATAGATCGGGAAGCTTGCTAGAAAATTTTTTCAATAAAATACGAAAAAATTCTTAAGCAGCAAAAAAAAGTACCAAAAACTCCAAAAAATTTAAATCTTAGGATCGCAACGATCATTTTTCGGCAAAAAAAAATCGAATTCTACTCGAAAAGTGCTCAAAGCATGTCAAAAATCGATGATTCTTCATCTTTCCGAAGAGGTAATGACATTGCGTACAAAGAAATCGGCCCTTTTTGTCATTCGCGAAATCTATATTCAGTGGTATGGACCGCAATATTCTTGGAAAATCTTTTGAAATTCTTCTTCTTCTTCTTTCTTTAGTTTAGGCAAATTGCCTGTTCCTTAACGACGTTTTTCTGCCTATTGCACTGTTAAATTGTCGCACCATCGTTTTCGTGGGCGTCCCGTGCTTCTGCGGCCTGCCGGTGACTTATCCCGTGCAATTCTGACAATTCTTCTGTTGTCCATTCTACTGATGTGCTCGTTCCATTCTTTTTTTCTTTTTAGTATCCATTCGTTGATATTTTCCACTTTGCATGTTCTTCTTATATCTTCGCTTCTTTCTCGATCCAGCAGTGTTTTTCCAACTATTCTGCGAAGCACTCTCATTTCGGTTGTCTCTAGTAACTGTTTCGTTTTCGCCGTGTCTGGTCGAGTTTCTGCGGTATATGACATAATAGGTCTTACCATTGCCTTGTAAATTCTTGCTTTGGTCTCTATGTTAATGTTTTTGTTTCGCCATATTGTGTCATTCAAACAACCCGCTATTCTGGATGCTTTCGTTGTCTGTTCTCTTACCTCTGCTTCGACATCATCATATCCTGAGATTTCTATTCCTAGGTATTTAAATCTCATTTCCTGCTAAATAACCTTTCCTTCAATTTCCAGTTTGCATCTTAACGGTGTCTTTGATGTTGTCATGCATTTTGTTTTCTGGGCCGATATTTTCATGTTGAATGATTTGGCTATGCAGTTAAATCGGTGTAGTAAACGTTGTAGATCATCCTCATTTTCGGCCACTAATACAGCGTCATCAGCATAGCATAGGATGGTTATTTCTTCGCTGCCCATTTTATATCCTTTTAGCAGTCTTACGTTTCTTATTATTTCGTCCATGATGATGTTAAAAAGCAGGGGACTTAGGGAATCCCCTTGTCGGATACCACGACCTGCATCAATCGGTTCAGTCAAGGCACCATTTATCCTTGCTTGGATCTTGTTGTTTCTATAGATGTTCTCTATGGTCTTAATAAGATTATTCGGAATTTGTCGGTTATAAAGGAGGTGAATAACATCCTTTAATTGCACCCGGTCAAATGCTTTTTCCAGATCAATGAAACACATATATGCTGGTCTGTTGTATTCAATTGATTTTTCTGTTATCTGTCTTATGATGAAAACCGCGTCTGTGTATGATCTACCTGATCTGAATCCCTGTTGTTCGTCTTCTAGATTCGTTAAGCTGTTAATTTTATTCGTTATGACTTTTGTTGTTAGTTTCAATGAAGTATTTAAAAGATTTATTCCCCTGTAATTTGTAGGTAGTTTTTTGTCTCCTTTTTTAAACATAACTATAGTTGTGCTGGTTCGCCATTCATCAGGTATTTTGTGTTGGCATAGTATTTTTTGGATTAGGAATGTTAACTGTTGTGTGAGACGTTGGCCACCATATTTTAGTAATTCGTTTGGGATGCCATCTTGCCCTGAGCTCTTCCTATTCTTTAGTTTTCGAATAGCTGTTTCTACATCACTGGACTCAATTTGTATGTCGTTTTTAGTTACTATTTCTGGCGTATTTAGTTCCACTTGAGGTTCTTCTGATTTATAGAGTTCTGTTAAGTAACTAATCCAGGTTTCTCTTGTGATCTGATTTGTTTCGATCATTTCGTTGACCTCCTTTCTTTGATTTCTAATAAATCGCCAGATTTGTTTTTGTAGTCCATAGAAGTCACTCTCCATTCTCTTCGAAAAAATCTCCCAATGATGTTGTTTTGTTTGCCTTACTAATGTCGCTGCTTGATTCCGGATTCGTCTATACATTTCGTATGATTCAGGTGTTCGTAATGTCCTATAGTTAAGGTATGCCATTTTCTTTTTTTTGCATATTTCCTTAATCTCTGGGCGGAACCAAGGAGTCTTGATCATTCTAGCCCGGTTTTTTACAGTTCGTGTTCCCAGGGCTTCGTATGCAGCTTCTAAAATGTTGGTTCTTAGTTTCTTCCAGGCTATGTTTATGTTATCTTCTTCTTTTATTGGGTCTTTTTCGATTTTTTCTTTCAACCTGTTCTCGTATAGTTGTTTGGTTGGTAAGTTCCATAGTGACTCGATGTTTATTTTCGATTCTTGAGTTGCTCGTGCAAGATTCCTTTGGGGTTTAAACTTCATTCTTATTTTTGCTAATAGCAGGCTATGATCGCTTCCTACATTCGCGGAGTTTAATGTCCTAACATCTAGTATTTGGTTTGGTTGGACGTATCTGTTAGTAACAATGTAATCAATTGTAGACCTGAAGCCTCTGGTGTTGCTGTACGTAAATTTATATTGTTCCTTATGATTGTAAAATGTGTTATTAATCCTTAGCTCGTTAAATGTGCATAGTTGTGTCATTAGTTCTCCATTGTCATTTAACACGTTTTCGTTGAACCTTTGTTTTATTCCAGGTATTATTTCATTTCCGATGCGAGCGTTGAAATCTCCAAGGATTATCATTTGTTGGTTACTTGGTAATGATCCGACTAAATTTTGTAGTTGGTCGTAGAAGGCTTCTCTTTCTTCTTTTGGTTTGTTATCTTCAGGTGCATATATTGACACTACATTTAGTTTTTGGCTTTCCGCCTCCATTTTTATTAACAAGATTCGCGAAGATATGTATATGCATTCTTTTATGTTGTTTTGATACTTTTTTGATATTGCGATGGCTACCCCTTCTTTTGCCCTGGTTTGTTTTTCGACTACACTATATATCACCAGGTAGTCGTCATATTGTATTTGCCCTTTGCCTTTCTTTTTTGTTTCTTGTAAGGCGCAAATATCAATATTGTTGTCTTTTAGTTCCTTCAGGGTCTCCTGGTCTTTGTTGTTCAATGATTTTATATTCCAGGTAGCCAAGCGCAATATATGTTTTTTCTTCCATTCTTTATTCCTTTTACTTGCATGGGTCGTCATCGTTAAATCCGTCCTTTTCCGAGGCATAATTTTGTCCTTTTGAGCAGATTTCCTTTTTTACGTTGGGTAGGGAGCTAGCCTGACCCAACAACCTTCCTCCTTTTCCCGGGCTTAGGACCGGCAACATGATCGCTGATTTCGATGTTCCATCGATCATGCAGGCGGAGTTATCTTTTGAAATAAAGGCTAAAAAGAGCATACAGAAGAAGATTCTATAGTCTGAGAGCACCTATAGATCGGCAAGCATGCTAGAAAATTTTTTCAATAAAATATAAAAAAATTCTCAGGCAGCGAATAAAAAGTATCCGAAAACTCGAAAAAATTTTACTCCCAAAATCGCGACGATCATTTTTCGCCGAAAAAACATCGAAATCTACACGAAAAATGCTCAAAAAATGTCGAAAATCGATGATTTTAAATCTTTCTGAATAGTTCGTGACATTGCGTGCAAAGAAATCGGCCCTTTTTTTCGTTCGCGTAATCTATATTAAGTGGTATGAACTGCAATATTCTTGAAAAATCTATCGAAATAAAGGCAGAAAAGGGCATACAGAGGACGAATGTATAGTCTGAGTACACCTATAGATCGGGAAGCTTGCTAGAAAATTTTTTCAATAAAATACGAAAAAATTCTTAAGCAGCAAAAAAAAGTACCAAAAACTCCAAAAAATTTAAATCTTAGGATCGCAACGATCATTTTTCGGCAAAAAAAATCGAATTCTACTCGAAAAGTGCTCAAAGCATGTCAAAAATCGATGATTCTTCATCTTTCCGAAGAGGTAATGACATTGCGTACAAAGAAATCGGCCCTTTTTGTCATTCGCGAAATCTATATTCAGTGGTATGGACCGCAATATTCTTGGAAAATCTTTTGAAATTCTTCTTCTTCTTCTTTCTTTAGTTTAGGCAAATTGCCTGTTCCTTAACGACGTTTTTCTGCCTATTGCACTGTTAAATTGTCGCACCATCGTTTTCGTGGGCGTCCCGTGCTTCTGCGGCCTGCCGGTGACTTATCCCGTGCAATTCTGACAATTCTTCTGTTGTCCATTCTACTGATGTGCTCGTTCCATTCTTTTTTTCTTTTTAGTATCCATTCGTTGATATTTTCCACTTTGCATGTTCTTCTTATATCTTCGCTTCTTTCTCGATCCAGCAGTGTTTTTCCAACTATTCTGCGAAGCACTCTCATTTCGGTTGTCTCTAGTAACTGTTTCGTTTTCGCCGTGTCTGGTCGAGTTTCTGCGGTATATGACATAATAGGTCTTACCATTGCCTTGTAAATTCTTGCTTTGGTCTCTATGTTAATGTTTTTGTTTCGCCATATTGTGTCATTCAAACAACCCGCTATTCTGGATGCTTTCGTTGTCTGTTCTCTTACCTCTGCTTCGACATCATCATATCCTGAGATTTCTATTCCTAGGTATTTAAATCTCATTTCCTGCTAAATAACCTTTCCTTCAATTTCCAGTTTGCATCTTAACGGTGTCTTTGATGTTGTCATGCATTTTGTTTTCTGGGCCGATATTTTCATGTTGAATGATTTGGCTATGCAGTTAAATCGGTGTAGTAAACGTTGTAGATCATCCTCATTTTCGGCCACTAATACAGCGTCATCAGCATAGCATAGGATGGTTATTTCTTCGCTGCCCATTTTATATCCTTTTAGCAGTCTTACGTTTCTTATTATTTCGTCCATGATGATGTTAAAAAGCAGGGGACTTAGGGAATCCCCTTGTCGGATACCACGACCTGCATCAATCGGTTCAGTCAAGGCACCATTTATCCTTGCTTGGATCTTGTTGTTTCTATAGATGTTCTCTATGGTCTTAATAAGATTATTCGGAATTTGTCGGTTATAAAGGAGGTGAATAACATCCTTTAATTGCACCCGGTCAAATGCTTTTTCCAGATCAATGAAACACATATATGCTGGTCTGTTGTATTCAATTGATTTTTCTGTTATCTGTCTTATGATGAAAACCGCGTCTGTGTATGATCTACCTGATCTGAATCCCTGTTGTTCGTCTTCTAGATTCGTTAAGCTGTTAATTTTATTCGTTATGACTTTTGTTGTTAGTTTCAATGAAGTATTTAAAAGATTTATTCCCCTGTAATTTGTAGGTAGTTTTTTGTCTCCTTTTTTAAACATAACTATAGTTGTGCTGGTTCGCCATTCATCAGGTATTTTGTGTTGGCATAGTATTTTTTGGATTAGGAATGTTAACTGTTGTGTGAGACGTTGGCCACCATATTTTAGTAATTCGTTTGGGATGCCATCTTGCCCTGAGCTCTTCCTATTCTTTAGTTTTCGAATAGCTGTTTCTACATCACTGGACTCAATTTGTATGTCGTTTTTAGTTACTATTTCTGGCGTATTTAGTTCCACTTGAGGTTCTTCTGATTTATAGAGTTCTGTTAAGTAACTAATCCAGGTTTCTCTTGTGATCTGATTTGTTTCGATCATTTCGTTGACCTCCTTTCTTTGATTTCTAATAAATCGCCAGATTTGTTTTTGTAGTCCATAGAAGTCACTCTCCATTCTCTTCGAAAAAATCTCCCAATGATGTTGTTTTGTTTGCCTTACTAATGTCGCTGCTTGATTCCGGATTCGTCTATACATTTCGTATGATTCAGGTGTTCGTAATGTCCTATAGTTAAGGTATGCCATTTTCTTTTTTTTGCATATTTCCTTAATCTCTGGGCGGAACCAAGGAGTCTTGATCATTCTAGCCCGGTTTTTTACAGTTCGTGTTCCCAGGGCTTCGTATGCAGCTTCTAAAATGTTGGTTCTTAGTTTCTTCCAGGCTATGTTTATGTTATCTTCTTCTTTTATTGGGTCTTTTTCGATTTTTTCTTTCAACCTGTTCTCGTATAGTTGTTTGGTTGGTAAGTTCCATAGTGACTCGATGTTTATTTTCGATTCTTGAGTTGCTCGTGCAAGATTCCTTTGGGGTTTAAACTTCATTCTTATTTTTGCTAATAGCAGGCTATGATCGCTTCCTACATTCGCGGAGTTTAATGTCCTAACATCTAGTATTTGGTTTGGTTGGACGTATCTGTTAGTAACAATGTAATCAATTGTAGACCTGAAGCCTCTGGTGTTGCTGTACGTAAATTTATATTGTTCCTTATGATTGTAAAATGTGTTATTAATCCTTAGCTCGTTAAATGTGCATAGTTGTGTCATTAGTTCTCCATTGTCATTTAACACGTTTTCGTTGAACCTTTGTTTTATTCCAGGTATTATTTCATTTCCGATGCGAGCGTTGAAATCTCCAAGGATTATCATTTGTTGGTTACTTGGTAATGATCCGACTAAATTTTGTAGTTGGTCGTAGAAGGCTTCTCTTTCTTCTTTTGGTTTGTTATCTTCAGGTGCATATATTGACACTACATTTAGTTTTTGGCTTTCCGCCTCCATTTTTATTAACAAGATTCGCGAAGATATGTATATGCATTCTTTTATGTTGTTTTGATACTTTTTTGATATTGCGATGGCTACCCCTTCTTTTGCCCTGGTTTGTTTTTCGACTACACTATATATCACCAGGTAGTCGTCATATTGTATTTGCCCTTTGCCTTTCTTTTTTGTTTCTTGTAAGGCGCAAATATCAATATTGTTGTCTTTTAGTTCCTTCAGGGTCTCCTGGTCTTTGTTGTTCAATGATTTTATATTCCAGGTAGCCAAGCGCAATATATGTTTTTTCTTCCATTCTTTATTCCTTTTACTTGCATGGGTCGTCATCGTTAAATCCGTCCTTTTCCGAGGCATAATTTTGTCCTTTTGAGCAGATTTCCTTTTTTACGTTGGGTAGGGAGCTAGCCTGACCCAACAACCTTCCTCCTTTTCCCGGGCTTAGGACCGGCAACATGATCGCTGATTTCGATGTTCCATCGATCATGCAGGCGGAGTTATCTTTTGAAATAAAGGCTAAAAAGAGCATACAGAAGAAGATTCTATAGTCTGAGAGCACCTATAGATCGGCAAGCATGCTAGAAAATTTTTTCAATAAAATAAAAAATTCTCAGGCAGCGAATAAAAAGTATCCGAAAACTCGAAAAAATTTTACTCCCAAAATCGCGACGATCATTTTTCGCCGAAAAAACATCGAAATCTACACGAAAAATGCTCAAAAAATGTCGAAAATCGATGATTTTAAATCTTTCTGAATAGTTCGTGACATTGCGTGCAAAGAAATCGGCCCTTTTTTTCGTTCGCGTAATCTATATTAAGTGGTATGAACTGCAATATTCTTGAAAAATCTATCGAAATAAAGGCAGAAAAGGGCATACAGAGGACGAATGTATAGTCTGAGTACACCTATAGATCGGGAAGCTTGCTAGAAAATTTTTTCAATAAAATACGAAAAAATTCTTAAGCAGCAAAAAAAAGTACCAAAAACTCCAAAAAATTTAAATCTTAGGATCGCAACGATCATTTTTCGGCAAAAAAAAATCGAATTCTACTCGAAAAGTGCTCAAAGCATGTCAAAAATCGATGATTCTTCATCTTTCCGAAGAGGTAATGACATTGCGTACAAAGAAATCGGCCCTTTTTGTCATTCGCGAAATCTATATTCAGTGGTATGGACCGCAATATTCTTGGAAAATCTTTTGAAATTCTTCTTCTTCTTCTTTCTTTAGTTTAGGCAAATTGCCTGTTCCTTAACGACGTTTTTCTGCCTATTGCACTGTTAAATTGTCGCACCATCGTTTCGTGGGCGTCCCGTGCTTCTGCGGCCTGCCGGTGACTTATCCCGTGCAATTCTGACAATTCTTCTGTTGTCCATTCTACTGATGTGCTCGTTCCATTCTTTTTTTCTTTTTAGTATCCATTCGTTGATATTTTCCACTTTGCATGTTCTTCTTATATCTTCGCTTCTTTCTCGATCCAGCAGTGTTTTTCCAACTATTCTGCGAAGCACTCTCATTTCGGTTGTCTCTAGTAACTGTTTCGTTTTCGCCGTGTCTGGTCGAGTTTCTGCGGTATATGACATAATAGGTCTTACCATTGCCTTGTAAATTCTTGCTTTGGTCTCTATGTTAATGTTTTTGTTTCGCCATATTGTGTCATTCAAACAACCCGCTATTCTGGATGCTTTCGTTGTCTGTTCTCTTACCTCTGCTTCGACATATCATATCCTGAGATTTCTATTCCTAGGTATTTAAATCTCATTTCCTGCTAAATAACCTTTCCTTCAATTTCCAGTTTGCATCTTAACGGTGTCTTTGATGTTGTCATGCATTTTGTTTTCTGGGCCGATATTTTCATGTTGAATGATTTGGCTATGCAGTTAAATCGGTTGTAGTAAACGTTGTAGATCATCCTCATTTTCGGCCACTAATACAGCGTCATCAGCATAGCATAGGATGGTTATTTCTTCGCTGCCCATTTTATATCCTTTTAGCAGTCTTACGTTTCTTATTATTTCGTCCATGATGATGTTAAAAAGCAGGGGACTTAGGGAATCCCCTTGTCGGATACCACGACCTGCATCAATCGGTTCAGTCAAGGCACCATTTATCCTTGCTTGGATCTTGTTGTTTCTATAGATGTTCTCTATGGTCTTAATAAGATTATTCGGAATTTGTCGGTTATAAAGGAGGTGAATAACATCCTTTAATTGCACCCGGTCAAATGCTTTTTCCAGATCAATGAAACACATATATGCTGGTCTGTTGTATTCAATTGATTTTTCTGTTATCTGTCTTATGATGAAAACCGCGTCTGTGTATGATCTACCTGATCTGAATCCCTGTTGTTCGTCTTCTAGATTCGTTAAGCTGTTAATTTTATTCGTTATGACTTTTGTTGTTAGTTTCAATGAAGTATTTAAAAGATTTATTCCCCTGTAATTTGTAGGTAGTTTTTTGTCTCCTTTTTTAAACATAACTATAGTTGTGCTGGTTCGCCATTCATCAGGTATTTTGTGTTGGCATAGTATTTTTTGGATTAGGAATGTTAACTGTTGTGTGAGACGTTGGCCACCATATTTTAGTAATTCGTTTGGGATGCCATCTTGCCCTGAGCTCTTCCTATTCTTTAGTTTTCGAATAGCTGTTTCTACATCACTGGACTCAATTTGTATGTCGTTTTTAGTTACTATTTCTGGCGTATTTAGTTCCACTTGAGGTTCTTCTGATTTATAGAGTTCTGTTAAGTAACTAATCCAGGTTTCTCTTGTGATCTGATTTGTTTCGATCATTTCGTTGACCTCCTTTCTTTGATTTCTAATAAATCGCCAGATTTGTTTTTGTAGTCCATAGAAGTCACTCTCCATTCTCTTCGAAAAAATCTCCCAATGATGTTGTTTTGTTTGCCTTACTAATGTCGCTGCTTGATTCCGGATTCGTCTATACATTTCGTATGATTCAGGTGTTCGTAATGTCCTATAGTTAAGGTATGCCATTTTCTTTTTTTTGCATATTTCCTTAATCTCTGGGCGGAACCAAGGAGTCTTGATCATTCTAGCCCGGTTTTTTACAGTTCGTGTTCCCAGGGCTTCGTATGCAGCTTCTAAAATGTTGGTTCTTAGTTTCTTCCAGGCTATGTTTATGTTATCTTCTTCTTTTATTGGGTCTTTTTCGATTTTTTCTTTCAACCTGTTCTCGTATAGTTGTTTGGTTGGTAAGTTCCATAGTGACTCGATGTTTATTTTCGATTCTTGAGTTGCTCGTGCAAGATTCCTTTGGGGTTTAAACTTCATTCTTATTTTTGCTAATAGCAGGCTATGATCGCTTCCTACATTCGCGGAGTTTAATGTCCTAACATCTAGTATTTGGTTTGGTTGGACGTATCTGTTAGTAACAATGTAATCAATTGTAGACCTGAAGCCTCTGGTGTTGCTGTACGTAAATTTATATTGTTCCTTATGATTGTAAAATGTGTTATTAATCCTTAGCTCGTTAAATGTGCATAGTTGTGTCATTAGTTCTCCATTGTCATTTAACACGTTTTCGTTGAACCTTTGTTTTTATTCCAGGTATTATTTCATTTCCGATGCGAGCGTTGAAATCTCCAAGGATTATCATTTGTTGGTTACTTGGTAATGATCCGACTAAATTTTGTAGTTGGTCGTAGAAGGCTTCTCTTTCTTCTTTTGGTTTGTTATCTTCAGGTGCATATATTGACACTACATTTAGTTTTTGGCTTTCCGCCTCCATTTTTATTAACAAGATTCGCGAAGATATGTATATGCATTCTTTTATGTTGTTTTGATACTTTTTTGATATTGCGATGGCTACCCCTTCTTTTGCCCTGGTTTGTTTTTCGACTACACTATATATCACCAGGTAGTCGTCATATTGTATTTGCCCTTTGCCTTTCTTTTTTGTTTCTTGTAAGGCGCAAATATCAATATTGTTGTCTTTTAGTTCCTTCAGGGTCTCCTGGTCTTTGTTGTTCAATGATTTTATATTCCAGGTAGCCAAGCGCAATATATGTTTTTTCTTCCATTCTTTATTCCTTTTACTTGCATGGGTCGTCATCGTTAAATCCGTCCTTTTCCGAGGCATAATTTTGTCCTTTTGAGCAGATTTCCTTTTTTACGTTGGGTAGGGAGCTAGCCTGACCCAACAACCTTCCTCCTTTTCCCGGGCTTAGGACCGGCAACATGATCGCTGATTTCGATGTTCCATCGATCATGCAGGCGGAGTTATCTTTTGAAATAAAGGCTAAAAAGAGCATACAGAAGAAGATTCTATAGTCTGAGAGCACCTATAGATCGGCAAGCATGCTAGAAAATTTTTTCAATAAAATATAAAAAAATTCTCAGGCAGCGAATAAAAAGTATCCGAAAACTCGAAAAAATTTTACTCCCAAAATCGCGACGATCATTTTTCGCCGAAAAAACATCGAAATCTACACGAAAAATGCTCAAAACATGTCGAAAATCGATGATTTTAAATCTTTCTGAATAGTCCGTGACATTGCGTGCAAAGAAATCGGTCCTTTTTTTCGTTACCGAAATTTATATTTAGTTGTATGGACCGCAATAATCTTGGAAAATCTTTCGAAATAAAGGATGAAAAGGGCATACAGAGGACGAATATATAGTCTAAGAACACCTATAGATCGGGAAGCTTCCTAGAAAATTTTTTCAATAAAATACGAAAAAATTCTTGGGCAGCAAAGAAAAGTACCAAAAAACTCGAAAAAATGTCACTCCCAGGATCCCAACGATCATTTTTTGATGAAAAAACATCGAATTCTACACAAAAAATTGCTCAAAACATGTCGAAAATCGATGATTTTTCATCGTTTGGAAGATTTCGTGACATTGCGTACAAAGAAATCTGACCTTTTTTTCGTTCGTGAAATCTATCTTCATTTGTATAGACCGCAATAGTCTTGGAAAATCTTTCGAAATAAAGGATGAAAAGGCATACATAGGACGAATCTATAGTCTGAGAACACCTATAGATCGGGAAGCTTCCTAGAAAATTTTTTCAATAAAATACGAAAAAATTCTTGGGCAGCAAAGAAAAGTACCCAAAAACTCGAAAAATGTCACTCCCAGGATCCCAACGATCATTTTTTGATGAAAAAACATCGAATTCTACACAAAAATTGCTCAAAACATGTCGAAAATCGATGATTTTTCATCGTTTGGAAGATTTCGTGACATTGCGTACAAAGAAATCTGACCTTTTTTTCGTTCGTGAAATCTATCTTCATTTGTATAGACCGCAATAGTCTTGGAAAATCTTTCGAAATAAAGGATGAAAAAGGCATACATATGACGAATCTATAGTCTGAGAACACCTATAGATCGGGAAGCTTCCTAGAAAATTTTTTCAATAAAATACGAAAAAATTCTTGGGCAGCAAAGAAAAGTACCCAAAAACTCGAAAAATGTCATTCCCAGGATCCCAACGATCATTTTTTGATGAAAAAACATCGAATTCTACACAAAAATTGCTCAAAACATGTCGAAAATCGATGATTTTTCATCGTTTCGAAGATTTCGTGACATTGCGTACAAAGAAATCTGACCTTTTTTTCGTTCGTGAAATCTATCTTCATTTGTATAGACCGCAATAGTCTTGGAAAATCTTTCGAAATAAAGGATGAAAAAGGCATACATAGGACGAATCTATAGTCTAAAAACGCCTATAGATCGGGAAGCTTGCTAGAAAATTTTTTCAATAAAATACGAAAAAATTCTTAGGCAGCAAAAAAAAGTACCTAAAGACTCGAAAAAATGTCACTCCCAGGATCACAACTATCATTTTTCGGCGAAACAAAATCGAATTACACACAAAAGTGTTAAAACATGTCGAAAATCGATGATTCTTCATCTTTCCGAAGAGGTAATGACATTGCGTACAAAGAAATCGGCCCTTTTTTTCGTTCGCGAAATCTTTATTTAGTGGTATGAACTGCAATATTCCTGGAAAATCTATCGAAATAAAGGCAAGAAAATGGCATACAAAAGACGATTCTATAGTCTGAGAGAACCTATAGATCAGGAAGCATGCTAGAAAATTTTTTCAATAAAATACGAAAAAATTCTCAATCAGCGAATAAAAAGTATCCGAAAACTAGAAAAAATTTTACTCCCGGGATCGCGACGATCATTTTTCGCCAAAAAAACATCGAAATCTGCACGAAAAATGCTCAAAACATGTCGAAAATCGATGATTTTAAATCTTTTTGAATAGTCCGTGACATTGCGTGCAAAGAAATCGGTCCTTTTTTTCGTTACCGAAATTTATATTTAGTTGTATGGACCGCAATAATCTTGGAAAATCTTTCGAAATAAAGGATGAAAAGGGCATACAGAGGACGAATATATAGTCTAAGAACACCTATAGATCGGGAAGCTTCCTAGAAAATTTTTTCAATAAAATACGAAAACATTCTTGGGCAGCAAAGAAAAGTACCCAAAAACTCGAAAAAATGTCACTCCCAGGATCCCAACGATCATTTTTTGGTGAAAAAACATCGAATTCTACACAAAAATTGCTCAAAACATGTCGAAAATCGATGATTTTTCATCGTTTGGAAGATTTCGTGACATTGCGTACAAAGAAATCTGACCTTTTTTTCGTTCGTGAAATCTATCTTCATTTGTATAGACCGCAATAGTCTTGGAAAATCTTTCGAAATAAAGGATGAAAAAGGCATACATAGGACGAATCTATAGTCTGAGAACACCTATAGATCGGGAAGCTTGCTAGAAAATTTTTTCAATAAAATACGAAAAAATTCTCAATCAGCGAATAAAAAGTATCCGAAAACTAGAAAAAATTTTACTCCCGGGATCGCGACGATCATTTTTCGCCAAAAAAACATCGAAATCTGCACGAAAAATGCTCAAAACATGTCGAAAATCGATGATTTTAAATCTTTCTGAATAGTCCGTGACATTGCGTGCAAAGAAATCGGTCCTTTTTTTCGTTACCGAAATTTATGTTTAGTTGTATGGACCGCAATAATCTTGGAAAATCTTTCGAAATAAAGGATGAAAAGGGCATACAGAGGACGAATATATAGTCTAAGAACACCTATAGATCGGGAAGCTTCCTAGAAAATTTTTTCAATAAAATACGAAAACATTCTTGGGCAGCAAAGAAAAGTACCCAAAAACTCGAAAAAATGTCACTCCCAGGATCCCAACGATCATTTTTTGGTGAAAAAACATCGAATTCTACACAAAAATTGCTCAAAACATGTCGAAAATCGATGATTTTTCATCGTTTGGAAGATTTCGTGACATTGCGTACAAAGAAATCTGACCTTTTTTTCGTTCGTGAAATCTATCTTCATTTGTATAGACCGCAATAGTCTTGGAAAATCTTTCGAAATAAAGGATGAAAAAGGCATACATAGGACGAATCTATAGTCTGAGAACACCTATAGATCGGGAAGCTTGCTAGAAAATTTTTTCAATAAAATACGAAAAAATTCTTAGGCAGCAAAAAAAAGTACCCAAAAACTCAAAAAAATGTCACTCCCAGGATCACAACTATCATTTTTCGGCGTAACAACATCGAATTCTACACAAAAAGTGTTAAAAACATGTCGAAAATCGATGATTCTTCATCTTTCCGAAGAGGTAATGACATTGCGTACAAAGAAATCGGCCCTTTTTTTCGTTCGCGAAATCTTTATTTAGTGGTATGAACTGCAATATTCCTGGAAAATCTATCGAAATAAAGGCAGAAAATGGCATACAAAAGACGATTCTATAGTCTGAGAGAACCTATAGATCAGGAAGCATGCTAGAAAATTTTTTCAATAAAATACGAAAAAATTCTCAATCAGCGAATAAAAAGTATCCGAAAACTAGAAAAAATTTTACTCCCGGGATCGCGACGATCATTTTTCGCCAAAAAAACATCGAAATCTGCACGAAAAATGCTCAAAACATGTCGAAAATCGATGATTTTAAATCTTTCTGAATAGTCCGTGACATTGCGTGCAAAGAAATCGGTCCTTTTTTTCGTTACCGAAATTTATATTTAGTTGTATGGACCGCAATAATCTTGGAAAATCTTTCGAAATAAAGGATGAAAAGGGCATACAGAGGACGAATATATAGTCTAAGAACACCTATAGATCGGGAAGCTTCCTAGAAAATTTTTTCAATAAAATACGAAAAAATTCTTGGGCAGCAAAGAAAAGTACCCAAAAACTCGAAAAATGTCATTCCCAGGATCCCAACGATCATTTTTTGATGAAAAAACATCGAATTCTACACAAAAATTGCTCAAAACATGTCGAAAATCGATGATTTTTCATCGTTTCGAAGATTTCGTGACATTGCGTACAAAGAAATCTGACCTTTTTTTCGTTCGTGAAATCTATCTTCATTTGTATAGACCGCAATAGTCTTGGAAAATCTTTCGAAATAAAGGATGAAAAAGGCATACATAGGACGAATCTATAGTCTAAAAACGCCTATAGATCGGGAAGCTTGCTAGAAATTTTTTCAATAAAATACGAAAAAATTCTTAGGCAGCAAAAAAAAGTACCTAAAGACTCGAAAAAATGTCACTCCCAGGATCACAACTATCATTTTTCGGCGAAACAAAATCGAATTACACACAAAAAGTGTTAAAACATGTCGAAAATCGATGATTCTTCATCTTTCCGAAGAGGTAATGACATTGCGTACAAAGAAATCGGCCCTTTTTTTCGTTCGCGAAATCTTTATTTAGTGGTATGAACTGCAATATTCCTGGAAAATCTATCGAAATAAAGGCAGAAAATGGCATACAAAAGACGATTCTATAGTCTGAGAGAACCTATAGATCAGGAAGCATGCTAGAAAATTTTTTCAATAAAATACGAAAAAATTCTCAATCAGCGAATAAAAAGTATCCGAAAACTAGAAAAAATTTTACTCCCGGGATCGCGACGATCATTTTTCGCCAAAAAAACATCGAAATCTGCACGAAAAATGCTCAAAACATGTCGAAAATCGATGATTTTAAATCTTTCTGAATAGTCCGTGACATTGCGTGCAAAGAAATCGGTCCTTTTTTTCGTTACCGAAATTTATATTTAGTTGTATGGACCGCAATAATCTTGGAAAATCTTTCGAAATAAAGGATGAAAAGGGCATACAGAGGACGAATATATAGTCTAAGAACACCTATAGATCGGGAAGCTTCCTAGAAAATTTTTTCAATAAAATACGAAAACATTCTTGGGCAGCAAAGAAAAGTACCCAAAAACTCGAAAAATGTCATTCCCAGGATCCCAACGATCATTTTTTGATGAAAAAACATCGAATTCTACACAAAAATTGCTCAAAACATGTCGAAAATCGATGATTTTTCATCGTTTCGAAGATTTCGTGACATTGCGTACAAAGAAATCTGACCTTTTTTTCGTTCGTGAAATCTATCTTCATTTGTATAGACCGCAATAGTCTTGGAAAATCTTTCGAAATAAAGGATGAAAAAGGCATACATAGGACGAATCTATAGTCTAAAAACGCCTATAGATCGGGAAGCTTGCTAGAAAATTTTTTCAATAAAATACGAAAAAATTCTTAGGCAGCAAAAAAAGTACCTAAAGACTCGAAAAAATGTCACTCCCAGGATCACAACTATCATTTTTCGGCGAAACAAAATCGAATTACACACAAAAAGTGTTAAGAACATGTCGAAAATCGATGATTCTTCATCTTTCCGAAGAGGTAATGACATTGCGTACAAAGAAATCGGCCCTTTTTTTCGTTCGCGAAATCTTTATTTAGTGGTATGAACTGCAATATTCCTGGAAAATCTATCGAAATAAAGGCAGAAAATGGCATACAAAAGACGATTCTATAGTCTGAGAGAACCTATAGATCAGGAAGCATGCTAGAAAATTTTTTCAATAAAATACGAAAAAATTCTCAATCAGCGAATAAAAAGTATCCGAAAACTAGAAAAAATTTTACTCCCGGGATCGCGACGATCATTTTTCGCCAAAAAAAACATCGAAATCTGCACGAAAAATGCTCAAAACATGTCGAAAATCGATGATTTTAAATCTTTTTGAATAGTCCGTGACATTGCGTGCAAAGAAATCGGTCCTTTTTTTCGTTACCGAAATTTATATTTAGTTGTATGGACCGCAATAATCTTGGAAAATCTTTCGAAATAAAGGATGAAAAGGGCATACAGAGGACGAATATATAGTCTAAGAACACCTATAGATCGGGAAGCTTCCTAGAAAATTTTTTCAATAAAATACGAAAACATTCTTGGGCAGCAAAGAAAAGTACCCAAAAACTCGAAAAAATGTCACTCCCAGGATCCCAACGATCATTTTTTGGTGAAAAAACATCGAATTCTACACAAAAATTGCTCAAAACATGTCGAAAATCGATGATTTTTCATCGTTTGGAAGATTTCGTGACATTGCGTACAAAGAAATCTGACCTTTTTTTCGTTCGTGAAATCTATCTTCATTTGTATAGACCGCAATAGTCTTGGAAAATCTTTCGAAATAAAGGATGAAAAGGCATACATAGGACGAATCTATAGTCTGAGAACACCTATAGATCGGGAAGCTTGCTAGAAAATTTTTTCAATAAAATACGAAAAAATTCTCAATCAGCGAATAAAAAGTATCCGAAAACTAGAAAAAATTTTACTCCCGGGATCGCGACGATCATTTTTCGCCAAAAAAACATCGAAATCTGCACGAAAAATGCTCAAAACATGTCGAAAATCGATGATTTTAAATCTTTCTGAATAGTCCGTGACATTGCGTGCAAAGAAATCGGTCCTTTTTTTCGTTACCGAAATTTATATTTAGTTGTATGGACCGCAATAATCTTGGAAAATCTTTCGAAATAAAGGATGAAAAGGGCATACAGAGGACGAATATATAGTCTAAGAACACCTATAGATCGGGAAGCCTCCTAGAAAATTTTTTCAATAAAATACGAAAACATTCTTGGGCAGCAAAGAAAAGTACCAAAAACTCGAAAAAATGTCACTCCCAGGATCCCAACGATCATTTTTTGGTGAAAAAACATCGAATTCTACACAAAAATTGCTCAAAACATGTCGAAAATCGATGATTTTTCATCGTTTGGAAGATTTCGTGACATTGCGTACAAAGAAATCTGACCTTTTTTTCGTTCGTGAAATCTATCTTCATTTGTATAGACCGCAATAGTCTTGGAAAATCTTTCGAAATAAAGGATGAAAAAGGCATACATAGGACGAATCTATAGTCTGAGAACACCTATAGATCGGGAAGCTTGCTAGAAAATTTTTTCAATAAAATACGAAAAAATTCTTAGGCAGCAAAAAAAAGTACCCAAAAACTCAAAAAAATGTCACTCCCAGGATCACAACTATCATTTTTCGGCGTAACAACATCGAATTCTACACAAAAAGTGTTAAAAACATGTCGAAAATCGATGATTCTTCATCTTTCCGAAGAGGTAATGACATTGCGTACAAAGAAATCGGCCCTTTTTTTCGTTCGCGAAATCTTTATTTAGTGGTATGAACTGCAATATTCCTGGAAAATCTATCGAAATAAAGGCAGAAAATGGCATACAAAAGACGATTCTATAGTCTGAGAGAACCTATAGATCAGGAAGCATGCTAGAAAATTTTTTCAATAAAATACGAAAAAATTCTCAATCAGCGAATAAAAAGTATCCGAAAACTAGAAAAAATTTTACTCCCGGGATCGCGACGATCATTTTTCGCCAAAAAAACATCGAAATCTGCACGAAAAATGCTCAAAACATGTCGAAAATCGATGATTTTAAATCTTTTTGAATAGTCCGTGACATTGCGTGCAAAGAAATCGGTCCTTTTTTTCGTTACCGAAATTTATATTTAGTTGTATGGACCGCAATAATCTTGGAAAATCTTTCGAAATAAAGGATGAAAAGGCATACATAGGACGAATCTATAGTCTGAGAACACCTATAGATCGGGAAGCTTGCTAGAAAATTTTTTCAATAAAATACGAAAAAATTCTCAATCAGCGAATAAAAAGTATCCGAAAACTAGAAAAATTTTACTCCCGGGATCGCGACGATCATTTTTCGCCAAAAAAACATCGAAATCTGCACGAAAAATGCTCAAAACATGTCGAAAATCGATGATTTTAAATCTTTCTGAATAGTCCGTGACATTGCGTGCAAAGAAATCGGTCCTTTTTTTCGTTACCGAAATTTATATTTAGTTGTATGGACCGCAATAATCTTGGAAAATCTTTCGAAATAAAGGATGAAAAGGGCATACAGAGGACGAATATATAGTCTAAGAACACCTATAGATCGGGAAGCTTCCTAGAAAATTTTTTCAATAAAATACGAAAACATTCTTGGGCAGCAAAGAAAAGTACCCAAAAACTCGAAAAAATGTCACTCCCAGGATCCCAACGATCATTTTTTGGTGAAAAAACATCGAATTCTACACAAAAATTGCTCAAAACATGTCGAAAATCGATGATTTTTCATCGTTTGGAAGATTTCGTGACATTGCGTACAAAGAAATCTGACCTTTTTTTCGTTCGTGAAATCTATCTTCATTTGTATAGACCGCAATAGTCTTGGAAAATCTTTCGAAATAAAGGATGAAAAAGGCATACATAGGACGAATCTATAGTCTGAGAACACCTATAGATCGGGAAGCTTGCTAGAAAATTTTTTCAATAAAATACGAAAAAATTCTTAGGCAGCAAAAAAAAGTACCCAAAAACTCAAAAAATGTCACTCCCAGGATCACAACTATCATTTTTCGGCGTAACAACATCGAATTCTACACAAAAAGTGTTAAAAACATGTCGAAAATCGATGATTCTTCATCTTTCCGAAGAGGTAATGACATTGCGTACAAAGAAATCGGCCCTTTTTTTCGTTCGCGAAATCTTTATTTAGTGGTATGAACTGCAATATTCCTGGAAAATCTATCGAAATAAAGGCAGAAAATGGCATACAAAAGACGATTCTATAGTCTGAGAGAACCTATAGATCAGGAAGCATGCTAGAAAATTTTTTCAATAAAATACGAAAAAATTCTCAATCAGCGAATAAAAAGTATCCGAAAACTAGAAAAAATTTTACTCCCGGGATCGCGACGATCATTTTTCGCCAAAAAAACATCGAAATCTGCACGAAAAATGCTCAAAACATGTCGAAAATCGATGATTTTAAATCTTTCTGAATAGTCCGTGACATTGCGTGCAAAGAAATCGGTCCTTTTTTTCGTTACCGAAATTTATATTTAGTTGTATGGACCGCAATAATCTTGGAAAATCTTTCGAAATAAAGGATGAAAAGGGCATACAGAGGACGAATATATAGTCTAAGAACACCTATAGATCGGGAAGCTTCCTAGAAAATTTTTTCAATAAAATACAAAAAAATTCTTGGGCAGCAAAGAAAAGTACCCAAAAACTCGAAAAAATGTCATTCCCAGGATCCCAACGATCATTTTTGATGAAAAAAACATCGAATTCTACACAAAAATTGCTCAAAACATGTCGAAAATCGATGATTTTTCATCGTTTCGAAGATTTCGTGACATTGCGTACAAAGAAATCTGACCTTTTTTTCGTTCGTGAAATCTATCTTCATTTGTATAGACCGCAATAGTCTTGGAAAATCTTTCGAAATAAAGGATGAAAAAGGCATACATAGGACGAATCTATAGTCTAAAAACGCCTATAGATCGGGAAGCTTGCTAGAAAATTTTTTCAATAAAATACGAAAAAATTCTTAGGCAGCAAAAAAAGTACCTAAAACTCGAAAAAATGTCACTCCCAGGATCACAACGATCATTTTCGGCGAAACAAAATCGAATTAACACAAAAAGTGTTAAGAACATGTCGAAAATCGATGATTCTTCATCTTTCCGAAGAGGTAATGACATTGCGTACAAAGAAATCGGCCCTTTTTTTCGTTCGCGAAATCTTTATTTAGTGGTATGAACTGCAATATTCCTGGAAAATCTATCGAAATAAAGGCAGAAAATGGCATACAAAAGACGATTCTATAGTCTGAGAGAACCTACAGATCAGGAAGCATGCTAGAAAATTTTTTCAATTAAATACGAAAAAATTCTCAATCAGCGAATAAAAAGTATCCGAAAACTAGAAAAAATTTACTCCCGGGATCGCGACGATCATTTTTCGCCAAAAAAACATCGAAATCTGCACGAAAAATGCTCAAAACATGTCGAAAATCGATGATTTTAAATCTTTCTGAATAGTCCGTGACATTGCGTGCAAAGAAATCGGTCCTTTTTTCGTTACCGAAATTTATATTTAGTTGTATGGACCGCAATAATCTTGGAAAATCTTTCGAAATAAAGGATGAAAAGGGCATACAGAGGACGAATATATAGTCTAAGAACACCTATAGATCGGGAAGCTTCCTAGAAAATTTTTTCAATAAAATACGAAAACATTCTTGGGCAGCAAAGAAAAGTACCCAAAAACTCGAAAAAATGTCACTCCCAGGATCCCAACGATCATTTTTGGTGAAAAAACATCGAATTCTACACAAAAATTGCTCAAAACATGTCGAAAATCGATGATTTTTCATCGTTTGGAAGATTTCGTGACATTGCGTACAAAGAAATCTGACCTTTTTTTCGTTCGTGAAATCTATCTTCATTTGTATAGACCGCAATATTCTTGGAAAATCTTTCGAAATAAAGGATGAAAAGGCATACATAGGACGAATCTATAGTCTGAGAACACCTATAGATCGGGAAGCTTGCTAGAAAATTTTTTCAATAAAATACGAAAAAATTCTTAGGCAGCAAAAAAAGTACCCAAAAACTCAAAAAAATGTCACTCCCAGGATCAAACTATCATTTTTCGGCGAAACAACATCGAATTCTACACAAAAAGTGTTAAAAACATGTCGAAAATCGATGATTCTTCATCTTTCCGAAGAGGTAATGACATTGCGTACAAAGAAATCGGCCCT
Source organism: Polistes metricus (assembly GCA_010416925.1). Classification (NCBI taxonomy): domain Eukaryota; kingdom Metazoa; phylum Arthropoda; class Insecta; order Hymenoptera; family Vespidae; genus Polistes; species Polistes metricus. The sequence goes on along the minus strand of QUOH01000018.1, from coordinate 18,111 downwards.
TTTTTTCGTTCGCGAAATCTTTATTTAGTGGTATGAACTGCAATATTCCTGGAAAATCTATCGAAATAAAGGCAGAAAATGGCATACAAAAGACGATTCTATAGTCTGAGAGAACCTATAGATCGGAAGCATGCTAGAAAATTTTTTCAATAAAATACGAAAAAATTCTCAATCAGCGAAAAAAAGTATCCGAAAACTAGAAAAAATTTTACTCCCGGGATCGCGACGATCATTTTTCGCCAAAAAAACATCGAAATCTGCACGAAAAATGCTCAAAACATGTCGAAAATCGATGATTTTAAATCTTTCTGAATAGTCCGTGACATTGCGTGCAAAGAAATCGGTCCTTTTTTTCGTTACCGAAATTTATATTTAGTTGTATGGACCGCAATAATCTTGGAAAATCTTTCGAAATAAAGGATGAAAAAGGCATACATAGGACGAATCTATAGTCTGAGAACACCTATAGATCGGGAAGCTTGCTAGAAAATTTTTTCAATAAAATACGAAAAATTCTTAGGCAGCAAAAAAAAGTACCCAAAAACTCAAAAAATGTCACTCCCAGGATCCAACGATCATTTTTCGGCGAAACAACATCGAATTCTACACAAAAAGTGTTAAAAACATGTCGAAAATCGATGATTCTTCATCTTTCCGAAGAGGTAATGACATTGCGTACAAAGAAATCGGCCCTTTTTTTCGTTCGCGAAATCTTTATTTAGTGGTATGAACGCAATATTCCTGGAAAATCTTCGAAATAAAGGAGAAAATGGCATACAAAGGACGATTCTATAGTCTGAGAAACCTATAGATCAGGAAGCATGCTAGAAAATTTTTTCAATAAAATACGAAAAAATTCTCAATCAGCGAATAAAAAGTATCCAAAAACTAGAAAAAATTTTACTCCCGGGATCGCGACGATCATTTTTCGCCAAAAAAACATCGAATCTGCACGAAAAATGCTCAAAACATGTCGAAAATCGATGATTTTAAATCTTTCTGAATAGGTCGTGACATTGCGTGCAAAGAAATCGGTCCTTTTTTTCGTTACGAAATTTATATTTAGTGTATGGACCGCATATCTTGGAAAATCTTTCGAAATAAAGGATGAAAAGGGCATACAGAGGACGAATATATAGTCTAAGAACACCTATAGATCGGGAAGCTTCCTAGAAATTTTTTCAATAAAATACGAAAACATTCTTGGGCAGCAAAGAAAAGTACCCAAAAACTCGAAAAAACGTCACTCCCAGGATCCCAACGATCATTTTTTGGTGAAAAAACATCGAATTCTACACAAAATTGCTCAAACATGTCGAAAATCGATGATTTTTCATCGTTTGGAAGATTTCGTGACATTGCGTACAAAGAAATCTGACCTTTTTTCGTTCGTGAAATCTATCTTCATTTGTATAGACCGCAATAGTCTTGGAAAATCTTTCGAAATAAAGGATGAAAAAGGCATACATAGGACGAATCTATAGTCTGAGAACACCTATAGATCGGGAAGCTTGCTAGAAAATTTTTTTCAATAAAATACGAAAAAATTCTTAGGCAGCAAAAAAAAGTACCCAAAAACTCGAAAAAATGTCACTCCCAGGATCACAACTATCATTTTTCGGCGAAACAACATCGAATTCTACACAAAAAGTGTTAAAAACATGTCGAAAATCGATGATTCTTCATCTTTCCGAAGAGGTAATGACATTGCGTACAAAGAAATCGGCCCTTTTTTTCGTTCGCGAAATCTTTATTAGTGGTATGAACTGCAATATTCTGGAAAATCTATCGAAATAAAGGCAGAAAAGGGCATACAAAAGACGATTCTATAGTCTGAGAGAACCTATAGATCGGAAGCATGCTAGAAAATTTTTTCAATAAAATACGAAAAAATTCTCAATCAGCGAATAAAAAGTATCCGAAAACTAGAAAAAATTTTACTCCCGGGATCGCGACGATCATTTTTCGCCAAAAAAAACATCGAAATCTGCACGAAAAATGCTCAAAACATGTCGAAAATCGATGATTTTAAATCTTTCTGAATAGTCCGTGACATTGCGTGCAAAGAAATCGGTCCTTTTTTTCGTTACCGAAATTTATATTAGTTGTATGGACCGCAATAATCTTGGAAAATCTTTCGAAATAAAGGATGAAAAGGGCATACAGAGGACGAATATATAGTCTAAGAACACCTATAGATCGGGAAGCTTCCTAGAAAATTTTTTCAATAAAATACGAAAACATTCTTGGGCAGCAAAAAAAGTACCCAAAAACTCGAAAAAACGTCACTCCCAGGATCCCAACGATCATTTTTGGTGAAAAAACATCGAATTCTACACAAAAATTGCTCAAGACATGTCGAAAATCGATGATTTTTCATCGTTTGGAAGATTTCGTGACATTGCGTACAAAGAAATCTGACCTTTTTTCGTTCGTGAAATCTATCTTCATTTGTATAGACCGCAAAGTCTTGGAAAATCTTTCGAAATAAAGGATGAAAAAGGCATACATAGGACGAATCTATAGTCTGAGAACCCTATAGATCGGGAAGCTTGCTAGAAAATTTTTTCAATAAAATACGAAAAAATTCTTAGGCAGCAAAAAAAAGTACCCAAAAACTCAAAAAATGTCACTCCCAGGATCACAACGATCATTTTTCGGCGAAACAACATCGAATTCTACACAAAAAGTGTTAAAAACATGTCGAAAATCGATGATTCTTCATCTTTCCGAAGAGGTAATGACATTGCGTACAAAGAAATCGGCCCTTTTTTTCGTTCGCGAAATCTATATTCAGTGGTATGGACCGCAATATTCTTGGAAAATCTTTCGAAATAAAGGATGAAAAGGGCATACAGAGGACGAATATATAGTCTAAGAACACCTATAGATCGGGAAGCTTGCTAGAAAATTTTTTCAATAAAATACGAAAAAATTCTTGGGCAGCAAAGAAAAGTACCCAAAAACTCGAAAAAATGTCACTCCCAGGATCCCAACGATCATTTTTCGGCGAAACAACATCGAATTCTACACAAAAAGTGTTAAAAACATGTCGAAAATCGATGATTCTTCATCTTTCCGAAGAGGTAATGACATTGCGTACAAAGAAATCGGCCCTTTTTTTCGTTCGCGAAATCTTTATTTAGTGGTATGAACTGCAATATTCCTGGAAAATCTATCGAAATAAAGGCAGAAAATGGCATACAAAGACGATTCTATAGTCTGAGAAACCTATAGATCAGGAAGCATGCTAGAAAATTTTTTCAATAAAATACGAAAAAATTCTCAATCAGCGAATAAAAAGTATCCGAAAACTAGAAAAAATTTTACTCCCGGGATCGCGACGATCATTTTTCGCCAAAAAAACATCGAAATCTGCACGAAAAATGCTCAAAACATGTCGAAAATCGATGATTTTAAATCTTTCTGAATAGTCCGTGACATTGCGTGCAAAGAAATCGGTCCTTTTTTTCGTTACCGAAATTTATATTTAGTTGTATGGACCGCAATAATCTTGGAAAATCTTTCGAAATAAAGGATGAAAAGGGCATACAGAGGACGAATATATAGTCTAAGAACACCTATAGATCGGGAAGCTTCCTAGAAAATTTTTTCAATAAAATACGAAAAAATTCTTGGGCAGCAAAGAAAAGTACCCAAAAACTCGAAAAAATGTCACTCCCAGGATCCCAACGATCATTTTTTGGTGAAAAAACATCGAATTCTACACAAAAATTGCTCAAAACATGTCGAAAATCGATGATTTTTCATCGTTTGGAAGATTTCGTGACATTGCGTACAAAGAAATCTGACCTTTTTTTCGTTCGTGAAATCTATCTTCATTTGTATAGACCGCAATAGTCTTGGAAAATCTTTCGAAATAAAGGATGAAAAAGGCATACATAGGACGAATCTATAGTCTGAGAACACCTATAGATCGGGAAGCTTGCTAGAAAATTTTTTCAATAAAATACGAAAAAATTCTTAGGCAGCAAAAAAAAGTACCCAAAAACTCAAAAAAATGTCACTCCCAGGATCACAACTATCATTTTTCGGCGAAACAACATCGAATTCTACACAAAAAGTGTTAAAAACATGTCGAAAATCGATGATTCTTCATCTTTCCGAAGAGGTAATGACATTGCGTACAAAGAAATCGGCCCTTTTTGTCGTTCGCGAAATCTATATTCAGTGGTATGGACCGCAATATTCTTGGAAAATCTTTCGAAATAAAGGATGAAAAGGGCATACAGAGGACGAATATATAGTCTAAGAACACCTATAGATCGGGAAGCTTCCTAGAAAATTTTTTCAATAAAATACGAAAAAATTCTTGGGCAGCAAAGAAAAGTACCCAAAAACTCGAAAAAATGTCACTCCCAGGATCACAACTATCATTTTTCGGCGAAACAAAATCGAATTACACACAAAAAGTGTTAAGAACATGTCGAAAATCGATGATTCTTCATCTTTCCGAAGAGGTAATGACATTGCGTACAAAGAAATCGGCCCTTTTTTTCGTTCGCGTAATCTATATTAAGTGGTATGAACTGCAATATTCTTGAAAAATCTATCGAAATAAAGGCAGAAAAGGGCATACAGAGGACGAATGTATAGTCTGAGTACACCTATAGATCGGGAAGCTTGCTAGAAAATTTTTTCAATAAAATACGAAAAAATTCTTAAGCAGCAAATAAAAGTACCAAAAACTCCAAAAAATTTAAATCTTAGGATCGCAACGATCATTTTTCGGCAAAAACAAATCGAATTCTACTCGAAAAGTGCTCAAAGCATGTCAAAAATCGATGATTCTTCATCTTTCCGAAGAGGTAATGACATTGCGTACAAAGAAATCGGCCCTTTGTCGTTCGCGAAATCTATATTCAGTGGTATGGACCGCAATATTCTTGGAAAATCTTTTGAAATTCTTCTTCTTCTTCTTTCTTTAGTTTAGGCAAATTGCCTGTTCCTTAACGACGTTTTTCTGCCTATTGCACTGTTAAATTGTCGCACCATCGTTTTCGTGGGCGTCCCGTGCTTCTGCGGCCTGCCGGTGACTTATCCCGTGCAATTCTGACAATTCTTCTGTTGTCCATTCTACTGATGTGCTCGTTCCATTCTTTTTTCCTTTTTAGTATCCATTCGTTGATATTTTCCACTTTGCATGTTCTTCTTATATCTTCGCTTCTCTCTCGATCCAGCAGTGTTTTTCCAACTATTCTGCGAAGCACTCTCATTTCGGTTGTCTCTAGTAACTGTTTCGTTTTCGCCGTGTCTGGTCGAGTTTCTGCGGTATATGACATAATAGGTCTTACCATTGCCTTGTAAATTCTTGCTTTGGTCTCTATGTCAATGTTTTTGTTTCGCCATATTGTGTCATTCAAACAACCCGCTATTCTGGATGCCTTCGTTGTCTGTTCTCTTACCTCTGCTTCGACATCACCATATCCTGAGATTTCTATTCCTAGGTATTTAAATCTCATTTCCTGCTAAATAACCTTTCCTTCAATTTCCAGTTTGCATCTTAACGGTGTCTTTGATGTTGTCATGCATTTTGTTTTCTGGGCCGATATTTTCATGTTGAATGATTTGGCTATGCAGTTAAATCGGTGTAGTAAACGTTGTAGATCATCCTCATTTTCGGCCACTAATACAGCGTCATCAGCATAGCATAGGATGGTTATTTCTTCGCTGCCCATTTTATATCCTTTTAGCAGTCTTACGTTTCTTATTATTTCGTCCATGATGATGTTAAAAAGCAGGGGACTTAGAGAATCCCCTTGTCGGATACCACGACCTGCATCAATCGGTTCAGTCAAGGCACCATTTATCCTTGCTTGGATCTTGTTGTTTCTATAGATGTTCTCTATGGTCTTAATAAGATTATTCGGAATTTGTCGGTTATAAAGGAGGTGAATAACATCCTTTAATTGCACCCGGTCAAATGCTTTTTCCAGATCAATGAAACACATATATGCTGGTCTGTTGTATTCAATTGATTTTTCTGTTATCTGTCTTATGATGAAAACCGCGTCTGTGTATGATCTACCTGATCTGAATCCCTGTTGTTCGTCTTCTAGATTCGTTAAGCTGTTAATTTTATTCGTTATGACTTTTGTTGTTAGTTTCAATGAAGTATTTAAAAGATTTATTCCCCTGTAATTTGTAGGTAGTTTTTTGTCTCCTTTTTTAAACATAACTATAGTTGTGCTGGTTCGCCATTCATCAGGTATTTTGTGTTGGCATAGTATTTTTTGGATTAGGAATGTTAACTGTTGTGTGAGACGTTGGCCACCATATTTTAGTAATTCGTTTGGGATGCCATCTTGCCCCGAGCTCTTCCTATTCTTTAGTTTTCGAATAGCTGTTTCTACATCACTGGACTCCATTTGTATGTCGTTTTTAGTTACTATTTCTGGCGTATTTAGTTCCACTTGAGGTTCTTCTGATTTATAGAGTTCTGTTAAGTAACTAATCCAGGTTTCTCTTGTGATCTGATTTGTTTCGATCATTTCGTTGACCTCCTTTCTTTGATTTCTAATAAATCGCCAGATTTGTTTTTGTAGTCCATAGAAGTCACTCTCCATTCTCTTCGAAAAAATCTCCCAATGATGTTGTTTTGTTTGCCTTGCTAATGTCGCTGCTTGATTCCGGATTCGTCTATACATTTCGTATGATTCAGGTGTTCGTAATGTCCTATAGTTAAGGTATGCCATTTTCTTTTTTTTGCATATTTCCTTAATCTCTGGGCGGAACCAAGGAGTCTTGATCATTCTAGCCCGGTTTTTTACAGTTCGTGTTCCCAGGGCTTCGTATGCAGCTTCTAAAATGTTGGTTCTTAGTTTCTTCCAGGCTATGTTTATGTTATCTTCTTCTTTTATTGGGTCTTTTTCGATTTTTTCTTTCAACCTGTTCTCGTATAGTTGTTTGGTTGGTAAGTTCCATAGTGACTCGATGTTTATTTTCGATTCTTGAGTTGCTCGTGCAAGATTCCTTTGGGGTTTAAACTTCATTCTTATTTTTGCTAATAGCAGGCTATGATCGCTTCCTACATTCGCGGAGTTTAATGTCCTAACATCTAGTATTTGGTTTGGTTGGACGTATCTGTTAGTAACAATGTAATCAATTGTAGACCTGAAGCCTCTGGTGTTGCTGTACGTAAATTTATATTGTTCCTTATGATTGTAAAATGTGTTATTAATCCTTAGCTCGTTAAATGTGCATAGTTGTGTCATTAGTTCTCCATTGTCATTTAACACGTTTTCGTTGAACCTTTGTTTTATTCCAGGTATTATTTCATTTCCGATGCGAGCGTTGAAATCTCCAAGGATTATCATTTGTTGGTTACTTGGTAATGATCCGACTAAATTTTGTAGTTGGTCGTAGAAGGCTTCTCTTTCTTCTTTTGGTTTGTTATCTTCAGGTGCATATATTGACACTACATTTAGTTTTTGGCTTTCCGCCTCCATTTTTATTAACAAGATTCGCGAAGATATGTATATGCATTCTTTTATGTTGTTTTGATACTTTTTTGATATTGCGATGGCTACCCCTTCTTTTGCCCTGGTTTGTTTTTCGACTACACTATATATCACCAGGTAGTCGTCATATTGTATTTGCCCTTTGCCTTTCTTTTTTGTTTCATGTAAGGCGCAAATATCAATATTGTTGTCTTTTAGTTCCTTCAGGGTCTCCTGGTCTTTGTTGTTCAATGATTTTATATTCCAGGTAGCCAAGCGCAATATATGTTTTTTCTTCCATTCTTTATTCCTTTTACTTGCATGGGTCGTCATCGTTAAATCCGTCCTTTTCCGAGGCATAATTTTGTCCTTTTGAGCAGATTTCCTTTTTTACGTTGGGTAGGCAGCTAGCCTGACCCAACAACCTTCCTCCTTTTCCCGGGCTTAGGACCGGCAACATGATCGCTGATTTCGATGTTCCATCGATCATGCAGGCGGAGTTATCTTTTGAAATAAAGGCTAAAAAGAGCATACAGAAGAAGATTCTATAGTCTGAGAGCACCTATAGATCGGCAAGCATGCTAGAAAATTTTTTCAATAAAATATAAAAAAATTCTCAGGCAGCGAATAAAAAGTATCCGAAAACTCGAAAAAATTTTACTCCCAAAATCGCGACGATCATTTTTCGCCGAAAAAACATCGAAATCTACACGAAAAATGCTCAAAACATGTCGAAAATCGATGATTTTAAATCTTTCTGAATAGTCCGTGACATTGCGTGCAAAGAAATCGGTCCTTTTTTTCGTTACCGAAATTTATATTTAGTTGTATGGACCGCAATAATCTTGGAAAATCTTTCGAAATAAAGGATGAAAAGGGCATACAGAGGACGAATATATAGTCTAAGAACACCTATAGATCGGGAAGCTTCCTAGAAAATTTTTTCAATAAAATACGAAAAAATTCTTGGGCAGCAAAGAAAAGTACCAAAAAACTCGAAAAAATGTCACTCCCAGGATCCCAACGATCATTTTTTGATGAAAAAACATCGAATTCTACACAAAAATTGCTCAAAACATGTCGAAAATCGATGATTTTTCATCGTTTGGAAGATTTCGTGACATTGCGTACAAAGAAATCTGACCTTTTTTTCGTTCGTGAAATCTATCTTCATTTGTATAGACCGCAATAGTCTTGGAAAATCTTTCGAAATAAAGGATGAAAAAGGCATACATATGACGAATCTATAGTCTGAGAACACCTATAGATCGGAAGCTTCCTAGAAAATTTTTTCAATAAAATACGAAAAAATTCTTGGGCAGCAAAGAAAAGTACCCAAAAACTCGAAAAATGTCATTCCCAGGATCCCAACGATCATTTTTTGATGAAAAAACATCGAATTCTACACAAAAATTGCTCAAAACATGTCGAAAATCGATGATTTTTCATCGTTTCGAAGATTTCGTGACATTGCGTACAAAGAAATCTGACCTTTTTTTCGTTCGTGAAATCTATCTTCATTTGTATAGACCGCAATAGTCTTGGAAAATCTTTCGAAATAAAGAATGAAAAAGGCATACATAGGACGAATCTATAGTCTGAGAATGCCTATAGATCGGGAAGCTTGCTAGAAAATTTTTTCAATAAAATACGAAAAAATTCTTAGGCAGCAAAAAAAAGTACCTAAAAACTCGAAAAAATGTCACTCCCAGGATCACAACTATCATTTTTCGGCGAAACAAAATCGAATTACACACAAAAAGTGTTAAGAACATGTCGAAATCGATGATTCTTCATCTTTCCGAAGAGGTAATGACATTGCGTACAAAGAAATCGGCCCTTCTTTTCGTTACCAAAATTTATAGTCAGTTGTATGGACCGCAATAATCTTGAAAAATCTTTCGAAATAAAGGATGAAAAGGGCATACAGAGGACGAATATATAGTCTAAGAACACCTATAGATCGGGAAGCTTGCTAGAAAATTTTTTCAATAAAATACGAAAAAATTCTTAAGCAGCAAAAAAAAGTACCAAAAACTCCAAAAAATTTAAATCTTAGGATCGCAACGATCATTTTTCGGCAAAAACAAATCGAATTCTACTCGAAAAGTGCTCAAAGCATGTCAAAATCGATGATTCTTCATCTTTCCGAAGAGGTAATGACATTGCGTACAAAGAAATCGGCCCTTTTTGTCGTTCGCGAAATCTATATTCAGTGGTATGGACCGCAATATTCTTGGAAAATCTTTCGAAATAAAGGATGAAAAGGGCATACAGAGGACGAATATATAGTCGAAGAACACCTATAGATCGGGAAGCTTCCTAGAAAATTTTTTCAATAAAATACGAAAAAATTCTTGGGCAGCAAAGAAAAGTACCCAAAAACTCGAAAAAATGTCACTCCCAGGATCCCAACGATCATTTTTTGATGAAAAAACATCGAATTCTACACAAAAATTGCTCAAAACATGTCGAAAATGATGATTTTTCATCGTTTGGAAGATTTCGTGACATTGCGTACAAAGAAATCTGACCTTTTTTCGTTCGTGAAATCTATCTTCATTTGTATAGACCGCAATAGTCTTGGAAAATCTTTCGAAATAAAGGATGAAAAAGGCATACATAGGACGAATCTATAGTCTGAGAACACCTATAGATCGGGAAGCTTGCTAGAAAATTTTTTCAATAAAATACGAAAAAATTCTTAGGCAGCAAAAAAAAGTACCCAAAAACTCGAAAAAATGTCACTCCCAGGATCACAACTATCATTTTTCGGCGAAAAAACATCGAATTCTACACAAAAAGTGTTAAAAACATGTCGAAAATCGATGATTCTTCATCTTTCCGAAGAGGTAATGACATTCGTACAAAGAAATCGGCCCTTTTTGTCGTTCGCGAAATCTATATTCAGTGGTATGGACCGCAATATTCTTGGAAAATCTTTCGAAATAAAGGATGAAAAGAGCATACAGAGGACGAATATATAGTCTAAGAACACCTATAGATCGGGAAGCTTCCTAGAAAATTTTTTCAATAAAATACGAAAAAATTCTTGGGCAGCAAAGAAAAGTACCCAAAAACTCGAAAAAATGTCACTCCCAGGATCCCAACGATCATTTTTTGATGAAAAAACATCGAATTCTACACAAAAATTGCTCAAAACATGTCGAAAATCGATGATTTTTCATCGTTTGGAAGATTTCGTGACATTGCGTACAAAGAAATCTGACCTTTTTTTCGTTCGTGAAATCTATCTTCATTTGTATAGACCGCAATAGTCTTGGAAAATCTTTCGAAATAAAGGATGAAAAAGGCATACATAGGACGAATCTATAGTCTGAGAACGCCTATAGATCGGGAAGCTTGCTAGAAAATTTTTTTAATAAAATACGAAAAAATTCTTAGGCAGCAAAAAAAAGTACCTAAAAACTCAAAAAAATGTCACTCCCAGGATCACAACTATCATTTTTCGGCGAAACAAAATCGAATTACACACAAAAAGTGTTAAGAACATGTCGAAAATCGATGATTCTTCATCTTTCCGAAGAGGTAATGACATTGCGTACAAAGAAATCGGCCCTTTTTTTCGTTCGCGTAATCTATATTAAGTGGTATGAACTGCAATATTCTTGAAAAATCTATCGAAATAAAGGCAGAAAAGGGCATACAGAGGACGAATGTATAGTCTGAGTACACCTATAGATCGGGAAGCTTGCTAGAAAATTTTTTCAATAAAATACGAAAAAATTCTTAAGCAGCAAATAAAAGTACCAAAAACTCCAAAAAATTTAAATCTTAGGATCGCAACGATCATTTTTCGGCAAAAACAAATCGAATTCTACTCGAAAAGTGCTCAAAGCATGTCAAAAATCGATGATTCTTCATCTTTCCGAAGAGGTAATGACATTGCGTACAAAGAAATCGGCCCTTTATGTCGTTCGCGAAATCTATATTCAGTGGTATGGACCGCAATATTCTTGGAAAATCTTTTGAAATTCTTCTTCTTCTTCTTTCTTTAGTTTAGGCAAATTGCCTGTTCCTTAACGACGTTTTTCTGCCTATTGCACTGTTAAATTGTCGCACCATCGTTTTCGTGGGCGTCCCGTGCTTCTGCGGCCTGCCGGTGACTTATCCCGTGCAATTCTGACAATTCTTCTGTTGTCCATTCTACTGATGTGCTCGTTCCATTCTTTTTTCCTTTTTAGTATCCATTCGTTGATATTTTCCACTTTGCATGTTCTTCTTATATCTTCGCTTCTCTCTCGATCCAGCAGTGTTTTTCCAACTATTCTGCGAAGCACTCTCATTTCGGTTGTCTCTAGTAACTGTTTCGTTTTCGCCGTGTCTGGTCGAGTTTCTGCGGTATATGACATAATAGGTCTTACCATTGCCTTGTAAATTCTTGCTTTGGTCTCTATGTCAATGTTTTTGTTTCGCCATATTGTGTCATTCAAACAACCCGCTATTCTGGATGCCTTCGTTGTCTGTTCTCTTACCTCTGCTTCGACATCACCATATCCTGAGATTTCTATTCCTAGGTATTTAAATCTCATTTCCTGCTAAATAACCTTTCCTTCAATTTCCAGTTTGCATCTTAACGGTGTCTTTGATGTTGTCATGCATTTTGTTTTCTGGGCCGATATTTTCATGTTGAATGATTTGGCTATGCAGTTAAATCGGTGTAGTAAACGTTGTAGATCATCCTCATTTTCGGCCACTAATACAGCGTCATCAGCATAGCATAGGATGGTTATTTCTTCGCTGCCCATTTTATATCCTTTTAGCAGTCTTACGTTTCTTATTATTTCGTCCATGATGATGTTAAAAAGCAGGGGACTTAGAGAATCCCCTTGTCGGATACCACGACCTGCATCAATCGGTTCAGTCAAGGCACCATTTATCCTTGCTTGGATCTTGTTGTTTCTATAGATGTTCTCTATGGTCTTAATAAGATTATTCGGAATTTGTCGGTTATAAAGGAGGTGAATAACATCCTTTAATTGCACCCGGTCAAATGCTTTTTCCAGATCAATGAAACACATATATGCTGGTCTGTTGTATTCAATTGATTTTTCTGTTATCTGTCTTATGATGAAAACCGCGTCTGTGTATGATCTACCTGATCTGAATCCCTGTTGTTCGTCTTCTAGATTCGTTAAGCTGTTAATTTTATTCGTTATGACTTTTGTTGTTAGTTTCAATGAAGTATTTAAAAGATTTATTCCCCTGTAATTTGTAGGTAGTTTTTTGTCTCCTTTTTTAAACATAACTATAGTTGTGCTGGTTCGCCATTCATCAGGTATTTTGTGTTGGCATAGTATTTTTTGGATTAGGAATGTTAACTGTTGTGTGAGACGTTGGCCACCATATTTTAGTAATTCGTTTGGGATGCCATCTTGCCCGAGCTCTTCCTATTCTTTAGTTTTCGAATAGCTGTTTCTACATCACTGGACTCCATTTGTATGTCGTTTTTAGTTACTATTTCTGGCGTATTTAGTTCCACTTGAGGTTCTTCTGATTTATAGAGTTCTGTTAAGTAACTAATCCAGGTTTCTCTTGTGATCTGATTTGTTTCGATCATTTCGTTGACCTCCTTTCTTTGATTTCTAATAAATCGCCAGATTTGTTTTTGTAGTCCATAGAAGTCACTCTCCATTCTCTTCGAAAAAATCTCCCAATGATGTTGTTTTGTTTGCCTTGCTAATGTCGCTGCTTGATTCCGGATTCGTCTATACATTTCGTATGATTCAGGTGTTCGTAATGTCCTATAGTTAAGGTATGCCATTTTCTTTTTTTTGCATATTTCCTTAATCTCTGGGCGGAACCAAGGAGTCTTGATCATTCTAGCCCGGTTTTTTACAGTTCGTGTTCCCAGGGCTTCGTATGCAGCTTCTAAAATGTTGGTTCTTAGTTTCTTCCAGGCTATGTTTATGTTATCTTCTTCTTTTATTGGGTCTTTTTCGATTTTTTCTTTCAACCTGTTCTCGTATAGTTGTTTGGTTGGTAAGTTCCATAGTGACTCGATGTTTATTTTCGATTCTTGAGTTGCTCGTGCAAGATTCCTTTGGGGTTTAAACTTCATTCTTATTTTTGCTAATAGCAGGCTATGATCGCTTCCTACATTCGCGGAGTTTAATGTCCTAACATCTAGTATTTGGTTTGGTTGGACGTATCTGTTAGTAACAATGTAATCAATTGTAGACCTGAAGCCTCTGGTGTTGCTGTACGTAAATTTATATTGTTCCTTATGATTGTAAAATGTGTTATTAATCCTTAGCTCGTTAAATGTGCATAGTTGTGTCATTAGTTCTCCATTGTCATTTAACACGTTTTCGTTGAACCTTTGTTTTATTCCAGGTATTATTTCATTTCCGATGCGAGCGTTGAAATCTCCAAGGATTATCATTTGTTGGTTACTTGGTAATGATCCGACTAAATTTTGTAGTTGGTCGTAGAAGGCTTCTCTTTCTTCTTTTGGTTTGTTATCTTCAGGTGCATATATTGACACTACATTTAGTTTTTGGCTTTCCGCCTCCATTTTTATTAACAAGATTCGCGAAGATATGTATATGCATTCTTTTATGTTGTTTTGATACTTTTTTGATATTGCGATGGCTACCCCTTCTTTTGCCCTGGTTTGTTTTTCGACTACACTATATATCACCAGGTAGTCGTCATATTGTATTTGCCCTTTGCCTTTCTTTTTTGTTTCTTGTAAGGCGCAAATATCAATATTGTTGTCTTTTAGTTCCTTCAGGGTCTCCTGGTCTTTGTTGTTCAATGATTTTATATTCCAGGTAGCCAAGCGCAATATATGTTTTTTCTTCCATTCTTTATTCCTTTTACTTGCATGGGTCGTCATCGTTAAATCCGTCCTTTTCCGAGGCATAATTTTGTCCTTTTGAGCAGATTTCCTTTTTTACGTTGGGTAGGGAGCTAGCCTGACCCAACAACCTTCCTCCTTTTCCCGGGCTTAGGACCGGCAACATGATCGCTGATTTCGATGTTCCATCGATCATGCAGGCGGAGTTATCTTTTGAAATAAAGGCTAAAAAGGGCATACAGAAGAAGATTCTATAGTCTGAGAGCACCTATAGATCGGCAAGCATGCTAGAAAATTTTTTCAATAAAATATAAAAAAATTCTCAGGCAGCGAATAAAAAGTATCCGAAAACTCGAAAAAATTTTACTCCCAAAATCGCGACGATCATTTTTCGCCGAAAAAACATCGAAATCTACACGAAAAATGCTCAAACCATGTCGAAAATCGATGATTTTAAATCTTTCTGAATAGTTCGTGACATTGCGTGCAAAGAAATCGGTCCTTTTTTTCGTTACCGAAATTTATATTTAGTTGTATGGACCGCAATAATCTTGGAAAATCTTTCGAAATAAAGGATGAAAAAGGCATACATAGGACGAATCTATAGTCTGAGAACACCTATAGATCGGGAAGCTTGCTAGAAAATTTTTTCAATAAAATACGAAAAAATTCTTAGGCAGCAAAAAAAAGTACCCAAAAACTCGAAAAAAAGTCACTCCCAGGATCACAACTATCATTTTTCGGCGAAACAACATCGAATTCTACACAAAAAGTGTTAAAAACATGTCAAAAATCGATGATTCTTCATCTTTCCGAAGAGGTAATGACATTGCGTACAAAGAAATCGGCCCTTTTTTTCGTTCGCGTAATCTATATTAAGTGGTATGAACTGCAATATTCTTAAAGAATCTATCGAAATAAAGGCAGAAAAGGGCAAACAGAAGACGATTCTATAGTCTAAGAGAACATATAGATCGGGAAGCATGCTAGAAAATTTTTTCAATAAGATACAAAAAATTCTCAATCAGCGAATAAAAAGTATCCGAAAACTAGAAAAAATTTTACTCCCGGGATCGCAACGATCATTTTTTGGTGAAAAAACATCGAATTCTACAAAAAATTGCTCAAAATATGTCGAAAATCGATGATTTTTCATCGTTTGGAAGATTTCGTGACATTGCGTAGAAAGGACATAGGCCCTTTTTTTCTTTCGCGAAATCTATATTCAGTGGTATGAAACGCAATATTCTTGGAAAATCTTTTGAAATAAAGGCTGAAAAGGGCATACAGATGACGATGCTATAGTCTGAGAGCACCTATAGATCGGGAAGCTTGCTGGAAAATTTTTCAATATAATACGAAAAAATTCTCAGGCAGCCAAAAAAAGTACCCAAAAACTCCAAAAAATTTAAATCTTAGGATCTTAACGATCAGTTTCGGCGAAAAAAACTCGAATTCTACTCGAAAAGTGATTAAAGCATGTCAAATATCGATGATTTTTCATCTTTCCGAAGAGTTCATGACATTGCGTGCAAAGAAATCGGCCCTTCTTTTCGTTACCAAAATTTATAGTCAGTTGTATGGACCGCAATAATCTTGAAAAATCTTTCGAAATAAAGGATGAAAAGGGCATACAGAGGACGAATATATAGTCTAAGAACACCTATAGATCGGGAAGCTTGCTAGAAAATTTTTTCGATAAAATACGAAAAATTCTCAGGCAGCCAAAAAAGTACCCAAAAACTCCAAAAAATTTAAATCTTAGGATCTTAACGATCAGTTTCGGCGAAAAAAACTCGAATACTACTCGAAAAGTGCTCAAAACATGTCGAAAATCGATGATTTTTCATCTTTCCGAAGAGTTCATGACATTGCGTACAAAGAAATCGGCCCTTTTTTTCGTTAGCGAAATTTATATGCAGTTGTATGGACCGCAATAATATGGAAAATCCTTCAAAATAAAGGCTGAAACGGGCATTCAGAGGACGATTCTATAGTCTGTGAGCCCTTATAGATCGGGAAGCTTGCTAGAAAATTTTTTCATTAAAATACGAATAAAATTCTCAGGCAGTGTAAAAAAAGTACCCAAAAACTCGGTCAAATTTCAATTACAAAATCGCAACGATCATTTTTCGGCAAAAAAAATCGAATTCTACTCGAAAAGTGCTCAAAGCATGTCAAAATCGATGATACTTCATCTTTCCGAAGAGGTAATGACATTGCGTACAAAGAAATCGGCCCTTTTTTTCGTTCGCGAAATCTAAATTTAGTTGTATGGACCGCAATAATCTTGGAAAATCTTTCAAAATAAAGCCTGAAAAGAGCATACAGAGGACTATTCTATAGTCTGAGGGCGCCTATAGATCGGGAAGTTTGCTAGAAAATATTTTCAATAAAATACGAAAATATTCTAAGGCAGCGAAAAAAAAGTATCCAAAAACTCGGAAATATTTCACTCGAAGATACTTCACTCCCAATTTCTCTCCGCAATACTTAAGTTTAGCATAGGATTTTAATGCATTTGTAGTGCCTAAAAATGATAATATTAAAACATTTTAAAATATGCTTGTTTTCGAGTAATTAAAGTTTTTGTGTGCAGCCTCTTTCTTTTTTTTAAAACCTTAAATATTTTAAATACATAAGTTTTAAATCAGGTTTTAGAGCATTAAAAGAGCTTTCAAATGAACATATTATTACATTTAAAAATTTTTTTAGTTTTCAAGTTATTATAATTTTTGGGTAGAAAATTCTACTTTTTTTTAAGACACCCTTTGATCTTTAAATATTTTTGCTTCACATATTTTCTTAGAAATTAGAAGAACTTTAAAATAGCTATATTAAAACATTTTAGTATTTGTTAGTTATCGAGTTATTAAAGATTTTGTGTACAAAGTACTTCTTTTTTTTTAGACAACTTATGTATTTAAAATACTTTTGCTTAACATCATGTTGTTGGAAATTAAAAGACTTTTAAAATGGCTATTTTAAAACATTTTGAAATAAGTTCTTCTTTGAGAAATTAAAGTTATGTGTACAGCATCTTCCTTTTTTTTAGAAAACCTGTAATTGTTAAATACTTAAGTATAGCAAAAGATTTTAAAGCATTTATAGAGTTTAAAATTGACAATATTAAAACATTAAAAAATTTTTTTTTTTCAAATAATTGAAGTTCTTGTGTACAGATTCCTTCTTTTTTTTAAAACACTATATATTTTAAATACGTAAGTTTTAAATTAGGTTGTAGAGCATTAAAAGAGCTTTACAATGACCCATTTCATAATATTTTTGAATTTTTTAGTTTTCGAGTTATTATAATTTTGAGTTCAAAGTTCTTCTTTTTTTTAGGACACCCTATGAATTTTTAATACTTTTGCTTAACTCATGTTGTTGGGCATTAAAAGACTTTTAAAATGGCTATTTTGAAACAATTTAATAAAGTTTTTCTTTTAAAAATTAAAGTTTATGTGTTCAGCATTTTTCTTTTTTTTTAGAAAACCTATAAATTTTAATACTTAAGTTTAAAATCATGTTGTAAATCATTAAAAGAGCTTTAAAATGACAATGTTATAACATTTTAGAATTTGTAAATTTTGAGTTAAAACAAGTTTTTGTGTAGAAAGTACTTCTTTTTTTAGAAACCCTATGTAATTTAAATACGTTTGCTAAAAATCAAGTTTTTTAAAAATTAAAAGACCTTTAAATTGGCTATTATAAATCATATTTAAGCAAGTTTTTCTTTGAGAAAATAAAGTTCAAGTGTATAGCTGTATTTTTATTTTTTAGAAACCTATAAGTTTTAAATACTTTAGTTTTAAATCAGGTTGTAAA
>QUOH01000179.1:0-23807 GCA_010416925.1 Polistes metricus | reverse complement strand
AAAACGCGCGACGCGAAGAATGCGCGCTCATTGTGAGTAGGTGGAAGAAGGGTACAGGGGGAGGGTGGGGGGTTGGATAGGAGGATAAGGAGGTTGGAAGAGGAGAAGAACCTAGGGCTTCCACAGCGTAATATGTCGCATAACGCGCCGTAATACTACACCAGACGACGACGACGAAGAAGAAGAGTGCCAGGTTGTTACCCAATAGGAGCCGTGTTGGGCACACTTGTGGCATGCGCCAGCCCAGACCAGCTTCACTACTCTTTCCCCTCTTGCTTCAACAACTCTTCTCTCTCTCTCTCTTTCTCTCTCTTTTTATCCATCTTTCTCTTTCTTTCGATCCACAAGCGTTCCCGAGTTCTCTGCTCGACCGCGCGTCACGCTCGACGAATAAATATACGATCTAATTTCTTTGATTGTATCAACGGTATACAACGGTCGTATCTACGACGAAAATTCTAAAAATAATTCCACCGAGAGATAAAGTTTCTTTCTATCTTTTTCTTCATGGGTTTTTATGGAAGTTAACGTTCGTTACACCTTTTTTATTTTCTTCTTTTTCTAAGATATCTTTCGAATTTATTAAATCCGATAACGATTGACATTGTCCTGAGTCTGATCGTAAGAGATTGAAGTTATCCCGATGTATGTATGTATCTAATTGCGATTGGATAATAATATTGGGTCAATTGAATCGAATAATAATCATTAATCAAAGGTAATCATAATTTCAACGATTATATGAACGAACGAAGAAGAAATAAATTTACGTAGGTTTAATAATAATATAATAATACAATATAACCGAATCTTCAACAATTTTCGTTTCGACATTTTGTTTCAGATAATTGTCGAATGATGAAAAAAAGGAAATTGTTTCCTCGAAGATCCATCTTCGGCATCAAAAGTAAGAATCATCTCGGGTGGACGCGTGGCAAACTTCTCTTAGCACGTGACGACTGGTAAAGTAAGTAAGTAAGTAAGTAAGTGGCTGGTCTTAAGTCAAAGTCCCGCGAGCACAGGTGTGCGAACGTAATCGCGATGTCACGGCCGAGTCATGGCCGAATCACGACCCCCCCCTTCACCCTTTACAACCACTCTCTTTGCTCTCCCTTCTTTCGATCATCTTTTTTTTCCCTCTTTCTTTTTCCCTTCCTCACTCTTTCTCTCTTTCCCTCTCCTATCGTCAATCTCTCCTACCATCAAACACAACGAACCCGTTTACGCGAAGAACCTTGGGACCTTTCTTACTGCCACCGTAATATCTTGTTTTATCTGCCCACTTTCTGAAAGTTGTTCATTACTTTCTTGTTGACCTGAAGCCAACCAACATCCAACTATAACTTCTTTCCCTACCTATTTCTATCTTCGTCGTTGAACTTGACCGATCGTGATGGAAGAAGCCTCTGATCACGTTACTTTAAGAACCCTTTAATGTCTATTATTTACAACAACGAAAAAACAAACGAAGAAAATAGAAAATATTAGTAATGATATTACGAGTTTTGTTACATCCTAATACGTTATCATTTATTTCAACGAAATTAATCTAAGTAAAAGAAAATCTAAGATATTAGATTAAAATAACAAATATTCATTGCAACTGAAATTGGACATATTATTTGATTTCGTATAATATCCAATAGAATGTTAATCTTTTTAAGTAAATATATTCAAATTAGATGGATCGAAATAAAGTTCAACATACGTGATGAGAAACGATTTGATATGAAAAACAAAAAAAAAAAAAAACAAACAGAATATAATAAACAACATTACATTATTCCAACTGAAATTGCATAATACAAATTATATACGATTTCAAAGAGTATCCAATAGGATAATAATCTTTTTAAGAAAATCTACAAATTGGATAGATCGAAAGAAACGGCCGACAACGTTGTTATACACGCGTGATGAGAAACGATTTGATATTAAAAAAAAAAAAAAAAAAAGAAAAAAAACAGGAAAAAAAAACAACAAAGTAAAGTAAAGAAAAGAATAGAATAGAAAAGAAAATAATAAGAGAAAAGTGTAGAAATAAGACGAGTTAGATAAATAAAGTGTGGTCCGATGATGCGGCAGAAGCAAGCACAAGGAAGCAGCCAGTGGCAGTCGTACCGGAGACGGTAGTGGCTACCGGAGACTCCTCTCCTTCAGGGGTGGATGACTCCGGGGTCGGGCTTGCTTGGTAGGTCTCTCGACGTGCAGCTACTGTTCGCCACATGGCCTTCCACCTCTTTCTCTTTCTCCTACATACATACATACACACACACATACTCTCTCTCTCTCTCTCTTTCTCCTTTTCTCTTTCGCGGTACCCGAGAGTCCGCAATTATTGCCAACATTCTGAACTGACGTGACGTGACGTGACTCTTTCTCTCTCTCTGTTATTCACTCACTCTCTCGGCCCATGTGCGAGGTCAGCCTTTGGGGTTAGGTGAAATTATGGGCGACGGCAGGCGCCGTGCCGAGGAACGAGTTACGTGTACGCGTGCCGTAGCTTCTTTAACATGTTCCATCTCTTTCTCTAAGATATCTTACAACTTCACGTAAACGTGTCGGAAAGAGAGAAAGAAAGAGATGGAGGAAGAATAAAGTAGTTTAATAATTAATTTGTTAAATCATACATTTCTAATATATTACGTAATAATAATGCATCTTTCTAATACACGATTTAATCACGTTACATATACATTGTGTCAATTTAAAACGTTTGTAAAAATAAAAGAAGAATTTTATTCGAGTTATTCGTTGAAAAGAAGTAGGTAAAAAAAATCGTAGGGAAAAGAAAAATATATAATTTCTTCGTAAAAAAAAAATAGTGATAATCGAAAAGAAGTTAGAGTTATAAAAAGGACAACACAGTGTTGTTGGTCGGTGGAGAATGGTAGGTAGGTAGGTAGGTAGATAGGTAGAGGTGCACGCGTGCACGTTCTGGGCGGAGTAGGAGAACGATCCCTAGGGCCAGGAGTCATCGAGTGACACACGCACGACCGCCACGCTTCGTGGTCACGGTCAAAGCGCACGCGGAACACCACCAAGAGCTCCAACAAGAGAGAGAGAGAGAGAGAGAGACACGGTTCGATTGCTCTTGTAAACGGAGTGCCTCCTGCTTTCAGAGAAAGAGAGAGAGAGAGAGAGAGAGTAAAAGAGTGAGTACACCACCGGACCTCGAAGATCCAGCCACGAGGTTCTTCGGTTTCCAACATGATCGTCGAGATCGAATTCGATTATCCTGCTACGGAGAACAAGGGATCGCGATATACGGTTACATTCGTGAGGAACGATAAACGCGAATCTCGCGAGTAGTTGTGGAAATAATAGTAGTAGTAGTTGAAAGAAAACTAACTATGATCGTATATAAGCATATCGACGGTTAGGCTCTCTTTGTTTTCTACTTAAGTTACTCGAATTATTAATCCGACCAACGGAAAAATCTCGTGCCAATTCTACGAACAAAATTATTATTCCGACGATGAGTAGAGTACAGGTAATCCACCTACAACGCGGTATCCTATGACACGGTTTCGTTCTAACGCGATAAAAAAAATTACGAAAATCTTGATACAACACTTGATTTGGAATTTAAAAAATTAAATTACCTTTAAATAATGACGCGAAGGAATAATGAACTATGAGTCTCATATAACACGGTTTCACCCCCTTAACACGGCATTTTTCTAAAAAACTATCTACCTTGTTATAGTTTAGAGAAAATTTAAAGAAATCGATACTCGTTACTTGACCTTTTACCCCGAACTAATGATCGAGCTAATGCGATTATAATTAGGAATATTTTTCGAGATACGGTGTGATGAGGGAATGAGAGTCGTTTGCCTTTGGCGCCCTATTCGAAGGATTTTCTTAAAGCCGACTTATAGCTCATCTCTCTATAACTTTTTTTCTTCTTTATTCTTTCTTTCTCTCTCTATTAAACCATAAACGAGCGCAGACGTTAAGGATGATCTCGTTACCAGACATCGTAACGTGATACGCAGCACGATCTAAAAGCAAGCTTCTGTCCTTTCTCTTGTAGGTTACTACCTAACTATACTATTCGGTGTAAAACGGTAGCGCGGAGATTCCGTGTCTCTCAGTCGTTTTAAACGACTAATGCCCTCTCTCTCTCTCTCTCTCTCTCTCTCCGTTTCTTTCTCGTAATGCTCGTACCTTAATGAATATTACGAGACAAGATATTACAAGTTGTCTCCCGATGACTCGAGTTACGATCAGCCGAGCCCAGTAATGTCGGATAATTACGAAGGAGGGATAGGCTGAGATAGGAGATGTCATCGTGGGCTCCATTAGGCTACCAGGCAGGCACGTTCTCTTTCTCTATCCTTCTTCTTCTCTTCTATTTCTCTTTTACAATCCTGAATGCTACTACTTCGAGCAAGCATAGACCGAGAGAGAGTGAGAGAGAGCGAGAGAGAGAGTTTAATCTTTTCTGCGATGGCCGCAGCTTCCCTTTAATTAGGCTTTGCTCTCCGTAACAGCAAAGAAAAGGAGCCCCACCTGGGTAAACTTCTTCTTTTCCAACCAAGTAGCACCCATCGTATTTCAAAGACAAGACGAAAGGTTATTCCACTTTCGCGGATACCGCGTTTGCAACGCTACTTAGCGGCAAGGCTTGTTTTAACGAACAAACATTAATTAAAGTATAACATTGAAACAAAAAAACGTTAGAAATTACGGGAGAATAATCCTACGTTCTTTGATCCTATTTGAATTTTCTTTTTATTTCTATTTAATATGTTTTTTTTTTTGTAATATCGTACGTTTTTAATACCATTGAAATTTCTCGTATTTATATGTAGAATCATTGATATTATTATCTTTTTTTTATTTTTTTAATTACAACGTTTTAACTCGTAATTCTAAATTAACATTTCACGATTTAAATACATTTGGTTAATCGTCTGATTTTTTTTTTTATTTGGATAAATAACCGAACATCTCGTCGTCGGGGTCATTCACATTTAAAATGGATACTGGTCATACCGACAAAAAAAAAAGAAAATAAAAGAAGAGAGAAAGAAGAGAGAAGCCTTCCGGTGAAATGATCACCGACATTATCAAAATTAAGTTTAAAACGGCGTAACGCGTATGTGTGTGTGTGTATGTGTATACGCGGCGCGTATGCAAGAAGAAAATTGATAGCACGTCTTGCTCGAGTATATATCGAAGGATGGTAGTTCCCGTACGAGTGCTATTAACGAGCAATCATGTTTATATATATATATATGCATATGTAATATCTTGGTAAAATTATCAGTCTTTTTCAAGGAAGGGTTGGAGGTGGGATGATGGGGGTGGGATAAATTCGCGACGCGTTTGTTATATGTCCAGGACATTCACCTTACGTATGAATCACAATGTATTCATTTTGATCGCATGTTTGCGAAACGCTGAATACCGGAGCTTCGAAAAAGGGAAGGGAAGGCGCGGATACAGCCCATACACGCCCATCACCTTTGTTAGACCCTTTTTCAATCCTTTCATCGACCCTTTTTTAAAAGAAACGAAACCAGAACAAAGAACATTGCTATCTTCAAAGGCACCGGAGATACTTTGAACATTTTTCTCTCTCGCTCTTTCTTACCTCTCTTTTTTATTCTCACTCTTTTACTCTTCTTTTAGATACTTCTTCAATGAAATACAAAAAATCTACATTTTATTCCCTTGTCATAGAATGAAATAAGGGGAAAAAAGAGGGCTTGAGATTAAGTACAAATAAAAGAAGGATTTAGTTAGATTTAAAAAATTTTTTGTCATCACACACACACACAAAGATTTTTTAAGATATACGGTAAACGTCATAAAAATGATGTTAAAAAATTAACTTATTAAAAATAACAAAGTAAAAAAAGAAGAATAAATAAATGTGCGTTGCATAACATATAACAAAAGTTAAACACACATACCAAAATCAGTATATCCATTAAAAGTAGCATAATAAAAAATCCATCTGTTTAAAAAAAGTACAAACCTATTATTATCCATGGAATATCCTACAATTTCACATAACAGTTTTATTGGATGAAAATAATCAATTGAAAGTCATAGAATTTTAAATAAAAATGCATATGTCATATTTAGTTTTCGTGTGTACCTTCAGAAATGCTTGTATACATATATATTTGAAAAAAAATAACTAATTATAAACTTAATATATTAAATTATATAAATTTATATATTAAATATTTAATATAATATAATATATATATATATTATATTATATTATATTAATTATATATAATTATATATAATTAATATAATTTATATATTAAATTATATAAATTTAATAAATAATTAATAACTAATTATAAAAGTACAATTAGAAGAAAATCAGAACGAGCAGATGATAAATCCAACGATGATCACCTGTAACAAAAAGAAAAACATATTAATCATACAATCAAGTGATACAACAGCCTGACATATAAATCGTCCAATTCGCAGATGCATTTTTCGATTGAATTCTTTATTTATTTGTATCAAGTCTCTACTTTCCGTTGCAATAAAATTAAATTTAAACGCGTGATTTTACATTTACATAATATATATAAAAAAGGGAAAGTATACAAATATTAAGTTACAAAAAAAAAATAATATCTAATAATTATTTTGAAATACTTATAGAAAAGAAAAATTGCAAATTCAATAAAATAAAAAAAAAGTAAAAAATCTTAAAGACGAAACGAGAAAAGAGAAATTACTTTAATATTCACCGAAAGTTAATTAAGCGTTAAAATTGAATAATAAGGGAATTTTAATGTTTTTGACTCTAACTAACTAAAAAGTTATGCATCTCTTTGACGATTAAGACACGACTTTGGTGTCTCAAGGAGATGGAATGATCCATCATCTCCAATTACAACTAGAAATTAATGACGAGCAAAAATTAATATAATAAAATATAAAATATGACTAAAGTGCTATTCTCGAAAAGTTCGAACTTGCTGTTGAACTTTTGAAAATAACTCAATAGTCTATGTAGTTGCCCTCTTCAGCCACATTTAAGTGGGGGCCTCTTCGGCATTAGCCCCTTCGGCATTTAGCCTCTTCTTTCTTCATCCCTGAAAACTGCATTGGACATTTTCTACGAAAATGCGAACGAGATAAAATCTCTCATACTTTTTATGCAAATTAACTAGTATTTTGTTTGATGATTCTAATTCTCAATTAAGAAAAAATTAATTTACATTCTCCTTTAGTTATTCAAGCTCGTGGACCAACAATGAACTTAGAGTTCATTGAAATATACACGAGCACAATTAAACGAATGTCCAAGCAGATAATTATACTCGATGACCTAATAACACGTCGCACTTTTAATGTCAAAAAATAAAATAGAATTGAAATAAAAATAATACTATAAATGCAATGCATTTTCTTGCAATATTTTTATTCAATTTATTCTTTATACTGAATTATATCAAATATTTGAAGAAGACTAAATCGCGATAGTGCGAAGTGTTAGTTATAATACTTAAAACTAAGTATCAATTCATCGAAGGTTTTGCGGATTTGATTTCGACTCTATCTTGTTCGAGATAGAATCGAATAGAAATGAGTTTCTTAAATGGTTGCAAATCCCTTTGAATCATGATACATAATAAAAATTACAGAAGAGTCGCAAAATAAATTTACAAAGCAAACATAATAGAATGAAATGATATAATTTTGCAACAATTCTGTATAAACCAGGAGGCGAAATTTCCACTCCGGAGTGGAAGCAAACCTCGTGCCTTTCCTGGATCCTACCTACTTAAAATTAAAGTTTTCACATTCGCTCAAAGAAGTATGCTACCTGCCTGCCAATTACCCATATTTAAAAAGAGCAAATACACATACGTACCCACCCACCCACTCCACGATTCTCTCACATACCACCAGGGTGCAAAAGCCTAAACTAGAGAGCATGCCCCGGGGCACCTCCGACACCCTAGTTCAAACGCGTGTTTTCTAAACTTATGGGAGTACGTACCAATGCTGTAATCGACTGCCAAGGCTAGTGATTATTGCAATAATGACTAAAGCAAAAATACTGGTACATACTAGTATATATCAGCATACTAGTAATATACGAGTATATCAAAGTTTCTGCAAATAAATGCAGCAACTCTACTATGCAAAACGATTTGAAAAAAAAAAATGAGAAAAATTTAATATAAATAGAAAAATACCACCATGTGTATTTCTCATATTACACCTAACTTTAGGTGTGCTATAATAAGTAGTATTCTAAGTGATAAATAATGCATTAATTAAAAACTATCACGAAACGATGTACAGTACACACTACCTAATACGCACATACAGGTGTAAAGTACATCGTGCAACCACTAGCACAATAACAGCCGCCAATAGGGGAAGAACTTAAAACTAAACCTATACTAACCGTTTCTCACCCATACGAGTAGCACCTGGGCACACGCATAGATGAGAACGCAGAAAGTATAGGGGGGAGAAACGGGAGATTAGTATATTAGAAGCTGAAAATCCTAATCTAAAAAATATGATTAAAAACACATCAATATATAATACATAAATACATTTTTATAAAAATTTATCTAAGCGGCTAAGGACTCTACAATTTATTGGATAAATAATAACTTTTAATATCTTTTAATATCTTTTAATATATTTCAAAACCTCGGACGACTCCTTTCATTAAGTTGGCTGTTCTAATAAAAGAACTGGGCTTTGAGCCACCACTTAACTGCTAGAATCTATCCGTCGCGAATGAGTTTGTTTTCTTGCTCATTTATTTATAATATCGAAGTATCGATATATCAAAATTAATAGCGATTAGATAAACTAAGTACGAAGCAATGCATGTAAGACATTTATTACATGCTATTCTGGACGAAAACGAGTAAATTAATGCTCGGTTTCACCACTACACTAACCACGTAATAAAAAAGAAAGTGCATTAATTAATTGCACTATTAATTAAATGAATGTAACCGGTGAGACAAGAAAACCTATCCTGAACTAATAAAACATACAATACAATACAATACAATACAATATACAATTTTCATGAGTAACTCCTAGAAAGGAATTACTCATGTGCTCGTCAATAATTTATTGGAATAATTACAACCGGTAACTCGTGCCGATTAGGACCTTTCATCCTCGACATGATTGAGCACCGGAGGGACTTTAAATTTTTTGACTCACTGCGTAAGAAGTTCTACGATGGCTCCAAAACACTCCTACTTCGCAGCAAGTATTGTAGTCTGCTGATCGAAGATCCATCGAAGACCCATTGAAGATCCATCGAAGACCCATTGAAGATTCATCGAAGATCCATGGAAGATCCAACGTAGATCCATCGAAGATCCATCGAAGATCCAACGTAGATCCATCGAAGATCCAACGAAGAATTCATTCCACATCTTTGAAAAGTAAGGAAATCCATCGTCTTATCTGTAATATAAAATAGAACATAACAATAAGTTATCTGCAATATAATCCAAAATCATATAAAATAAAATCGAATAAAATATAAATAAAAATAGATACTTACAATGCATTCCAATGGGATGAAATTCAATTGCACCATGGTGATGCACCTCGCGTGAATCTAAAAACGCGGTATAAACGAAAATAAGAAACTATAGATGAGTTTCTTATCGCGAAACCGAAATTTTATTATACGGCGAACAACACTGATTCTAATTCGCGTATGATTTTAATTTATTATGCGCCCGATCACTGATTCTACAACTGCTTCCAAAGACTGCTTTGCACACAGTCAATGCAAGTAAAAAAATCTTCATTGATGCACTGACTCTAATACGCGAACAGTCTGTGCGACTGTTTTAAAATAAAAATACAACTTTTCTCGAACAAAGTCTAATGCAATTACTGCTTTGGTCGCAGTTAATTTAATATGAAAAATTTCTAATACAATCGCGTAACACGAACGAATTGAAATGAGCGAACGAACGTGCTTCTAATCCGTGATTTTAATTATATTTAATCGATACAACACTCCCGTATATTGCTTCGCGCACGATTGCAATCTGAAACAGAAATAAAAAACAATACTATTAATATCATTACTATTACTGAAAACAATTAAAATGTTTGTTGAATTATTAAATACAAAAATATACTCACTTTGTATCTCCACCGATGAATGCACGATGGGTCTCCTACCCTTAGGATGACGATGACGATGCACTAACACTGATTCTAAAACTGCATTACATGCAGTTAATTCAATTAACACTAGATTAATGGACTAACAATAAACCAATTTGACTCATATCAAATTTCTTTGCTACATATGCTACATATATATATATATATATAAAATTTAAATATTATTTTTTTAAAATATACGTTGATTTTTAATACCATAATGAAATATATGTAAATATTAATTCCTCCCCTCTACCCATTTCTTCATGCAAACAATTTTTGTAAGTTTTTAAAAAATAGTAAATGAAACAATAACGAAAAAATCTAGTGTTAAACGAATTTCCAAATGAATTTAATTAATAAATTGTAACACTATTCCAACGATGATCTGAAACAAAAATAAAAACAAGATTATATAGACCATTGATATAAAAACATTATTATAATTATTGAGAAAATGTTTTATATAAAAATTGACTTACATTTATTCTTCAGTGATGAATGCACGATAGGTATCCTACCCTTAGGATGACGATGGGCACACGTTTAAATCAAATAAAAGAAACTTGCGAGTTTCTTAACCGAGCAAACGAAACTTTAAAATGCGACGATCAACACTGACTTTACTTTCCGATTCTTTTATATTTTTTTTTAACGATGCAACACACGAGTACTTCATTGCCTACGCGCTCGATTGCAATGATGTTCTGAAACAGAAAAAGGAAAAGAACAATTAATATCATCGTTATAATAAAAATCCATTAAAGTTATCATAGAAGTGTTTGATAGAAAAATATACTTACTTTTAGTCTTCATTGATGACTGCAGGATGGGTATCCTACCCTTAGGATGACGATGAATAAAATAAAATTAAATAAAACTCTGAAAAGCTGGAACATACTAAAGATTATATTATAATACAATATTCCCTGTGAATCATTTCTGAAGGTATAACACACTTTAAAAAATATTCTATCATAAAGAATTTAAATTATTAAAAGTAAAAGTTAAACAATATTTATGGAATTTATCAAAGTATGCAACTATTTGTTTGATAGTGCTTGTTTTGTACTTCAAAATACAAACCAAAGCAATATCAGTTGCCTAAATCTCATTACTTGCATAAAATTGCATATAAAATATAAAATATTATTAATAATTATTAATAAAAATCATTAAAGAAGTCTAAAGAAGACAATAACTGTAGTAGTGAACTCTCAATAAAGAATAACCTAACAAGTGTATCAATTGTTATACTGTCCAATGCTATAATAAACTTTTTAAACGATTAATTCAATAATGATGAGATTAGAAATAAAATCAATAAGTAGTGTAATACGTCACGTTCGTTAGATCTTTACTCGATGGAGGACGGAAGGGGAATGAGATACGTTACTGCTTATCCTTGAGAGTGTCTAACGTTCGGTGCTCAGCTGTTTACGTTTTGCTTTCGGCGGTTATTCTTCTGTTTTCACCTCGAGAAACTCCTACAAATATACATACACATTCATAATTGTCTATAGGTGAATGTTTTGTTTTCTATTCTCTCTCCCTCTCTCACTCTCGTTCTCACTCTTTCTATACATTTTTATATGGTTTAAAAAAAAGAATAACGCTTACCTCGATGAATACGAAGATAAAAAAGAGTAAACACAATTGTTAGACTGAGTATATGTATTCCTGCTGGACTGTCCTAATGCTCGGTAGCTAAAAAAGGAAAAAAAAGATTACATATTAGTATAACATAAAAAAAATCAAATATATGAGTGTATGTGTACGAGCGGTTAACCTATACTTATGTATATATGCCTGTATGGTGTGTGTATTAATTTAATACGAAATACGATGTTTGAAGACATAATTATGAAAAATAATTAATTAGAGCATCATTATAGATGGTAATAAGTATCGATACCATGAAAATAAGTTGGAAATTAGAAAATAATATTGTTAAATAACATTGGTGAAATTGGCAGGAAGCCGAGATACATCGATGTTATATTCTCACAGATACCTTTCGAACTTTTTAATATTTCCTTTTGAAAACACTCACGTATGAAAATCTTATATGTAGCTATCGTTTGGTATATAATAGAAAGGTGTAAAATACTTTTCAATTACCTGAATTAAAAAAGATGATGCAATACGCTGGAACATTACAGCTGACAGGTGCCTACGTCACAGTGATCGCCGCTGTGACGTACAGTCCATGCACGTATGTATTCGGGGTAGTCACCCGCAAAAAGACATAGCGTCATCTGATGACGTCACGGCTGCTTAATATTTTTTAATTTTTTCCATCTATTATAGAAAAATATCGAATAGTCAAAAATAGTATATAGGAACATAACAATTATCGAAATATATACTTTATTAAGCCAAACAATAAAAATCGATCATTATAAGTCGATATCTATAGAAATGATGCCGTAAAACAAGATATATATGTAATTGCCTAGAAAAATGCATACCAATGTACATGGAATTTTTTTCTACGCAAATACTTTTTATCCTCGACATTATCGTAATCTTTCGATTACATCTTTTGGAGTCATTTGCTAGAAGAATCTATTAGTACATAGAAAAATTATTTACGTTAGAAAATATTTTTTAATTACCTGAGATTAACGGAACGACGTAGCATCCGTCCGATCTCCAGCACCGACGCCGCGAAAAGAAAGAGGAATGATCAGCAATGAGCCCTGATTGGCTGATAATTATTGCAAAAGAAAAAGATGACCAATCAGAAATTCCCAATTACCATATAGAAATGTATTTCACGCACACAGCTTGCCCCATCACACGTACGTAACTCGCCTTTCTTCATGACCACTCTAGTCAAGCTTGATATGATAATTTATTTATTAAATAAATAAAAAATTTATTCTATTTTACTATTTAAGGTACACGTATCTTGTTAATATTTAAAAAATAACGAAAAGAATAAAGACAATATGCACTATAAACACCGAACAGAAAAAAATACATAATTTATTTATTACGTAAATTAAATATCAATTTTATGAATTATTATAATTATCTAATTATTAATCCAATTAATAATTATTGTTATCTAATTTATTTTTCTATTAGGTGTATACGTTCCTTGTTAATATTTAAAAAATAACGAGTAAAATAAAGACAATATACACTAAAAACTAAATCACATTGCAACGTTCTGATTTAAACATTCCTTCAATTTTTATGTAATTGTTTAAACTAATATGCATTTGTTTTAACGTCCCTGTGCAATGATGACTTTGGATAATAAAATTTTTATCCAAAAAAATATCGCATTAAAATTATTTTATATTCAAAGTATGTTAATAAGTATGTAATGTTTAAACCAGTACATATGTGTTTAAACAATCTGAAATATAAAGAGATTGCATTTGAATATTAAAATAATTGTTAAATAATCGATAGGAATGTCTATTGTTGTCTAAAAGCTAGGAATATACGATCTATGTACCGTCCCCTTCGAAAT
The DNA here is from genome assembly GCA_010416925.1 of Polistes metricus. Lineage (NCBI taxonomy): Eukaryota > Metazoa > Arthropoda > Insecta > Hymenoptera > Vespidae > Polistes > Polistes metricus. Next base: position 10,159 of record QUOH01000179.1, on the reverse strand, counting down.
CCACCGTTGAAATAAGACGTTGTCCTCTATGAAAGTACTTTTATTGAAAGTTGTTTATATGACTTTCCTAACGTTGCGCATGTGTATAAAGTGAATTATCCATCTAATCGATAAATTTAAGATTATAACGTTATGATTTTCGTATTTTTATCATTTTTATGTATTTTTTTTAATGCTCCTGCGCACTGAGGACTTCGAGGGTAAAATTTTGCTGCAATATAAGAAAAGTGCATTAATGCATTATAATAATTGTTAATTAATACGTAATGTACACGTATATGTAAATGAAAAAAGAAAGTACATTTCTCTAAACAATTATACAACCAATCTATTCTAACAATTAATAAACAATATACTAATGAAAAATGTGAATTATTAAAGTTTACCTTATGATAAAAGAAAGCTGAGGTGTTTGCTTGTTTAAATACCAAAAAATAATGCCTGTATTCATTTTAAAATCTTGTAAACTCTTCTTTAATGTATGTACTTGATACATAAAACGATAAGAAAGCCTTATACATGCTGTGCTTTTCCAAATCTTCAAATACTTGCAAATCTGAAAATAATAAGATTGATTAGTAAAGTATCAAGTTACCCTTGTTAATATTTAAAAACTAATGTGTAGAATAAAGACAATATATACTAAAAACTTTGTCACATTGCACAGAAAAACACAATTGTATGGAAAAGAAACCACGTTGTTGATATTTTTAAGACAATTAACATCACATTGCACAGAGAAACATAATTGTATAGATAAGAAACCACGTTATAGAAATCTTTAAAACAAATGACATAAAGCAATATAGCCATCCTTAAAGAATTAAAATAAATTGAAACAAAACAATTGAAATCTCACATGCCAACTATGAAAGTATAAATTCCCATATTCTGTATTGATATGGTAAAATTCTTGTTATTTTCATTCTTTAAGGATGGTTACAGTGCTTTATGTCAATTGTTTTAAAAATATCTGCAACGAGGTTTCTTTTCTATACGATTGTGTTTTTCTGTGTTGTTTTCAGTGTATAACCTCTTTATTTTATTCCATATTTCTTAAATATTATAAAAGAACGTGTACACCTAATAGGAAAATAAAATTTATTTTTGATTTATTAGATAAATATATTTTGTGTTTTTCTATGCAGTGTGACAAAGTTTTTAGTGTATATTGTCTTTATTCTACACATTAGTTTTTAAATATTAACAAGGAAAACTTGATACTTAACTAATACAATCTTATGATTTTCAGATTTGCAAGTATTTGAAGATTTGGAAAAGCACAGCTTGTATAAGGCTTTCTTATCGTTTTATGTATCAAGTACATACATTAAAGAAGAGTTTACAAGATTTTAAAATGAATACAGGCATTATTTTTTGGTATTTAAACAAGCAAACACCTCAGCTTTCTTTTATCATAAGGTAAACTTTAATAATTCACATTTTTCATTAGTATATTGTTTATTAATTGTAAGAATAGATTGGTTGTATAATTGTTTAGAGAAATGTACTTTCTTTTTTCATTTACATATACGTGTACATTACGTATTAATTAACAATTATTATAATGCACTAATGCACTTTTCTTATATTGCAGCTAAATTTTACCCTCGAAGTCCTCAGTGCGCAGGAGCATTAAAAAAAATACATAAAAATGATAAAAATACGAAAATCATAACGTTATAATCTTAAATTTATCGATTAGATGGATTATTCACTTTATACACATGCGCAACGTTAACAAAGTCATATAAACAACTTTCAATAAAAGTACTTTCATAGAGGACAACGTCTTATTTCAACGGTGGATTTCGAAGGGGACGGTACATAGATCATATATTCCGATCTTTTTAACAACAATAGACATTCCTATCGATTATTTAACAATTATTTTAATATTCAAATGCAATCTCTTTATATTTCAGATTGTTTAAACACATATGTACTGGTTTAAACATTACATACTTATTAACATACTTTGAATATAAAATAATTTTAATGCGATATTTTTTTGGATAAAAATTTTATTATCCAAAGTCATCATTGCACAGGGACGTTAAAACAAATGCATATTAGTTTAAACAATTACATAAAAATTGAAGGAATGTTTAAATCAGAACGTTGCAATGTGATTTAGTTTTTAGTGTATATTGTCTTTATTTTACTCGTTATTTTTTAAATATTAACAAGGAACGTATACACCTAATAGAAAAATAAATTAGATAACAATAATTATTAATTGGATTAATAATTAGATAATTATAATAATTCATAAAATTGATATTTAATTTACGTAATAAATAAATTATGTATTTTTTTCTGTTCGGTGTTTATAGTGCATATTGTCTTTATTCTTTTCGTTATTTTTTAAATATTAACAAGATACGTGTACCTTAAATAGTAAAATAGAATAAATTTTTTATTTATTTAATAAATAAATTATCATATCAAGCTTGACTAGAGTGGTCATGAAGAAAGGCGAGTTACGTACGTGTGACGGGGCAAGCTGTGTGCGTGAAATACATTTCTATATGGTAATTGGGAATTTCTGATTGGTCATCTTTTTCTTTTGCAATAATTATCAGCCAATCAGGGCTCATTGCTGATCATTCCTCTTTCTTTTCGCGGCGTCGGTGCTGGAGATCGGACGGATGCTACGTCGTTCCGTTAATCTCAGGTAATTAAAAAATATTTTCTAACGTAAATAATTTTTCTATGTACTAATAGATTCTTCTAGCAAATGACTTCCAAAAGATGTAATCGAAAGATTACGATAATGTCGAGGATAAAAAGTATTTGCGTAGAAAAAAATTCCATGTACATTGGTATGCATTTTTCTAGGCAATTACATATATATCTTGTTTTACGGCATCATTTCTATAGATATCGACTTACAATGATCGATTTTTATTGTTTGGCGTAATAAAGTATATATTTCGATAATTGTTATGTTCCTATATACTATTTTTGACTATTCGATATTTTTCTATAATAGATGGAAAAAATTAAAAAATATCAAGCAGCTGTGACGTCATCAGATGACGCTTTGTCTTTTTGCGGGTGGACCCCTTTCGTAATACGTCACTGCCACCATATTGGAATCCTGTCAAGTGTATATGTTCCAGCATACTGCGTTATCTTGTTTAATTCAGGTAATTGAAAAGTATTTTACACCTTTCTATTATATACCAAACGATAGCTACATATAAGATTTTCATACGTGAGTGTTTTCAAAAGGAAATATTAAAAAGTTCGAAAGGTATCTGTGAGAATATAACATCGATGTATCTCGGCTTCCTGCCAATTTCACCAATGTTATTTAACAATATTATTTTCTAATTTCCAACTTATTTTCACGATATCGATACTTATTACCATCTATAATGATGCTCTAATTAATTATTTTTCATAATTATGTCTTCAAAGATCGTATTTCGTGTTAAATTAATACACACACACATACAGGCATATATACATAAGTATAGGTTAACCGTTCGTACACATACACTCATATATTTGATTTTCTTTATGTTATACTAATATGTAATCTTTTTTTTCCTTTTTTAGGTACCGAGCATTAGGACAGTCCAGCAGGAATACATATACTCAGTCTAACAATTGTGTTTACTCTTTTTTATCTTCGTATTCATCGAGGTAAGCGTTATTCTTTTTTTTAAACCATATAGAAATGTATAGAAAGAGTGAGAACGAGAGTGAGAGAGGGAGAGAGGGAGAGAGAATAGAAAACAAAACATTCACCTACAAGCAACTATGAATGCGTATGTATATTTGTAGGAATTTCTCGAGGTGAAAACAGAAGAATAACCGTCGAAACGAAACGTAAACAGTCGAGCACCGAGCATTCGATACCTCTACGAGATATACGCAGAGAGATCTTCATTCCCCTTCCGTCCTTCAACGAGTAAAGATCTAACGAACGTGACGTATTATATAAACAATTTAATTATTTTATTTCTAATCTCATCATTATTGAATTAATCGTTTAAAAAGTTTATTATAGCATTGGACAGTATAACAATTGATACACTTGTTAGGTTATTCTTTATTGAGAGTTCACTACTACAGTTATTGTCTTCTTTAGACTTCTTTAATGATTTTTATTAATAATTATTAATAATATTTTATATTTTATATGCAATTTTATGCAAGTAATGAGATTTAGGCAACTGATATTGCTTTGGTTTGTATTTTGAAGTACAAAACAAGCACTATCAAACAAATAGTTGCATACTTTGATAAATTCCATAAATATTGTTTAAATTTTACTTTTAATAATTTAAATTCTTTATGATAGAATATTTTTTAAAGTGTGTTATACCTTCAGAAATGATTCACAGGGAATATTGTATTATAATATAATCTTTAGTATGTTCCAGCTTTTCAGAGTTTTATTTAATTTTATTTTATTCATCGTCATCCTAAGGGTAGGATACCCATCCTGCAGTCATCAATGAAGACTAAAAGTAAGTATATTTTTCTATCAAACACTTCTATGATAACTTTAATGGATTTTTATTATAACGATGATATTAATTGTTCTTTTCCTTTTTCTGTTTCAGAACATCATTGCAATCGAGCGCGTAGGCAATGAAGTACTCGTGTGTTGCATCGTTAAAAAAAAATATAAAAGAATCGGAAAGTAAAGTCAGTGTTGATCGTCGCATTTTAAAGTTTCGTTTGCTCGGTTAAGAAACTCGCAAGTTTCTTTTATTTGATTTAAACGTGTGCCCATCGTCATCCTAAGGGTAGGATACCCATCGTGCATTCATCACTGAAGAATAAATGTAAGTCAATTTTTATATAAAACATTTTCTCAATAATTATAATAATGTTTTTATATCAATGGTCTATATAATCTTGTTTTTATTTTTGTTTCAGATCATCGTTGGAATAGTGTTACAATTTATTAATTAAATTCATTTGGAAATTCGTTTAACACTAGATTTTTTCGTTATTGTTTCATTTACTATTTTTTAAAAACTTACAAAAATTGTTTGCATGAAGAAATGGGTAGAGGGGAGGAATTAATATTTACATATATTTCATTATGGTATTAAAAATCAACGTATATTTTAAAAAAATAATATTTAAATTTTATATATATATATGTAGCATATGTAGCAAAGAAATTTGATATGAGTCAAATTGGTTTATTGTTAGTCCATTAATCTAGTGTTAATTGAATTAACTGCATGTAATGCAGTTTTAGAATCAGTGTTAGTGCATCGTCATCGTCATCCTAAGGGTAGGAGACCCATCGTGCATTCATCGATGGAGATAAAAAGTGAGTATATTTTTGTATTTAATAATTCAACAAACATTTTAATTGTTTTCAGTAATAGTAATGATATTAATAGTATTGTTTTTTATTTCTGTTTCAGATTGCAATCGTGCGCGAAGCAATATACGGGAGTGTTGTATCGATTAAATATAATTAAAATCACGGATTAGAAGCACGTTCGTTCGCTCATTTCAATTCGTTCGTGTTACGCGATTGTATTAGAAATTTTTTTATATTAAATTAACTGCGACCAAAGCAGTAATTGCATTAGACTTTGTTCGAGAAAAGTTGTATTTTTATTTTAAAACAGTCGCACAGACTGTTCGCGTATTAGAGTCAGTGCATCAATGAAGATTTTTTACTTGCATTGACTGTGTGCAAAGCAGTCTTTGGAAGCAGTTGTAGAATCAGTGATCGGGCGCATAATAAATTAAAATCATACGCGAATTAGAATCAGTGTTGTTCGCCGTATAATAAAATTTCGGTTTCGCGATAAGAAACTCATCTATAGTTTCTTATTTTCGTTTATACCGCGTTTTTAGATTCACGCGAGGTGCATCACCATGGTGCAATTGAATTTCATCCCATTGGAATGCATTGTAAGTATCTATTTTTATTTATATTTTATTCGATTTTATTTTATATGATTTTGGATTATATTGCAGATAACTTATTGTTATGTTCTATTTTATATTACAGATAAGACGATGGATTTCCTTACCTTTCAAAGATGTGGAATGAATTCTTCGTTGGATCTTCGATGGATCTACGTTGGATCTTCGATGGATCTTCGATGGATCTTCGATGGATCTTCGATGGATCTTCGTTGGATCTTCGATGGATCTTCGATGAATCTTCAATGGGTCTTCGATGGATCTTCAATGGGTCTTCGATGGATCTTCGATCAGCAGACTACAATACTTGCTGCGAAGTAGGAGTGTTTTGGAGCCATCGTAGAACTTCTTACGCAGTGAGTCAAAAAATTTAAAGTCCCTCCGGTACTCAATCATGTCGAGGATGAAAGGTCCTAATCGGCACGAGTTACCGGTTGTAATTATTCCAATAAATTATTGACGAGCACATGAGTAATTCCTTTCTAGGAGTTACTCATGAAAATTGTATATTGTATTGTATTGTATTGTATTGTATGTTTTATTAGTTCAGGATAGGTTTTCTTGTCTCACCGGTTACATTCATTTAATTAATAGTGCAATTAATTAATGCACTTTCTTTTTTATTACGTGGTTAGTGTAGTGGTGAAACCGAGCATTAATTTACTCGTTTTCGTCCAGAATAGCATGTAATAAATGTCTTACATGCATTGCTTCGTACTTAGTTTATCTAATCGCTATTAATTTTGATATATCGATACTTCGATATTATAAATAAATGAGCAAGAAAACAAACTCATTCGCGACGGATAGATTCTAGCAGTTAAGTGGTGGCTCAAAGCCCAGTTCTTTTATTAGAACAGCCAACTTAATGAAAGGAGTCGTCCGAGGTTTTGAAATATATTAAAAGATATTAAAAGATATTAAAAGTTATTATTTTTCCAATAAATTGTAGAGTCCTTAGCCGCTTAGATAAATTTTTATAAAAATGTATTTATGTATTATATATTGATGTGTTTTTAATCATATTTTTTAGATCAGGATTTTCAGCTTCTAATATACTAATCTCCCGTTTCTCCCCCCCTATACTTTCTGCGTTCTCATCTATGCGTGTGCCCAGGTGCTACTCGTATGGGTGAGAAACGGTTAGTATAGGTTTAGTTTTAAGTTCTTCCCCTATTGGCGGCTGTTATTGTGCTAGTGGTTGCACGATGTACTTTACACCTGTATGTGCGTATTAGGTAGTGTGTACTGTACATCGTTTCGTGATAGTTTTTAATAAATGCATTATTTATCACTTAGAATACTACTTATTATAGCACACCTAAAGTTAGGTGTAATATGAGAAATACACATGGTGGTATTTTTCTATTTATATTCAATTTTTCTCATTTTTTTTTTTCAAATCGTTTTGCATAGTAGAGTTGCTGCATTTATTTGCAGAAACTTTGATATACTCGTATATTACTAGTATGCTGATATATACTAGTATGTACCAGTATTTTTGCTTTAGTCATTATTGCAATAATCACTAGCCTTGGCAGTCGATTACAGCATTGGTACGTACTCCCATAAGTTTAGAAAACACGCGTTTGAACTAGGGTGTCGGAGGTGCCCCGGGGCATGCTCTCTAGTTTAGGCTTTTGCACCCTGGTGGTATGTGAGAGAATCGTGGAGTGGGTGGGTGGGTACGTATGTGTATTTGCTCTTTTTAAATATGGGTAATTGGCAGGCAGGTAGCATACTTCTTTGAGCGAATGTGAAAATTTTAATTTTAAGTAGGTAGGATCCAGGAAAGGCACGAGGTTTGCTTCCACTCCGGAGTGGAAATTTCGCCTCCTGGTTTATACAGAATTGTTGCAAAATTATATCATTTTATTCTCTTATGTTTGCTTTGTAAATTTATTTTGCGACTCTTCTGTAATTTTTATTATGTATCATGATTTAAAGGGATTTGCAACCATTTAAGAAATTCATTTCTATTCGATTCTATCTCGAACGAGATAGAGTCGAAATTAAATCCGCAAAACCTTCGATGAATTGATACTTAGTTTTAAGTATTATAACTAACACTTCGCACTATCGCGATTTAGTCTTCTTCAAATATTTGATATAATTCAGTATAAAGAATAAATTGAATAAAAATATTGCAAGAAAATGCATTGCATTTATAGTATTATTTTTATTTCAATTCGATTTTATTACTGGATAGTAAAAATGCGACGTGTTATTAGGTCATCGAGTATAATTATCTGCTTGGACATTCGTTTAATTGTGCTCGTGTATATTTCAATGAACTCTAAGTTCATTGTTGGTCCACGAGCTTGAATAACTAACGGAGAATGTAAATTAATTTTTTCATAATTGAGAATTAGAATCATCAAACAAAATACGAGTTAATTTGCATAAAAAGTATGAGAGATTTTATCTTGTTCGCATTTTCGTAGAAAATGTCCAATGCAGTTTTCAGGGATGAAGAAAGAAGAGGCTAAATGCCGAAGAGGCTTATGCCGAAGAGGCCCCCACTTAAATGTGGCTGAAGAGGGCAACTACATAGACTATTGAGTTATTTTCAAAAGTTCAACAGCAAGTTCGAACTTTTCGAGAATAGCTCTTTAGTCATTTTTTATATTTTATTATATTACTCTTTTGCTCGTCATTAATTTGTAATTGTATTTGGAGATGATGGACCATTCCATCTCCTTGTTACGCCAAACTCATGCTTGAATAGTTCAAAAGATGCACAAGTTTTTTGTTTGTTAATACAGTCAAAACTATTTAGATTTCCTTTTTTCTTAGATATTAAACTTAATTAACGTTCGTTAAACTTCACAATAATTTCTCTTACCTTTTAGTCTTTAAAATTTTTATCTTTGATCGAATATTATTATATTTGGAATTTTGTGTATGTAAAGAACGCGGTATATAAAAGTAATTCACAATGATTAAAATAATTTTTATTTTCTTTTTTAGTATTTTAATATTTTTGTGTAGCTTTTCTATTTCTTAATTTTTATATATTATAATGTAAAGTCACGCGTTCAAATTTAATTTAATGCAACCTGAAATAGAGATTTGATAAAAATAAATAGGAAATTAAATTTATATAATAGTGCATCTGCTAATTTGGCGACTTGTATTTTAGGATTGAATTTATTGACTGTATGATTAATATATTCTTCTTTTTGTTACAGGTGATCATCGTTGGGTGTAACATCAATTCTCTTCAATTTTCTTACATTGAGTATCTTAAATGTCTATTATTGAATATGTCTATATATACATGCATTTCTGAAGGTACACAACACACACAAATAAAAATTATTAAATATGATTATTTAAAAAATCTTAATAAAAATATCACACCTTGAAATATTTTTGTTCAATATATAGCAGATTTAGAAGATTTTTTTTTTAATATTAAATTTCTTTTTTATATCTTTTCCGGGTCTAGAGCTGTAATAAATTTATGTTTGATTTTCTTTCAGTAATTCTTCAGTAATCTTTCAGTAAATCATCAATCGGAAAAGTAGGCGAGTCAGGCATTGTTCACATTGATTTGAGTCATTAAAATCTATTCACTCTTAGTAAAAAAAATATTTACCGAAACTTTTCAAAGAAATTGCAAGGTTGTACAATTTACACCATTTCATTCTCGGAAATTTTATGAACTTTACATGCTAAATTTATATATTTATAGGTAAAATAAATCATTTCAACGTAAATTACGATACAACCGTTCGAATTTAAATGTTACACCCTATACGTGTTTTACAGCAACTATCTAACCGAGTTTTAAAGTTTCCGTGACGGTGGACAGTGAATTAAAAGCAAAACGATTTCGAGGACGTTAGGTTATGCGAGTTTTTATCTTGGCAAATGGAGCTCACGCGCTTATGTCTCGCGGCACGTGTTGGAAGGTAATCAAGTGGAGTACCTTCTATTTCTTTTCTTCCTCCTCCTCCTACCCCTCCTCCCCTGCTTCGTAGCTATACAAAAAGACAAATAATTTAAGGTCAAATTTTACTATTTTCTGCGTCTCGTTGGAAAGATCCTTGTGCAGTGGAGAGTGCATCACGTTGCAAACGATGGCGTGCAACGAGGTATTATCGTATCCGTTTTCCTCGTCGACGCTTTAATAACGTCATCCAACCTATCTTTTTCCTGTTAATACTCGAGCTTGTTTGTCGACTGCTTTCTCAGCCGGTTTCTGAACCGGAGATTAGCATTGAATTTCGTTCACAAG